>CAMTDV010000001.1:61772639-62262639 GCA_947069175.1 Scalesia atractyloides | reverse complement strand
GTAGTCTAAAAGGTATGATAGACACATGAGCAATATCATGTTGGAAATTTTGTTAAAATAACATTTTTCACATATATAAAAATGCATATTTCTTAATTTTGTACTACAAATATATATTAGAAACTTAGGTTAATATATATATATATATATATATATATATAATATATATATATATATATATATATATATAAATATTAGAAATGCACATGTGCATCTATATATATGAACATGATATAACGTATTTTGATACACTACTTTGAATACACATCTGTTTTATCTATCATACCATCCATAATACACTATCATTACCTCCTACCATCCATAATACAATACCATTATCTTTTATCATCCATAATACAATACCATTACCAATATTTACTTTATTACATGTACATCAACACTCTTTATACCATCCAAACAACATATTACATCATAAAGTGACAAATATAAGAAAACAATCAACCGCTAGATACAACTAACCAAAAAACATGTATATGGGCCTACTTAATCATTCAAACTCACAAACTTTTCGTACCAAAACACGTTATATCATGGTTATACATAATAATGCACATGTGCATTCTTAATATCGGTAATGTAAAAAGTAGTGTATTACGGATGGTTGTATAAATGAAAGTGCAATTGTCTACTACTGGTAATGTATTACGGAATTTGTCCAAAAAATGATACATACGCACATATGCATCCATAATTGTTACTCGAAATTTTTTGTGACGAAATATATAGATTTTTTTAATATTAAAAAAATGTGTTTTTAGATTTTTATAGATATTTTTTGTGTTCACATTGATTCTCGCGGTTCTCGTAATAAAGGTGGTTCTCGTATGAACCCTAACCTATATATATATATATATATATATATATATATATATATATATATATATATATATATATATATATTTCTCTTTATTGGTTTATGTTCTATGGTATGATAGCTTTGTAACGAACTAAACCGCGTCCAAAACAGAGCTAAGATAAATAAGATATCGATACTCAAAATGTAGTGTTTGAAACATTGAATCCTGAAATATCAAAGTAGAATGGGGAAGTGACATCTTGTCCAAATGAAACTTAAGGAGGTATATTAGTGGGAGGTATCCTTCTTTATTGTTCCATGGAAGCACACACCATTGAACTCGCGAAGGGTGTAAACCCTAACTCACACACGCGCATGGCGTGGGCGATGGGCACAATGTGCCGCTTTTCACTTTGAGCGCGAACCGTCTGTATATTTTTAATCACGTGCACATGGTTTAGTGTAGAGGCTGCAAGGGCTAAGTGGCGGGTGGCGCGGAAGTACATGGCACATGCCTAGGTGGTGTCAAGGTCTGCGCGTGTGGGTTCCAGAAGGTGGCGTGCACATAGCGTATCAAGATGAGCCAATATGGCATGATCATATGGACTAGCTGATGAGGTATTGAGTGTGCGCCAGAGTGGTGCAGAGATGTGGGTTTGCACGCGTGTTTGTGCTAAAACGGTGCGCGCGCACCAGCGTGTTAGTTCCAGCGCGCGTAGACCTTGAAGAAGCTTTAAGAATTCAATGACAAAGCAAATTCAAATTTGTAGTTGAAACAGACAAATCAATAGATTTGACTGAAAATTAAATGACGAGTTAAAACATATTGAAGATGTTCAATGTAGTCTTAATTCTATCTTTAATTCACCTTTTTGATGTTTCAACTTTAGAGTAGTATAAATACTAGAAGAAACCTGCAGCAGAAGTCGCCACGAATACCAACTGCTTCTTCTTATTTCTTGCTTCAAGGTACACCTTTGGGTTTTCGTCTACTCTGGCATTGCAACTGCTTTGGCTATTGTGTCCTGGAAACACACGAGTTCTCTTGGAAGACTCAAAATTTATTTTAAGAGACCCGTGTCTAACACGATCCCCAGCTGAGAACTTCTTCTGTTCAGTTTTGCATTTTTTTTTTTATATTTTCGTTTCTTTCTTACGATTGTAATAGTATTGTTATTTATTGCTTTCCTTTATTTATGTATTGTAATCGATTTATAAAAGTGTTTTTATTTATTTATATGCCAACGGATTCTTACGTATTAAACTCACGTTTGACTCATAAGTATTATTACAAGCGTGGAATTTTTTTATTTATTCATATGTATGATTACATTTTATATATGTTCGCAATTATTGTAAAATATATATATAGATGATTTAGTTTTCTTATATAATAATATATATTAAGAAAAATCATCAAAATTCATACATGTTAACCACAAATTTTGCTCAAACAAGCATTGTGTTTTCCAATTGTTTAAATAGGCAAACCAATACAATCAATTAAATGATCACAAATATGCAGTCAACTTCTTCATAGTCTAAACTCCAATAATCCAACTTCTTCACAACCTACACTATGATAATTCGACTTTACAGTGGTGATAACCCGTAACTCAGGTTAATACTTTAATCTGACCACAGTTAAATAAATACATTCGAAGCACTGCATTTAACTAGGGTTAGTCAAATGACTCTATGTTGGTAAGTCGGGAATTACCAGAACATACACACAAGTTAATTCTCTAAACGTTAGTGATCAACACGAATGATAATTATATACGGACGGTTTTATATGAAACTTATACGTTGCATGACAAATACGTGAATTATGTATTCAAATGTTAATTGCGTGATTTATGTGCTTTTGTGTGAAAGTTATATAGTTAGGGGTTGTTTAGAGTTATTTGTGAAACTCTAATAAACTAGTCAAAACCCTAAAATTCCCCATAATCTCAAGCGCGGAAGTTTATATTCTCTGATCGCTTTCTCTGATCATTTGGCTACACAAGTTTCATACACAATCATCATTCTTGATCTCTCCAACTCTTCTAGAACAGACTCTAAATCAATCTAAGGTAAGTGTTATGTTATACGTTGTTATTTTGTTCCTTTGATTCATGCAAACCCTAGACATGCAAACAATCATCTGTGTTTAATTGATCATGCCTGATGAGGATGTAATTGTTATTAGAGTGAATGAACGTTTGATGCAGCTAGACGTTAGATATAGCATCGTTATAATAGAAATATTAAACTAATGATTTGATAGGTATCATTGTTGAAATTAGGGTTTTGATCGTGTACTGTTACTTTAAAAACTATGATTATCCGATGTTAATTTGAGAAGATTGGTTAGTCCAGAGATAATTGTCAGACTTTGTGAAGTCACAAAGTCCAAAGTTATGATATTCCAAAATTAACTGGTTGTCCGAATTAGTTAGTGAGTCCGACTATGTATGCCTTGTCCGAACTTGATGAGTGCGAATATGTAATGGTTAAGGGAGTCCGAATATGTGAGTTCTTGGAGTCCAAACATATGGATTCTTTAGTCCGAATATACGAGCCCTAGGAGTCCGAACTTATATGATAAGTAGCATGTTCCGAATTTGTTATAATGGAAAAGGGGAGTGAATTTATCATATGTGCCCGAATATGTATGCATTGTCCGAATTTAAACATGTTTAGTGCGATCCGGGTTTAATATATATGATAGAGTTTGTGGGGTGATAGAACTTAATTGATGATAGAACTTATTTGATAGTGTTTATTTTGTAAGGACTTATGTATACGAACTTAGGATTTTGTATTTGTACTCGGTGAACGAAATGCAAGTTTTCTCTCTAAGTCAAACAAAAACCCTGGCTACTGTGTGTTATTGTATGATAAAACATGTTAACCTAGTCACATAAACACAGGGATGTTTGGACACTTATGGTATTGCAAAACTCTACTTGTATACATACTTACAGTTAACGTACATTAGGTCGCGTGTTACGGAACTAACAGTCACTTAACGTGTAAAGGTACGTAACATTTACCGAGGAAACCGAGTTGAGTTCATTACACTTTCACAAGCATGCGTCCCGTGGGGGGAGGACAAACTACTATTCCTTCGAGAAATACTTTTTATAAATGTCGTAGTTTAATTTCGATGTTAGTTAATAAACTCACTCTATCATGAAAAGTCCCTACTTACTACCGAACTAGTTGCCTTGGAGGCAAGGGGTATTAGTTGATAGCACATTAGGCTTGACAAACTTCGCACCGTGCAGGGAGCCGGGCGTGAACTAAGGACCTTTAACACTTTGATCAATGCTGATAGACATTGATGGGGGCGCAACAGACATAACAGTTACATCGGTATCGAGTTTATTATTAATAGCATATCTTTAAATTAAACACTTACCTGTTTTTTACATTAAAAAAATTGTGAACTCGCCGGCTTTATTGCTGATACACTTTTTCTGCATGCTTGCAGATCATTAGATACGTGTTGATTTGGAACTTGTAATCTGAGGAGCGAGAGCTAACATGGGTCGTGTCGCTTGATGGGAACACTTAATGTTACGTTTATGTGTTGAAATAATATGGTTTTGTTTGATAGAACAATTATCTACGCTTCCGCTGAACACATATCTTGTTTTTGGAAAAGTCTATTTTGAAATACACTAATTATGTTGGACTTGTCGTGTATGTTAATACTTTACTATTAGTTCAATGTGATTGGTGGCCAGATCCTTGTACGTCACATGTCTCATGATATAGCCCCGCAGGTAATAATTTGGGGGTGTGACAGTTTATTATCAGAGACACTAGTTATAGTGAACTAGGTTTTTAAAAAGTTTTTATAAAACCAGAGTATAACCGAATCGATTCCGAAAGCGACCATGAAACTACACTCCAAATTGCAAGGTTCGTCTTTTATAATGGTAAACATTGTACATTTAACAGATACATATGCATTGCATTGCATATAGTCACACACACAACATTATAGTACGATTTTGACACTCGGATCTGAGAATCTTTTAACACTTGGAGGAATTGGGGTAAACATGCAAATCGAATTATCATTATGGGTGCACACGTAATAATAATTAGGGGTTCATGCGAGTCCAAGTGAAACCAAGCATGTATAAAGGATTCTGGCCCATTATCCAACATAATTGGGGATTCAGATATCCATAGGAGCCATAGTGATGATGGACTCCTACTTGATCTTTAACTATACTCTTTTCACTTTTCTTGCCTACTTGTACTAAATACGGAAATAATATACACTACATAGTTTTCTCATGTTCATATCTTGTGGGTGTAGAATGATGAGTGGACATGGTGGAGCTAACTTGACACAGGCCCAGATTCATGCTCTAATCAATCCACGAGTTGCCGAAGCTCTGGCAGCATAGCGACCTGCCTAACCTCGAGCTTGACCTTAAGATATTCATGGATTGTAAACCTCACTCTTTTAACGGCACAAAAGGAGCAGTGGGTCTTCTTCACTTGATTGAGAAAGTAGAATCTGTTTTTGAGATGTGTGACTGCCCTATTAACAATCGGGTCAAGTACGCAACTGGTACTTTAGAAGGCAACGCGCTCTCGTGGTGGAACACACAAATTCAAATGCTCGGATTGGCGGCTTCCATTCGTACCCCATGGAATGAAATCAAGGATTTGATAAGCGAGGAATACTGCCACAGGGACGACATTCAGAAACTGGAAGTGGAGTATTACAACCTTAAGATGGCCAGGTCCGAAATCGAAGCTTACACTAAGAGGTCCAATGATTTAGCTGCTCTTTGTCCTAATATGTCCGAGCCTACTTACAAACGTATCAAGCTTCATCTCAAAGGTTTAGCCCCTAAAATTCAAAGCTTGGAGCTAACCTTCCCATAATTCAACAAGTTATTCGTTTAGCACATCATCTCACGGACCAAGGGTCGAGCAGGGTAAGTTGCCCAAGCAAAACACCACCGTTCCTAACACTTCCAGCGACAACAAACGCAAGTGGAATGATCCAGACAAAGCCTCCAACTATAGCTAGCAACAGAAGAGGCTGACAACAGCAATAACAACCGCAACTTCAACCAGTCCTCTACTACTAATTAGAATCAGGGCTCTAACCAGACCCAGGGCTTGTATGCTAGCAGACAACCAAAGTGTAACAAGTGTAACTACCATCACTATGGGCAGTGCACTAGAACATATCAAAGATGAGACAAGTTAGGTCACATGGCTAAGGATTGTAGAGCTCTGTTCCCAAAGCAACAGCAACTGCAACAACAGCAGCAACAGAGACAACAGCCCTAGCAGCAACAGGGAAATCGAAAGAGCTGCTTCAAGTGTGGAAGCGAGGGCCACTTTAAGAGGGATTGCCCGCAACTAAACTAGAACGCCAACAATGTAGGAAACAAAAACAACACTGGGAATAACAATAACAATAATAACAGCAACAGTAGAAATGGTGCTCGTGGAAGAGCATTTATGATTGGTGCGGGTGACGCAAGGAATGATAACAACGTTGTAACTGGTACGTTTTCGGTGAACAATCTTTCTGCTTCTGTTTTATTAGATTCTGGTGCTGATTGGAGTTACGTGTCCTTGAAGTTTAGTAGATTGTTAGGATCAACTTCAACCCCTATTGGAACCAAACATATTGTGGAATTAGCTGACAGTCAGCCGATTGAAGCATCCCATATCAATGTTGGGTGCAAACTCGATCTTCAGGTCAGGTGTTCGATATCGACCCCATTCATGTAACTCTTGGTAGCTTTGATTTAGTCATCGGTATGGACTAGTTGACCAAGCATCAAGCTAAAATTCTCTGTAAAGAGGAAATCGCTCGTATCCCTCTACATAGTGGAGATTTTCTGTCTGTTCGAGGCCACTGAAGTGGTGCTATGGTTGGCATCATTTCAGCTTTGAAAACCCAGAGTGCTTACGGAAGGGCCATCCGGGTATTCTAGGCCTAGTTAACGCCAATCAACTCGAGGAGAAGAAGATCGAAGACATTCCAGTAGTTCGTGACTTTTCTGATGTTTTTCCCGAGGAACTTCCAGGAGTACCTCCAAATTGAAAGGTGGATTTCAAATCGAACTTAACCCTGGAGCTGCTCCGATTGCTAGTGCTCCTTATCGTCTTACACCTAGAGAGTTGCAAGAACTATCCAATCAACTTCAAGAATTATTTGATAGAGGTTTTATCTGACCTAGTTCTTCACCCTGGGAGCCCTTGTAAGTCCAAGAACTATCAATCATATATCACTAACACAATCAAAAGTGCAGAAAACTAATGAAAGTGACAAGAACAAGAACAATCGAATTGATTAGATTGCACACGAGTATGAAACTCGTCTGGTACAACTATCATACAAACTCGAAAACGCTAAGAGGAACAGCCACACGAACAACAACCTCCTAATGATCTAGGCTCACCCTATTTATACTTACCTAGGGTGACCTAAACACAAATTAGACCAAGCCTACATGCACACCATTAACTAAACAAGCCCAAAACATTTAAGTAGCGCACAAGGCTTATCCAAGCCCACTAGACAACTAAGTCCAATAACCTATAAATCTTTTTGATAAAGACAAGTGTAAAGCTACTCAATTTTATGGCCTTACAATATCCCCCTAGGTTTATGCTGTCTTTATCATGTCTTGGTGGAAAGATACTTCAATTCTTCATCTTCAAACTTGGGTATTTTGTTCTTCTTTATCATGATCGGCTTTGCTTGAACATCTTGTTTTAAAAAGAATGCAAGAGAAGGATTGTCAACATCTCATTCTTTGTCAATCTGTTCTCTTTCAAGTAGGTTCAAAGGTACTTCTTCAAAAGTACTATCATTGTGAAACGAAGACTCATATCCAATTCTTCTGACTCAGGTACATTTTGTTATTGTGATGCTTCAAGCTTTGTCAGCAACTAACAACATCTCAATCTTCATCAACCTATGTTTCTTGATCTAAATCACGTTCTACACATGCTCAGAAAATCATAAGCAAACATTTCTATGTAATAGAGGAAAGTACCAAATGAACACATGATACATCGAAGTACTTGTACCCAGATTTCACAATCTAAATTTCTTTCAACTTTTGATGATCATTAAAATCTTCAAGAATGGTTAATTAATAATTTATTTTTTTAATTTAAAACAAAATAAACACTCTATTTTTGTATTTTCTGTTTTTTTTTATTTTTCAAATAAAACGAGAACATAAACATAAACGCAAGTAAATAAAGAAACTAACTCAACTGATAATATAAAAATACAATTGCAATGGAATCAAAATCGTTTTCAGGCTGACCAAGGAACACTTTTCGCATGAACTTATTCAGACTGGTCTATGTGATTGCCAATATATTTGTCCACTTAAACCTAATGCTCAACTTTATAATTTTCAACTTCGTGATATACTTAAGGTATATTAAACTATAATACCCGTGTTTCCCATGCTATGACATACCCCCATGATCAAAGTAAGCACAATGATTTATCGTAGCAGATGACTATACTGTGATCATCCTTTTGATTTTACTACGTCGGACTATTGGTGAATAGGTCAGTACTTTCGTACAGTAGAGTGACCAATAGAATTTCCAACGAGGGTTAGGCAAATACCTTTTTGGTATGAATGTTGCTTTTATAAGTGCATGGAATTCCCTCAATTTGAGTTTATCTTCCTTTAATGTTTTTGGCCTCTTTGGCTCTTTTAAAATATCCTGAATGTGCCTAGGTCTGCATATAATCTGGGTGCAAAAGAAAGACAACCATAATATCCCCAGATGACTCAACAGCATAGAGACCCGAAACCTCAGACGTTGGCTATCTATAAATGCAAGATTTAAAAGATTATAAAATCATACGCCGATGGTATCTTACCCACATGATACATAGTTCGTTATGTTTATATCACTTGGTATTTTTATTACTTTGAGCGTCAAGCCTATCAACATATCACATTAGATCATAGTTTTTTCAGCTATAGCACCTTACGTGTTTGGTCAAACCTATTAACATGAACATTCATTTCATTTCGAATATATGCATTGTTTTAGGATTTTTCTCTTTTTCTCATTTATCCCCCCTAAAACAAAGCCTAATATGAAACAAACTCTTTTTGTCTTTTTCTCTTTTTCTCTTTTTCTTCCTCTATCCCCCTAAATTTGTGCATAAAACTTATACACAAATTTACCTTATAAAGACAATGTATGCACAAAAGAAATACAAAAGAAAAAGAAATAATTTTGTTATTTTTGCTTAACCATTCCGTCATCAGATTTAAGACTAATCAGTATTAAGATTAAAGCATGAAATTTAAATTGTACCGTTTTGCTGATCTTATCTTACCTCCCTTATCTCCTTCAAAAGAAACATATCAACTGTAAATAGAACCTTTTACAACAGTGAGATGTTACCCGTTAAGTCTCTGGAACAACCGCTAGCAACAGCTCCTCCTTGGTTGTACCTAAAAGATAAGGAGATCAATAAGACTTTGGTACCTAGGCCATCGTGGTCCTCGGATATCCAGAAGCATTAACATAGGATACTTCTTGCAAGCACATGTCCCCTTTTGTTTCAGCGATTAGTGATGATGCTACTTTATGTTTTGATTTCCACAATTGTTTAGGCTTTACTAATTTCTTAGGTGCCTTGGGCAAGTATTTTTCTTTACAACCTTGTTATTTTTCAATACTTGTTTAGGTTTCAAAGCTTGTTTTCTTTTAGCTTTCGCAACGTTCTAATCCCCATCTGATGGTTTAACCTTGGGATGCTTATTCATCATTGCCTTAGGCTTTTCAACATTCATTGGCTTAGAATAAGATCTATCACTTGATGAAACCCTGTGAAGCTCTGTATAATATGACACATAGGGACGATGTGTGCAATTTTGTGCAATGTGACCGAGTTTGCAACAGTTGTAGCATGTTTGCTTCTTACATAAGGATCATATCCCGATCCATTGGATCCAACCGATGATTTGTTTGAGTTAAAAGATCTGTTAGATGATTTGTTTGCAGACTTTTGAACCTTTCTGCTCTGCTTCATATGTCCCTGTCTACAACAGTTAGTACATTCACTCTTTTTGTTTCCAAGAATAGTGTTAGATTTGGCATTTCCATTTCTAACTGTTGGTTTTGGAGGCACATATTTATTTGAAGGATCCCTCAAAATTGGCTTAGAAACAACCCTTTTCACATATGGAGGAGCATCAACAGAAAAAATTGATGTGTTTAGATGAACATTAGCATTCTATTCGCAAACAACATCATCCCCCTTAACCCAATCCTCTAATTTTGCCTCATCTGCACATGAAGTAGAAGTATCAGTATCATTCACACACTTAAACTCAAAGCTTGAGTTACTTTCCTTTAGTAGCTCTGCTGAATCCTCTACTGTTGAGTTAGCTGCTCCAGAAGATTCACAACTAGATTCATGAGATTCAACTGATTAAAATTTCTCATAATTAGTTGCTTCAGGTGATTTATCACTAGACTCGATAGATTCAACTATTTCAGAATTTTCATAATTAGCCATTCCTGAGGAGTCACATGAAGAGTCAAATGAAGTAGGAGATTCAGTTTGTTTGATAGACTCTAACTTTTTGATGAATTTAGCCAAACCATTCATCATAGCAAACTCAAACCATGCTGATTTTTTTGAGACTCTTCCTTTTGATTTTGAAGTTCTGATGATTTTTGAGAAATTGTTGACTCAATATTATCAACATTATCCAATAAATGAAAATGTTTATCAACATTGGCATTTTGCTCAAAACTTAGAGTCTCAGTATGTTTTGAAGCATTAGTAGGTTTTATGAATGTTTTATTGAAGGACTGTTTTTCTAACTTAATTTCAGTTTTATCGGGCCTTGTGAGTTAAACTTTCATGGGCTTGACTAGTTCAACCTTCACATCACTTGGTCGCCCATATTCCATGTCAAGCATGATGGCTATCTCCTCCTCAATCATAGGAATAGAGGTGTAATTGTGATTGTATGGTGGAGGTATGCATACAAATCCCAATCCTTTATTCCTAACTTCCTTTTTACTGTATTTTAACTGGCTGTTTATAATTTTCTCAACCTTTTCACTTGACACATCAAACTTTTTAAAATTAAATTCTGTGTTTTCAAATGTTAATTTGAGATTAACAAGTTCAACAATTAACTTTTCTAACAGTTCTTTGAAGTGGAGATGCCTACATATTTCTTGACTCAAATCATTTTGCAACTGGCAGATACCACGCTTTTGCACCTCTACCATATCCTTATATTCATTTATTTTCTTTTTAATATGACATAAATCAGATTTGGATGATTGTAGTTACATAATGAGTGAGTTGGCCTGTTATTTGTAACTACTTACCTTCTGTCTACATGCTCTAGTACAGTAAATGTTATCAACACATACCTCAGTAGGAGTGGGAATGAAATCATTCATTTGAGATGACATTTCTAAGTTGCTAAACTGTGATCCCCCGGAAATGTCTATTTTACCGAACTGGAACGTTAAAAATGTTCGAAAACTGACCGAAAACTGTTTTTACCAAATCGTACCGTTAGAATCGTCTAGGAATTTCTTTTTTGTCCTAAAAGTCAAACGAGTTTACGTTTAAAACCATACACATCAGCTGGTTAAAACTCCACATTTGTGTTATTGGATCGCACACTCACTAAGGTCATACACTTGAAACCGTACACTCGAAATTGGACCGTACACTCTTCTACTGGGTCGCACACTCGCTTGTTGGACCGTACACTCTTTCTTTTGGGTAGCACGCCAGTTATTTGGGTTGTACACTCCCTTAATTGGGCCTGGTCGCACACTGCAAACGTTGTACACAGGCCGCACACCTCCTTGTTTAATCAATCCCGTACACTAATTGCACACTTCTAGGTCGCACTCCTCCCTTTTTTAATCAATCTAGTACACTGATTGATTTTGGTAACAAATCACCAAATTAAATCCCAAAATAAGGAATAATCTCGAAAATCAAATTTTGTTGATTATTTCCACCAATAATTCCTACAAACACGTACACGTAATATGTAAACCTCCAAAACAGATCAAAATACGAATTGTGAACTGTTTTTCCAATCTTCAAGCTGTCCTTCGTGTTGTTGATTGTTCTTTGAAATTTCTTAAGAATTTTTCAAGCTGATGGATATGCAAACAGAAATCCTCTTGTTCTTCCAATGATATTGTTGGAACTAAACCCTACAAAAGATAGATGATAGAAAACCAAAATATACTACAACCTCTGATCCTAATAATTATAGAACATCTGCTAGAGTCAAGCTCTGGTGAAGATAAAATGTTAAAGGTCTGTCATAGCAAAACTCTGTTGAAAACTAAAGCTAAAGGTCTACCAAGGCAAAGCTCTGTTGAAGACTAAAGCTAAAGGTCTGCCAAGGCAAAATGTTATCAGTGTTTTCTATCAGTCTTTGTAATGTTTAGTTATAACAATGGTTAGCTTAGCCGATGTTGTTAGTTTGTTAATATTGTTAAATGTCGCTTTCCTGCTGACATCATCATAGGATGCTCAGTGGTCAGAATTTTAGTATAAATAGAACAGTGCTTGTACTGTTCTATTTGATCACTTTTCATCACTTATCAATCTAATATACTTCTTTACATTCTGTACGAACAAATCAGTGATCTTGGATTGAGGGGGCGATTGTGAGTTATATGCAAGTGATTAAAATTACAAAAGCATGATAATGAAAATAATATCTCAATTGTTATGAATCGAAGTTCATCATTTCGCTGCATTTACATCTGATTTATCATCTTTCATATTTCATCTTTAGAACTTTCATAACAGTCTCAACTCAAATCCTAATAGATATCCAACAAACCGAGCCTTCGAAAGACTTCTTAGGCTCTGATACCAATTGTAAGTCTAAGAACTATCACTCGGATATCACTAACATAATCAAAATTGCGGAAAAATAATGAAAGTGACAAGAACAAGAACAATCAAATTGATTAGATTGCACACGAGTATGAAACTCGTCTGGTACAACTATCATACAAACTCGAAAATGCTAAGGGAACAACCACAGAAACAACCACCACCTAATGATCTAGGCTCACCCTATTTATACTTACCTAGGGTGACCTAAATACAAACTGAGCCAAGCCCACATGCACACTGTTAACTAAACAAGCCCAAAACATTTAATTAGCCCACATGGCTTATCCCCCAAGCCACTAGACAACTAAGTCCAATAACCTATAAATCTATTTGATAAAGACAAGCATAAACCTACTAAATTTATGGCCTTACAGCCCCAGTCCTATTCATGAAGAAGAAAGACGGGTCTTTCCTTTTGTGTATTGACTATCATGAACTCAACAAGGTGACGGTTAAGAACCGTTATCCTCTTACTCGTATTGACAATCTATTTGACCAGTTGCAATGGTCAAGCTTCTACTAAAAAATCAATTTAAGGTCGGGCTATCATCAGATGAGAGTCCAAGATGGAGTTATTCCCAAGACAACCTTCCAAATGCGATACGACCATTACGAGTTTATGGTCATGCCATTCGGGTTAACCAACACACCAGCGGTCTTCATGGATCTTATGAACCATGTGTGCAAACCGTATGACATCTTAATCTATTCTAAGAGCAAGGATGAATATGAACAACACTTGCGTCTTATCTTGGAACTCTTGAGAAAGGAACAGTTCTACGCAAAATTCTCTAAGTGCAACTTCTGGATTCGAGAGGTACACTTCTTTGGTCACGTGGTTAACGAATCAGGAATACATGTTGACCTAACAAAAATCGATTCTATCAGGAATTGGGCGGCACCTAAGCCTCCTACGGAGGTGTGACAATTTCTTGGCCTCGCAGGATAGAATCGTAGATTCGTTGAGGGGTTTTCGAAAATCATTCAACCTCTGACCGTCTTAACTCAGAAAGGTGTTTCTTACTCATGGGGAGCGACCTAGGAGAATGCTTTTCAGCTTCTGAAGGAAAAACTTTGCAGTAGCCTGATATTATCTTTACCCGAGGGTACGGATGACTTCGTGGTGTACTATGACGCCTCTACTCAAGGTCTCAATTGTGTTTTGATGTAACGCAATAAAGTGATAGCCTATGTTTCCTATCAGTTGAAAACTCACGAGAGCAACTACACGACTCACAATTTGGAATTGGGAGCCGTACTGATCACAAAAGCCTTCAACACATTTTTGATCAGAAAGAGTTGGACATGCGACAGCGTCGTGGGGTTTAACTCTTGAACGATTACAATTGCGCGATCAAGTATCATCCAGGCAAAGCTAATATGGTAAATAATGCCCTAAGTCGGAAGGAAACCAAACCCAAATGTGTTCGATCTTTACAACTTACTATTCATTCTAAAGGACAAGAACCTTCAAGCTAAATCCATGCGGGGCATGGAAAAACAAATCATAACCAAATCTGATGGTATTCCCTATTTCATGGAGTGAATATAGATTCCACTATACGGAAATTTGTGGGAGCTTGTGTTGGATGAAGCATACCTCGATACTCCATTCATTCGTGTTCTTATAAGCTGTATCAGGATCTGAAAGTCTTGTACTGGTGGCCAGGAATGAAAGCTAACATAGCGACGTATGTGAGCAAATGCTTGACTTGAGCGAGAGTCAAGGTAGAATATCAAAAACTGTCTGGGTTGCTTCAGCAACCAGAACCACCTATGTGGAAATGGGAACAAATTTCCATGGATTTCGTCACCAGTCTACCCAAAACTCAAAACGGAAACGATACCATTTGGCTGATCATAGACCGTTTAACCAAGTCTGCTCATTGCCTTTCGATCAAGGAAACGACAAGTTATCCAAACTCGCTAACATTTACTTGAAGGAAGTAGATTTTAAGCAGGGAGTGCCGACCTCCATCATCTCTGAACACGACCCGCGTTTCATATCTGATCTATTGCAAGCTATGCATAAATCATACGGCTTACATTTAGACATGAGCACAGCTTATCATCCTCAAACGGATGGTCAAACTAAACGAACCATCCAAACACTTCCACTCGAAGCATTGTATGGACGAAAATGCCAATCTCCTCTTTGTTGGGTTAGGTTGGTGACAACCAAATCACGGGCCCAGAACTTGCACTCGAAACTTCAGAGAAGATTGTTCAAATTAGAAATTATATGGCGTCAGCTCGTCATCGCCATAAAAGCTACGCTAACAAGCATAGGAAACCCTTGGCATTTGCCGTGGGCAATCATGTCCTAATGAAAGTCTCACCCTAAAGGGCATGGTTCGTTTTGGGAAATGAGGCAAGCTCAATTCGCGTTATGTTGGGCCGTTCACAATTTTAGAAAGGATCGGTAAGGTGGCTTACAAACTTGATCTGCCTAAAGAACTTGGTAACGTCCACAACGTTTTTCACCTCTAACCTAAAGAAGTGTTTGTCGGATGAAACACTTGTAGTTCCCTTCAAGAAACTAAAGATCGATGATAAGTTGCAATTCATCTAGGAACATGTCGAAATCATGGATCGGGAAGTCAAGGTCCGTAAACACAGTCAAATACTAATCTTAAGAGTTCATTGGAACTCTAAACATGGACCGGAGTTCACGTGGGAACGTGAGGATTAGATGATGCTCAAGTATCATCATTTATTCAAAACCACCGGACCTAACACTGATACGACTAGCGTATTTCAGGACGAAATTCCCTTTCAACTTGGGGATGATGTGGTACCCGAGGAAAACCCACAGTCATCGTAACGTATTCCTTTCACTTTTTTGTGACTACTTAGAAATTTTCGACGAAATTTCTTTCAAGTTGGGGAAGACATGACAACCCACAATCTAAGGTTAATACTTTAACCTAACCACAGTTAAATTAGACATACATTCATAGCATTGCATTTAACTAGGGTTAGTCAAATGAGTCTACGTTGGTAATTCATGAATTTCTGAAACACGTACATAAGTTTATTCTCTAAATGTTAGTGATCAATACGAATGATAATTATATAAGGGCGGTTTATATGAAACTGTGAATTATGTTTTTAAACGTGAATTGCATGATTTATGTGCTTTTATGTGAAAGTTATATAGTTAGGCAGTGTTTAGAGTTATTTGTGAAACTCTAACAAACTAATTAAAACAGTAAACTTCCCATAATCTCAAGTACGACAGTTTATGTTCTCTGATCATTTGGCTACACAAGTTTCACACACAATCATCAATCTCGATCTCTCAACTCTTCTAAAACAGACTCTAAATCAATCTAAGGTAAGTGTTATGTTATACGTTGTTATTTTGTTCCTTTGATTCATGCAAACCCTAGACATCCAAACAATCATCTGTGTTTAATTGATCATGCCTGATGAGCATGTAATTGTTATTAGATTGAATGAATGTATGATGTTGTTAGACGTTATAGATGCCAATTTATAAGAGAACTATTAAACTGATGATTTGATAGGTATCATTGTTGAAATTAGGGTTTTGATCATATACTATTACTTTAAAAACTGTGATTCTATGATGTTAATTTGGGAAGATTGGTCAGTCCGGAGAAAATTGTCAGACTTTGTGAAGTCGCAAATCTGAAGTTATCATATTCCAAAATTAACTGGTTGTCTGAATTTGTTAGTAAGTCCGACTATGTATACCTTGTTCGAACTTGATGAGTCCGAATATATATTGGTTAAGGGAGTCCAAATATGTGAGTTCTTGGAGTCCGAACATATATGTTCTTGAGTCCGAATATATGAGTCCTGGGAGTCCGAACTTATATGATAAGCAGCATATTCCGAATTTGTTATAATGGAAAACGGGGAGTCTGAATTTATAATAAAGGTCCGAATATGTATGCATTGTCCGAATTTAAACATGTTGGTTGGGGATCCGGGTTTAATATATTTGATAGAGTTTGTGGGTGATAGAACTTAATTGATGATATAACTTATTTGATAGAGTTTATTTTGTAATGACTAATGTGTCTGAACTTAGGATCTCTATGTGAAACAAAACCTTGGCTACTGTGTGTTACTATATGATAAAACATGTTAACCTTGTCACATAAACACTGGATTGTTTGGACACTTAGGGTATTGCAAAACTCTACTTGTATACATATTTACATTTAACGTACTTGTATACATATTTACTTTTAACGACATTAGGTCGTGTGTTACGGACCTAACACTAACTTAATGTGTAAACCACGTTAACATTTACCAAGCAAACAAAGGTGAGTTCACTACACTTTCACAAGCATGCGTCTCGAGGGAGGACAAACTACTATTCCTTCAAGGAATACTTTTTTATAAATGTTGTAGTTTAATTTCGATGTTAGTTAATAAATTCAACTCTATAATTAAAGGCCCTACTTACTACCAAACTAGTTGCCTTGGAGGCAACGGGTATTAGTTGATAGCGCCATTAGGCTTCACAAACGTCACACCGTGCTGGGAACCGGGCGTGAACTAAGGACCTTAAACACTTTGATCAATGCTGATAAACATTGATGAGGGCACAACAAACATAACAGTCACATCGGTATATAGTTTATTATTCATAGTATGCCTTTAAACTAAACACTTCTGTTTTCCGTTAAACAAAACTGTGAACTCGCCGGCTTTATCGCTGGTACACTTTTCTTCATGCTTGCAGATCATTAAATACGTGGTTGATTTGGAACTTGAAGTCTGAGGAGCGAGAGCTGTCATGGGTCGTGTCGCTTGATGGAAACACTTAATGTTACGTTTATGTTTTGAAATAATAGGGTTTTCTTTGATAGAACAATTATCAACGCTTCCGCTGAACACATATCTTGTTTTTGGAAACGTCTATTTTGAAATACACTAATTATGTTGGACGTGTCGTGTATGTTAATATTTTACTATTAGTTCAATGTGATTGGTGGCTAGATCCTTGTACGTCACACGCCTTGTAGTATAACCCCACAGGTAATAATTTGGGTGTGTGACACTTTGGTAATAGAGCCACTGGTTATAGTGGACTAAGTTTTTAAAAAGTTTTGGTAAAACTAGACTATAACCGAATCGGTTCCATAATCGACCATGACACTACGCTCCAGATGCATATGCATTGCATATAGTCACCACACAACATCATAGTACGTATTCATGTGTTATCTATTTATAGTGTGATGGATCATTAGTAAGATTTTACCTCAAGACCTTTTTATGATCTTTATCGCTTTGACAACATCCACTTTTGACACTCGAATCTGAGAATCTTCTGACACAAGTTAGGAGGAATTGGGGTAAACATGCAAATCGAATTATCATTATGGGTGCATACATAATAACCATTGTGGTAAATGCGAGTCCCCGTGAAACCAAGCGTTTGTAAAGGATTCTGACCCATTATCCGACATAATTGGGATTCAGATATCCATAGGAGCCATAACGATGATGGACTCCTACTTAATCTTGAACTATACTCATTTCACTTTTCTTGCCTACTTGTACTGAATATGGAAATAATATGCACTACATATGTTTCTCATCTTTGTATCTTGTAAATGTAAAATGATGAGTGGACGTGGTGGAGCTAACTTGACACATGCCCATATTAATGCTCTAATCAATGCACGAGTTGCCGAAGCTCTTGCAGCACAGCCACCTACCCAACCTTGAGCTTGTACCTTTAAGACATTCACGGATTGGAACTTCACTCTTTTAACGACACAGAAGGAGCAGCGGGTCTTCTTCACTGGATTGAGAAAGTAGAATCTATTTTTGAGATGTGTGACTGCCTTGTTAACAATCGGGTTAAGTACGCAACCAGTACTTTAGAAGGCAACGCGCTCTCATGGTGAAACGCATAGATTCAAATGCTCGGGTTGGCGGCTGCCAATGCTACCCCGTGGAATGAATCCAAGGATTTGATAAGGGAGGAATACTGCCACAGGGACGACATTCAGAAACTGGAAGTGGAGTATTACAAGCTTAAGATGGTCGGTCCGAAATTAAAGCTTACACTAAGAGGTCCAATGATGTAGCTGTTATTTGTCCTAATATGCCTGAGCTTGCTTACAAAAGTATCTAGCTTATCTCAAAGGTTTAGCCCCTGAAATTCAAAGCTTGGTGCTAACCTTCCCACAATTCAACAAGTTATTCGTTTAGAACATCGTCTCATAGACCAAGCGGTCAAGCAGGGCAAGCTGCCCAAGCGAAACACCACCGTTCCTAACACTTCCAGTGACAACATGTGTAAGTGGAATAATCTAGATAAAGCCTCCAACTTGAGCCAGCCACAGAAGAGGGCCGACAACAGCAATAAACCGCAACTTCAACCAGTCTTCTGCTACTAATCAGAATCGGGGCTCTAACCAGACCTAGGGCTCGTATGCTGGCAGACAACTATCATCACCATGAGCAGTGCGCTAGAACATGTCAAAGATGCGACAAGTTAGATCACATGGCTACGGATTGTAGAGCTCCATTCCCAAAGCAACAACAACAACAACCGTAGCAGCAGCAATAGAGACAACCGCCTCAGCAGCAACAGGGTAATCGAAAGAGGTGCTTCAAGTGTGGAAACGAGGGCCACTTTAAGAGGAATTGCCCGCAGCTAAACTAGAACGCCAACAATGTAGGAAACAACATCAACACTGGGAATAACAATAACAATAATAACAGCAACAGTGGAAATGGTGCTCGTGGGAGAGCATTTACGATTGGCGCGGGTCACGCAATGAATCATCACAACGTTCTAACTGGTACGTTTTCTGTGAACAAACTTTTCGCTTCTGTTTTATTCGATTCTGGTGCCGATTGGAGTTACGTGTCCTTGAAGTTTAGTAGATTGTTAGGATCGACTCCAACCCCTCTTGGAAGCAAACATATTGTGGAAGTGGCTGACAGTCAGCCGATTGAAGCATCCCATATCCATGTTGGGTGAAAACTCGATCTTCTAGGTCAGGTGTTCGATATCGACCTCATTCCTGTTACTCTTGGTAGCTTCTATGTAGTTATTGGTATCGACTGGTTGTCCAAACATCGAGCTGAAATTCTATGTAAAGAGAAAATCGTTCGTGTCCCTCTCCCTAGTGGAGATTTTTTTGTTTGTTCGAGACCACTGAAGTGGTCCTATGGTCGGCATCATTTCAGCCATGAAAGCCCAGAAGTGATTACGGAAGGGCCATCGGGCTATTCTAGACCTAGTTAACGACATTCAACTCAAGGAGAAGAAGATCAAATACATTCCAGTTGTTCATGACTTTTCCGATGTTTTTCCCGAGTAACTTTAAGGAGTACCTGCACATCGAAAGGTGAATTTCAAATCGAACTTACCACATCCACAGGAGTACCGCTCCATGCTTCGTGTTCGTCCCCCACTCGTTTGATTGTAAGGGGTGTAATTGTATCTCATAAATCATGGGACTAGTTAGCTTGATTGAATTATTTTTATATATACCTTTATTGTTTTAGGACTCAACATCATCTCCATAATTTGAGGAGATATGTAATTCTATATAATGCAAATGCACATCGACAGGTGAATTTCAAATCGAACTTACCACATCCACAGGAGTACCGCTCCATGCTTCGTGTTCGTCCCCCACTCGTTTGATTGTAAGGGGTGTAATTGTATCTCGTAAATCATGGGACTAGTTAGCTTGATTGAATTATTTTTATATATACCTTTGTTGTTTTAGGACTCAACATCATCTCCATAATTTGAGGAGATATGTAATTCTATATAATGCAAATGCTCTCTAAATCAAATTTCAAAACGATTCAATGGTCGAATTCGTGTAAGTTTTTCCTAACGTGATGTAATTAGCATAGTTTGGTCTGCTGTGGTTGGCCCCAGCGTTTGGAGTGGTCTCGCTCTGTTTTCGTTGTATAAAACTTAACTTTCCAAAAAAACCCTAAATGAGCGGCCATACACGTTTACACCGCTTAGAAAACAACTAGAAAAATTAAGAATTAGTTCTAAATCTACAAAACCCGTAGAATTTTTATTTTTCTTTTTCGAAAAGGCATGTCTTTGTATTAAATTCTAAACGCACTACAGGGTGGTAGTATCCAATGTCTTTTGCAACCACAAAAGCCCATCAACCCTGCATCCTTCAATGATTATAAATACATGACACTAACCCTATTCTAAATGCACCTGCATTCTCTACACCTTCAGTAAAATATGGAAGCGAAAACTGTTGCTGGCGGTGAAGCGGTTCTGAATAACCCTCCACGTGATCCGGCACCATCAACCACTATCGAACCCCTACCCGCTGAACCAACAACTATCGAACCCCCACCCGCTGAAACAAGTACTACCGAACCCCTACCCACTGAACCAAACACTATCGAACCCCTATCCGCTGCAGAAGATACGTCAACCAATGTTCCGCCGCTAACCAAGGTTCTGCCATCTGACGCTATTGCTATACCTGTAAGTATGATCTATTCATGTTTATTTGCTCATCATATACAGTAATATAGTTACGGCTTGTTATCATATAGTTTCTTGTTTCAAAAACCTTTTTAATCTAAATGAATCCAAGTATTATTTTTTAAATTTCGTTTAAAATGTTAGTTGTGATTTGTGAAGTTCAAGTTTATGTAGATCCTACATGAAATAAATATATTCTTAGCATGATTCAAAGCTTAAATATGATAACAATAAATTATAAGATCCTAATTACGAATAAGTGTTTTTTTGAATATAGAGTAAAGCATATAAACTCAGTTAAGATATTCCTAAGCTTAATTATGTTGCAATAGCTTAATCACTTTGATTTAAATTATATAATTTGAACATTATATTGAGTTTACATTCAAAGTGCCGAAAAGTAGAATGATTCTACAAGAGTTATTCTCGCAGACTGCTTTTGCTTGACGGTGTGTACGTTACCGTGTGTTGTGTCGGGAATGTCAAACTGAACAAAAAAAGGTCTAAAAACATCGAACTCACACATGCCCTTTGCGAGGTATTCATTTGTCAAATTTAGTCCGAAACATAAAATATTATCGCAGACAAGACTAACTAAGTCGAAATAATAACAAAACACATATTAAAAAAATAAAAAAAAAATGATGTTGAACTGACGATAAAGAAACTACTTTAACAAATCTTAATGTAAAAAGTTAGATTTAGTTATAAAGGAAAAAAATATAAGCATAAAAGAATCATATGTATTAAAAAACAAAGAGTTATAAGGAAAGGACAGCATATAAAAAAACAAATTTGATTAAACTACAAAGGTTTAACTTGTAAATAGATTTATTAAAGTTAATTAGGTTGTTTGATGTCACGCGTTGTGACGAAACAAGGCAAATGATAATGTTAAGCAAACGTTATTAGAAAATAAAGCATGAATTATAGAAAGCCAAACTAGCATAATCGATTAAGTTTATCACCGTACCGTAAAACAATATCAAAAAAATACTATATTTTGAATAAACTTCATTTTTAACGGTACTTATATAAGAATGTTCAGAGGAAAAACGTATTTAATGTTTTTTGAAATAGCGAACGAAAGTTATTAAAGAAATATTAACTGATATAAACATTAAAATTTTTAAAAAGAAAAAAGAATTATAAAAAATAAAAAATAAATGATAAAGGGAATATGATTTTGAAATTAGAAAAAAAATATGTTAAAAGTAAATTTAATAATAAAGTATTATATTATATTATTAAAATAATAAAATATTAAAAAAACTATAAATTATTATAAGTTTGAAATTACTATTCATTATCCTTCGTCAAATATATATATATATATATATATAGTAGAGGTTCATGTGAGAAAATTTAAAAGTGTAAGAAGGATAAGAAAGATTATGGAGGTGATATGTGTTCATTTTTATTTTGGTAGTTTAAGGGTATAAGTGTGATTTAACTAATAAAATCTAATTATGGAATGAATATATGCAACTGATTTTTGGCAGTTAGTAGGGTTTTTCGAATTTGAAATAACACTCTAACTCATAAAAACACCACAACATTTATATTGAAGGCATATATCTTATAAAAAACCGAAATATAATTCATAAAAACACCACAACATGTATATTGAAGGCATACATCTTATAAAGAACAGAAATATAACAAAAATAACACATAACTCATAAAAACATCACAACGGTTATATTGAAGGCACACATCTTATAAAGAACACCCTAACAGTGAATATAACAGAAATAAAACCCTGATATAACACTAGTCAACACTTTAATCAGAATCAAAATAAAAATAACACCCTAAATATATAAAAACAGAAATAACTCTACATAAGTATATCAATATGGTACACATATTAAAGATAAAAAAAACACTCGTTATTATTGTGTATTTTTTTTAAAAAGAGTTACGTATAAAAAATTATTGATGTTTAAAAAAGAAGATGAAAACTTGCATGTGTATTAATATTAATTTAAAAATACTAAATTTACCTTTATACCCTTAATCTATAAAATTAGTTAGTTTAATAGTCAATATTATTTACAGAATTGCCACTATAATCTCAGCCATTAGATTAAATATTTTATAGTTTAGATTATTTCAAATTCTTCTCACACTTTTAAATTTTCTCAAAATAACCTTACTATATATATATATATATATATATATATATATATATATATATAGTTATATATATATATAGTTGGTTGTAATGTAAATTAGTAAACAACAATTAGCGGGCTTTCTGTAACTTTATTCATGGGATAAAACATATTAATTAAAGAAAAATGAAAATGAAAAACTGATTAAATAATACAGACACTTGATTTCTAATATCACTAATAATTGAAGTCTAACAAAAGAAAAATCGAACCATGACCTAATAACAATTGAAATTGAAGTCGATCTCATCAATAACTGTTGGGTTGACTACGAACAATGTAGGAGATTACCTTTAGTTTAAATTATTTTACTTTTAATATTTTTCTTATTTTGTTTGGTTCTGCCGGAATTCCTTCCATAATTTCGGTCGTAGATGTAGTCGATAATACTAGTTTGTTTAGTTGAGTAACGATTGATATGGCTAATATTTTTGTTTATTTCTAATATTAAATCAACATTTTAACGATAAGGCCTTTTGACATACCGTCGAAAGGTGGTGTATGGGAGTCACATGGCCTCGTGAGATGGTGGACCTCCGTTTCGATCTACGTACCCCCTCTCCCCCTCTTCTTTTCTTTAACTTTAGTTTTTTTTTTAAATTTAACATAATATGAGAAAAGATGTGGGCTCAACGATAAGAATAAAAGAGGTTCTTGATAGAAGTTCGTCAAGGATGGGAAAAGATTCTGATGTAAAGCTTAGCTGTGAGTCTAGAAGGTGAGATGCATATAACATAATACCTAATATACAAAATTACATGATAGCCTAACCCCCTCTCTCTCCACACACACGCATACGAGTGTTTGACAAGCTAGTGGAGCCTAGCCAACATCAACTTGCTCTAAGTTAATAGAAATATAGGCTAAGCTGAGCTTGCATTCAAGTTGAGTTGAATGTTGACTAAGTGAGCTAATTTGTTTATATGATTTTTTATTCATTTTATAATTTTTTATTGTTTTTTCCTTAAATAATAAGTCTATGAAAATTCTGAAGCATACAAATTTTAAAAAGTAAAATTTCCAAATATCAATAAAAAAGGATGAAAACTTATTTGACTAACTTATTGTTAGCTCGAATATTTATATAATCGAAGCTGCTCGAAACAAAGGTTTTATAAAAATCGCTAGACGCTAGTCAGTCAGTGAGTATCGGCTAGTGATTAATCAGGACTAATAGGGATTAATCAAATTAAGATTTTTATATGTAATTTTTAGTTAAATACACACAAACATTTTATATATAGTTTTTTTAAAGTAGACATGTTTGACCCCTCATTGGCCCATTTTCTAAAATAATTGACGGTAACTTATAAGGATTGGTCAAATTTTGATCGGGACCTAGCCGAAATTTGGCCAGAATAGGACCGCCATTAACTGCCTAACGATTAATCGACATTTAATCAGTGATTAATCGGTGACTAATCGAAGACTAGTCGAGATTTTTACAACCATGGACAAATGAGATCAATTTAAGTAAAGAACAAGATTTCATCATATTAATAATTTACGAGCTGCAGTCTATTTATAAAACCCGAATATATAAAGTCTCAACTTTTATAATTTGTTATTTGAATTGATAAACCAGTTCAAGTTTAAACCTAGCTATAGGTCATAGAGAATTGTGATAGGTACAAACCACTGTGTAGGATATATGCATAATAAATTTTGATACGTACAAGATATATTTAATATGTGTAAAATAAAATATTTTTGTATAAAATAATAGAGAAAATAATTAATATAAAAGGTTATAAATTATTTATTGTTTTATCATTATGTCATTTATTTTTTTTCTTCTTACATTAAGTTTCTTTTTAAAAGACCATTTCATCATATATATATATATATATATATATATATGAAAAAATGTTTTGAGAAGAAACTTTAGTTGAGAAGAAACTTTAGTTGAGAAGAAAAATAACAATGATATTATTTTTATTATTACTATTATTATTATTATGTTATGATCGAACAACTTGTTAGTTACAATGATCGATAACTTTGATATGTTGCTGACTAAAAGCCTTAATATAGTCATTAAGTGATTGAGAGTAAGTGAATGACATGTAACTTAAGACACTTTCTTCCTGATTTTTATTTTCTAAAAATGTATATATGATTAAATTTATCACATATTTTTTTATTTTTAAGATGTAATGCACAATTAAAACTTATTTAATTGTGATTTTAATAAATCTAAATACATGAAGTGTTTCTTAATTTATGGAAAAATCTGTTTAAGTTACAATTTCTTTTAAAAACATTTCACTCATGACAAAAAAAATATTATCAAACTCTTCTAACTAGGGCTGTAATCGAATCGAACCAACACGAAAAAGGCTATGTTCGTGTTCGTTCATTAAGAAATTTAACATGTTCGTGAACCGTTGACGAACGCATACCGAACATAAGTTTCCGTTCGTGTTTGTTGATTAAGGAAATTCATGAACACTTAACTCGAACACAAACGAACGCAAACTAATAAAAACGAACTTAAGCGAACATTTAACTTGAAAATAAAAAAATGAAAACATTATTAACATTATACATTCGACATAAGTAATTAAATACTACCATCAAATAATAAATCAAAACACAAGAAGCCAATTACAATCACCAAACAATAAATTAGGTTTAACTAACTTAGACATAATTATCCCAAAAAAATGTCTTGAATGTCTAAATTTTAGCTAAATTAGAAAAAATAGGGTTTCAAGTTTTCAATATGTTTAGATAAAAGGTTTATTATTTATTATTTTATAATATAATTAAACCAATGTAACCGAACATTCATGAGCGACGTCGAACGAACGAAACCTTTGTTCATGTTCTTTCTCTAAGCTATCCGGACGAAACTTTTTGTACGTGTTCATTCATTCAGCTAATCGAACGAACGTAAAGAACTTCCCGTCGTAGGTTTACGAACTGTTTGCTAAACGTTCGGTTTGTTTACAGCCATACTTCCAACAAAATAAATTTAGAGATGTCAACATTTAGGGTCATGTCTTTCGCTGCTTTGTAATAAGTTTTTTTCTTCATGGCTATGTGAATATTTTTACCGACGTACCAACATTATTTTTAATAGTCTAACGAATGGGTTGGCCACAGATTTATTTAAATTTGTATATAAAGTTTCAAATGTTATCAACAACACAATGGTTTCATCTTTCTTATATAGAAAGTTACATATGTATAATAATGTGTGGCAAACGTTTCAATCTGCAAAACATAGCCGCTTAAATGTTCGACCCGTCGCGAAGCATGGGACGATACCCATTGGTAATGGTAAAAACAAATTAATGGGATGAGTTATAAATTATTTATTGTTTTATCATTACGTCATTTGTTTCTCTCTCTAACTAATTATACAAAAACACTTTATCGCACATTTTGAAATTCATCACGTACATATTAAAATTTATCTTATACATATTGAAATTTATCTTAAATAATTATTAAGCATATCAAAATTTGTGGTATTTTTTATAAAAAAACATATCAAAACTCGTTTTCACTAAAAATTAGGTATGTTTTGAAGAGTGTATATTAAAAATGAGTAGTTTAACTTAGTTAATTTAGATGAATACAAAATAAACTCACTATTAAACTTTTTTAATAAAATATAAGAATTTTCTATAATCTGAATAATAAATGTCGGTGACTTTTCTTTCATTAACCCCTATTTTTACCAACTTTTACACAAATGGACCTTTCTTTTCTTTTACTGGTCATACAAACCCTTAATTTTTGAAAAATGCAATTTTAACCCCTTCACATTACTCTAATTTACAACCAGCTCAAGTTTTAAAAATTACAATTCTTGCCACTCTTTAACTTTTGAAAATTTCAATTTTAACTCCTAAATTATTACTCCACTTTACAACTCCCTCAAATTTTGGTCTACATTCAGGTCAAATATAATACATTTTCGTACTTAATTTATGTTCTTTCCGGTTGGTCTATATTTTGTCGTAAATTTAGTTCCGAATCGAATGGGTCAAATATATACGTTCTCATTAATCGGTATAAATTCTAGTTACTCTACCTTTCGAGTCTGCCGCTAGGGGTAAATCTTAAACCGTTGATTATCGTTTCCAATGTATGAGTCGTATCAAATGTAAATGCGTTATAAATGTGCAATATAAATTCAATTACTTTACATTTTAATCCAACCGTAATACAAATGAGTTAAACCGGATACGTCAAAAAGCGTGTTTTCATATGATTAATACATCACATAATATTTTGACTAATTTGTTCGACGTGTGCAATGTTCCCGCGCGGCAGCGCGTACTAGTTTCATATTAAGTATAATTTAATTATACAATATTAAAAACTAAATTGGTTATAAAAATAGGTAAAGAGATTATGAAAAATAAATGTAACATTTGTTGACAAAGTGAAAAATGTAAGAATTTTGTAAGAAATTTGTTTTGTCACATTTAAATAGTATTAAAGTATTTATGAAAAATGTAAAATTTGTTGAAAATGTGAAAAATGTAAGAAATTTATAGGAAATTTGTTGTCACACTTAAATCCTAATTAAATAAGTAGTTTTGAAACGTAAGAAAAATACATTATTGAATAACTATAGTAATTAATATTAATATACTTTTATGAATGCTACAAGTCAGTAGTAATAATAGATTTTATGTTGGTGACTTAGGTTTAAATTATTTTATACTTATATTTGAAAGCTTGCTATAAACAGATTGGTGGCAGTGAGAAATATAATAAGGACCATGTCAGCGATGGCATAGATCGAATTAGTAGTGGGGGTGGTGGCAAAACACACGAGGACGAAGATAATGAAGATGGTTAATCATGCATGATTTATGGTGTTATAAAGATGGTTAATTATGCATGATTTGTGGTGTTATAAAATGTTATTTTCCATGTATGCATAGTGTGGGACAATTGTTTGGTCCTATAATAAGTTATTTCTGCATATATATGTCAAAGTTTGTATGCGTCAAAGTTGAATGTATAAAAGTTGTAATTCAAAGCTCTATATGTCGAAATTGTATGATTGTCCTATAATAAGATATTTTCAATGTTTTGGTTTGAAAAGTTTGTACACACGTACTAGTAATAAACTCGCGCGACATGGTGATGGCGACAATTTACCACAAAGTACTCATTTTTTGATACTCTTTTAGTTCTCTTGTGATATATTGTAGTACTTCATCTAATTTCTTATCCGTAGCATTGGTGTGGTCTATCTATGTCTTACAAATCTCAGTTACATAATAACAAACACACAAATAAAAAATATCAATCATAAACATAGTACTTAAATAGAATCATAAAAGTTACATCATAAACACTATGCACTGAACTACAACAACGCGTACAAAACCAAAACCCTATTTTTTAAACAATTGCGACTTCTGGAACCTAAATACTAACACGAAACTAGTGAACTACCAGAACGCGTACAAAACCATACTAACTTCGAGTTTGTAAACTATCAAGATTTTTACAAAACCAAAACCCTATTTTTTAAACAATTGTGACTTGGAACCTAAATACTAACACGAAACCAGTGAACTACAAGAACGCGTACAAAATCATACTAACTTCGAGTTTGTAGACTATCAACATTTTCTGGACTATTCATTCTTAAACGAATGTTCGTTTCATGGGTAGATATGAAAGATTCACCACATGAACTCTATGAGAAGCATCACTAACATGCCGATATAGAAATATTAACTATATTAGGCTGTTTTTAACACTATATCAAGATTTAAATTTATAAACATTATAGGTTAACTTCTACAATACGCTTGTGACAACCGGTAGTTTCCGGTCTTAATCAAGCGCATAACGAACAGTAATACCATTATAACTAGCGTAATTAGACGTAAATTAACTCGATCAGGCCTTTGGAAAGCCTAGGGTTGTCTACTTGATTCTCGTTACGCGATTTGGCGATAATCAAGAATTTCAGCGAGCAATTGAACTTTAAGCGAACTGATGCCGAACAAAATACTGACAACGCCGACAAATGCGAGTTTTATACGTATGTTTTATTCACGTGATTTGGTTATGTTAAATTATCCTGCTTCCAAACGTCACAAAACGCATACGCGAACGAAAAACGTGACAGTGGGAATGCATCAACAATGAAACGGAAGCTTCGGAGTCGTTTATTATCTTAAGAATTGAAATATTATGACATATATTATTGTATATATTTAAATAAGGTTCGTTTAAAATTATATTATTTAGCATGTGTCCATGTTTTATAATGATTGTAGATTTACGACCACACAATGTATGTATATACATACTACCAAGTATTTGTAACCGGTTTGTTATTCATATAACATGTCGTACATATGTATAATATGGTGAATACATAAAACATTTTAGTTGGAATGAAATCAAACAAGTTATGAACCAACTAGACTTGGTAGTACAAAAGATGAATTATTAAATTCCAAAACCCATTCCACCTTTTGTGTTGCTTATTTTCTACGACAAAAAAGGACTTAAAAGTCCACAATTTGAATGAAAAAGAACATATACATGACATCATGCACCGTACCTTCCATGTGCACATGAATACATGCGTTAGATTTGTTTTTTTCAATAAAGATGATATGTTAAAAACTACACGCAATACAACACTTGTGAAATTAAAACAACTCACCCTCAAAACACTTTTACAACTCACCCACACACCTCACTAGTTCTCTCTCTAGGATTCCGGTGAGTGTGTGGCGACGTCCGGCACGGTGGCGAGCGGCGGTAAACCGGCAGAGCCGGCGATAGCGATACGGCGGCGCCGCCGCATGCAGCGGTGGCTGTGAGTTTTCCGGCGACTTTTTTTCGAACTAACACCCTACCCCAACTAAATCGAACCTTCCCAACACGATGGTGGTGTCCGTTTATCAAGAATCAAAGCCATTTCGGCTCAGACACAACTCCGGCGAAGCTCCGGTCAAGATTCCGGTAAGGACATTTCGGATTTTAAGCTCCGTGCATGCGTAGATCGGCTCACTAGGAATATTTCTGCAAACTTTCAAAAGAAATTATTTTCCGGCGATATTCTGGTAAGATTTTCCGGTTCGTTTTACACCTTGTTTATTATTATTTTTTTATTGGCTCGGTTAACGAATGAAAGACCTTTAAACAGTTTTTGAGGGAGAACGGGGGGTGCGGTGGCAGTGGAACCGTGGGTATGGTGACGTGTTGACGACGGGTCATGGCGTAGAGCAGCCGTCGGCGGCACTGGGCCGGTCGGCGGTAGTTGTGATGTTCGGATTACGTCTCGGTTCAGTTCAAGTTTGGTCTCGACTCGTGTTTCAGATCCAAGATGGTTCGGTCAGATTTGCGGTCCAAGTTGACCCGGTCAAACCGGGTCGACTCAGTCAACACGAGATAACTCAGTCAAACTTGGTCAAACACGGTCAATCATGGTCAACTACGGTCAAACTCAGTCAACGGGTCAACCCAAGACTCGGTAAAATTTAATGACGCGAATTTTATTTATATTATTTTATATAAATATTAATATTAATTATCGCGAAACCGAGCTCGACCCGACCCGCTAACAATTATATATCGTCAAAGTTTAAAAAAATAACAATCGAACCGACGTACGTTACTCGCGTATATCTATTAGTTAAGTCTGAATCAACACGGCGTTATGATATATATATATATATATATATATATATATATATATATATATATATATATATATATATATATATATATATATAAATTGGACTTATAATTGACGAAAGTTTATATTTGAAACACGACCGAAGGCTATATATTGTGTTAAATTAATCATTGCATTTTGACAATTATAATCGACAACTTGTATTGTCAGGATCGTCCAAAAACATAGGAAACTCTGCCCGTTTTTCGTAAAAAATCCAAAATACGAAACGTAATTATATTCTAAAAACCACACCTTTCGAGGCTCAAGTATTTTTAGAAAATAAATATAAGCGTATATTTATTTTGACGACGCTATATAACTTACAAAATCGAATTTATAACACTTTGACAAACACGAGCTACAAGTTAACCAAACTCGAGGATTTTTATAAAATAAATACAATTAGTTATATTTATTTCAAACGACGGAATTCAGAAATTATATTACAAACGTCTAGTATTCGAAAATCATATAAAACGAGTAAAATTATTTATATCCAAACGTCGAGATTTTTAATGCTTTTATAAAAATAAATATAAATTGTTTATATCTATTTCAAACGTGGTTAAGTCGTATATTTTTATAAAATAAGTATAATTATTTATATATATCCCAAACTTCTAAACGAAGCAAGACACATTACCGTAAGATGGTAACACAATGTAGTATCCTAGTTATTACCTAAACAAACAACCAAAAGTCGATTCTAATGAGCGTACAACTATTTAATTATTTTATTAATTATAAACGAGACTCAAGGCTATTGCGACTACGCGACGACTACTTGGGAATCATACGACCACATCCTATGAATCTACGATGTGAATTATTTTTACATAAACATTGGTTTGCGTACACGCGCGACCAATCGAGACGACTAACATGATCTTATAAATATTTATATTTTTTATATAAATAAGTAATCTAAATCTTTTGGAAACGAAGTGTTCCAAATGCATAGTATTTATCATCGGTAATAAACGAGACTAAACTAGTATAATAATATCGTTTCTATTAAGTTAACATCATCCCATCGATCGTTCTATTAGTGATTCGGTGGAGCTCGGTGACACGTAGTTTAGCTACGTCATTTTTTTATAAACTTATAAGTTATTCCTTGATAGGAATGCTATAGATTGCATGCTAGCGAGTCACATTTTCAAAACGACATCACATAATCATATTAAGCTAGCTTTCCACAAGTATATCAAGGTGAGTTCATAACCCCCAATTTTTACCGTTTTACATTTTTATAAATGTTTTCGGCGGTGGAAAGACATGCAAGTTTTGCAAAAGTATACAACATTTCGATGAACGAAAGTTCATATTTCTAAACCATGTTGCGAATGGATTTCAATAAACTCAAATGGTTTACGAAAAGTTTATACTCAACATACCGGTTTTACAAAACACACGCGTATTCTCAAAACGTGCATGAGTTTCATGACTAGAGACGGGATTGTCCTTGTTACAACGGGACTGGGTTGTCCTGCATACAAATAAGAGGACTGGTTGGTCCTGCTTTTAGACTCAAACGGGCTAGGCCCATTCTCAATTGTGCGAGGCACAAAAACTCCGCGATTTCATGTCCCCCTTTTCTCTTAAATGTTTTTGGTTTATAAATCTCGGGGGGAAATACATGTTTTCTATGATATGGTTTAGCTATGGAATGGAATACTAGATCATGTGCGAATATGGTCTCTCTTAAGTGCCATTAATCTTTTATAAGACCGAGGAACAAAAGTAGTAGATCTATTGGGTGTAGCGAGCCCCACTCATGGGTCCTTGTGTGGCCGCATGTAGTGCTTTTGTTGTCCCAGCCGGGTGGACCGGAAGAAATCGTCTAGGGTTGAGTACTTCCTATGTCGGCACACATATTAATGTCCTTGCAAAACATTAATGATCATCAATGTCATTGATGCGGTACATACCGCATTTTTTATATGAACTCTCAAATGATAACGCAACACAGACGTTGACTTTTACAAATATATCAGAAAACATTTCAACACCGGTTTACAAAGATAACAGAAAACATTTCAATACCGGTTTATTTACAGATACGATTGAAAACATTTATCACCGGTTTATAAACATAATAGTTATATACATGGATTTGCAAACAACACGGAAAACATATCAATACTGTTATACAGTTATGACATTTCAAATGCTTTGGGATACTATGATCCCACAAACCAGTTTTCGAATGCAAAATGCTCAAATGTTTTATGACTCATTGAAACAAAACAAACAAACTATGAACTCGCCAACTTTATGTTGATTTTTCGTATGTTTCTTTCTCAGGTTACATTTTCAAACTATGGCACGGTTGGAATAGGAGAACCCATGGGGATTTTAGTACTTACTGGGCGTTCCCATTTCTAGAAGTCTTAGCTTGTCAAACACTTCCGCTGTGCAATGAAGATACAAGTTTAGTTCACACCCGGCTTTGATGGAACGCTAGGGCAAGTCCATCCACCATTAGCGTAGGTAAGATACTAATTCAAAAAACTAGTAGGTTTTCTTCTGCGGTTAAACATTACACTCGGCTATATTGGTCAAAAGTAGCAGGGCGACCATCCCGCAAAGCCGAAAAAAGTATTAAATATAAGGTATTTTCTCATTATCTACTATGGTGCTATCTCCTCAAGGTAGTAGGAATGTGGAAAACCAAGTCCTTGCACATTGAGTATGCGACCTGGTGGTGTTCATGTGACAATCAGAAAAATTACTGTATGATCTGTATGACCTAATCGCTGTTATCTATTTAAGTATGTGCATTTAGACTTAATTATGTATTAATTGGGTCCATGAAGTCTAGCAATGTCTGGGAAATGCACGATTACTTGCATTTAGTATAATCGTTATCGCCTCGTCATGTTACGATCAAACCCGCTTTAACGAGAGTTGGTGGTTATACAGTTAACATAATTATGCCAAAATTGTTCCCATATGCCTGGAATGTTACCGTTGGCATAATATGTGTTCGATGTAAATAACTAATACAAACTTATTTCGAATAAGTAAGTATTTAAATATCTAGTAAATCGGACAAATATTATTTTTCATTTTTCATCCATTTTAACGCGAACCTTATAAAGTGTCACCAAATTAACACTAATATGATCCATAAATGACATTAATTAGTATTGGGGTAACTAGAAGATACAAGATGTATAAGGATGTCGAAATTATAACTATCAGTTATTATCGCATAATCGTTCGTTAGTTGAATAATTGGTGTTGGACTTATAAAGAACATATGATATCCAAACGCCAAAGTAGGATCTATTGAAAAAGAAATAAGCAAAGATTAAACTAGTCTCTCCCCAAAGATAGTGAATCTTGAACACCTATTCAGAACATCTATTCAAGAGCATGAAAAACATCTAATCAAGATTTGGAACCACAATTCAGGAGGATATAAGATCTGTTGAAGCTAAACTCTTTTGAAGACCAAAGCCCTGATTAAGCCTAAGGTTTGATGAAGAAGACCAATCATATGTTTGGCCAAACAGATGTTTGGACAACTTCAACAGAGGATAGCTTAGACAGGGATTTCTCAATGTAACAGTACTTATCTTATTAACTTTTAGAATTAGCTTAGATTAGATGTTAGGATTTGCACAGTTGTTTATAACATATGTGGAATATTTTCTATTATGAATGTTAGATGTCACCATCTGTAGGTCCACATGAGGATGGTGTTAAACCTATTCCTTGTTCATATAACATACACACGAGTGCGGAATCCAAGTGTGCATGCAACCAAAGCAAAGTAAAGAACACGGGGTAACCAAAGATTCACTATCTTGATTAATGATTGAGAACATGTACAAATATATACACACAATACTCATATGACTCAAAGAAACTTGCTGTGTTCTTGTGTCTTCGTCTTCACTAGATATGCTAGCAGAGAGATCTCACCAAAAGATCAGTTTGCTAGCTCGTTCTTTCAACTTGGTGTCACACCCTGGTCGTAGCGGAAGCGCAAGTGTGTGACTACTAGGTAATCATTGCATCCAATATAGTAAACATTATAATTAACAACGATGCATGCCATTCATAAGTTTCACTTCATATTTACAATCATCAAAAGTAAAGTCACATTGTTATCAGTTTCAGATCACCCGTACAAACATAGTTTAAAAGACATTTTTCCAAAATAGGATAATGTTTTCATCACAATTTCATGATGTGGCTTTGACCTCTATATACCCAAACGAAGTTGGATATAAAAGGAAAACCCTCCAAAAGATAATGCATCGTTGTCTTGACAGTTCCCAAACCCTGATCTCATCACCAGCTCAAGTCATGCGTCTTGAAACATATGTAATTTTAAAAAGTCAACATAAAGTTGGCGAGTTCATGTAGTTTAATGTTTTCGTATCCAAATGTCATCTTTGAAAACCTGTATTGAAATCCAAGTATGTTATTAGCATCAATGAGTTAATTTAGGATCTATCAGTGTGTCGCGAGCACCCTGACATACTAGTGCCATAAGTAAGTAACCAAACCGAGACTTCTTTGACATGTTGGGATCACAAAAGCACTCCAATGGGTATACCAACGAGGAGTGGAGCGGGTCTCAAACTCAATAGATCTACCTCTTTTGCACCTTAGTCTCTAAGTGATTAATGGTTACTACTGTTCTTTCCTACTTACGCACAGTGATCTGTTATCTGATAACTCATAGCTAACATACTGTTTTGACATGACATGTATTTCCCCTCGATAGTTTAAAACAAAACTTAAAATAAATGAAAATAGGGACATGAACTCACAGTTTTTGCATTCCTTTTAAGTCGTACAGTCTAACTCTCGGTGTCTGCAATGTAGGTTACCTACATGCGTATTGGTTTCATTAGACACCTAGGTCTCAATGGACCTTGTACTCGTTGTTCATCTTGAATTCTTGTTATTTATTTACTTGTTATGATTGAACAACTTGGAATATTATTATAGTGTTGGTAGTTTGTTTGTTCGATGAATATTGTTATATATATTTCTTAAAAATATATATATTATTGTTTTCAAACAATGTGTGAACTGGGCCTTGCCCTTCCCATGTCATTGGGCCTAGCCCATGTTCACCGGGCCTAGCCCAGAAAATTTTTACTTTGGGCCTAGCCCATGTCTTTTTGTCATTGGGCCTAGCCCATGTCTTTTTATATCCTTGTGCCTAGCCCATGTATTTTTGTATCCCTGGGCCTAGCCCATGTATTTTTATATAGTTTTAGGATTTTATTAGTTTTTGGGCCACCTCCATAACCTTATGGAATTTGGGCCTAACACATTATTTTCACAATTTTTGGCCTAGCCCAAATGTATATCTATGTAAGCCGATTTTTATTATAAGTTTTTACTTATAATTTTTCTAACTTTTTATATACTTAACTTTCTGGATTTTTCATTTCAATAATATATAAACATGTTGATCGTCTAAATATATATTTAGACTCGCGGTCGGCGTTGTTTATTACATGTTTGTTTTCGTCGAGAATCGTTCGTTGTCGTCGACGTGAAAGTGTAATCTTGAATGTCCGTCTATTGTTCGCCTCGTTTCAGTTGTCCGATTTATTGTTTCGACGTTTAACAAAATATATTTATCATGTTACCAATACTTGGTGTGTTATTTCAAGTGTTTGTATTTTGTATATGGTGGAGTATTTTTATTGGAATACCCTAAGTTTCTAATAGATACATATACAATACATACATGTATACATATTATTTATTAGCAACAATTATTTATACAAACACTTGTCTTATTTTCCATATAAGAGTATATATATATTTGTAAAAGTATTTATTTTTCTTATAAATATATATTTGTGACTTTATTTAAACACTTAGTCATTTTGGGATAACCCTTGTCATTAAAGTCCATTAGTGACGTTTTAAGTTACTAATCACGTTTAGTCCCACTAATCACGCTTTAATCGCGATTAGATTTTTAGAAAATTTCGCCATAGTTTCCTCTAAACTATGGCGTTTTCCACGTTTTAAAAACGTATTTAAAACCTGTTTAAACTCAGAATCATCATCAACAACCCATCTAATATTTATTTAACATAATTTACATATCATCATCCATGACTTTTGTTGTTAAAACCACTAGTAAATCAAGAGGGTTTTTAGTGTTTATTATTCTTTTCAAAACAATACTTTAGTATGTTATGTAAATAAGTTAATGCATGTAACTCTTTGATTACTACACATTTTTTATGTGATTACAACTTAAATACATATGCTTATTCTTATAAAAATCATTCTTATGTATAAAAATTATATTTAAGTTGTAGTATTTCACATGGATGATGTAAGTGATGATCTTGGTTAGATTTAAACCTTATCATATTTAAATCCTTATTTTTATACTAAATCATACAAGATCATCTTACTTTTATCTTATAACATCAACATAAACAACTTCAATATACATTCTAACAATCATATAAGCATATAATCAACACAAAATAATCAATATTTATTGTTAATATTATGTTGTATTTTAGGGTTTTTGATGTATCTTTTCTTGATTTTCAAGATGATCAACTTGTACACTAATAATCTAAGCATAAAAATAAGTTAGGTTATAGAGGAGATTAGCTCACAATGGGTGCACAAGATTCTTGAAGATTATGGAAGAAAATAAGCTCCTTAGAAGGCCCTAATGAGCTCCATCCATGCAAGCTCCCTGAGAGGTATTGATCAAGCTTCAAAGTGTGTATAAAGTGGTGTTCTAAAGTGGCATAATGGTGGTGTGTGGTGGATGTATGGTAGCCGTGGGATAGGGGAAGAAGAATGAGAGGAAAGTGTTGAAATTTTGGTGAACAAAATGATAAGAATCATAAGAGGTTTATTTATATAATGATCCAAATCTTCCATCTCATCAAGTATCCATTATACCATTCTTAAGATCACAATTTTTCAACAAAAATCAAGTGGGTGGGACCCACTTTGTAGCCGTGTAAATGAGGGGGGTAAAGTGTAAATTATTTTTTTTACCACATGTTGAAAATAAAGATATTTTGGTGTTTAAGTTAATTATGGTAATTAGGGTTAATCTTCTAGCATCTTAAGCATAAGACTTATGTTTAGGGTGTAATTATATGGCATTTAATCCATATGATCCTCCAAAATCAGTTTCGGATGACGGATATGTCGCTAGATCGTTCATCGCCGAAGTATTCGCTAATAAACGGAACTATATATTTATTACAGGAAGCGTTTGATTTCGATTACCACAACTAATATGGTTTCAAATTAGTGCATTTCCGGTCCAAAAATATTCACGACTAGTTTGCTAGATGAATACATGATGAATTCGGGTTGCCGATATGTCTTCTGGTTGATTGATATCGGCACTTTTCTGATCCGACGTTGAACTTTTTCGAAAGTTGTGTTTACGTGAACTCATGTTAGTTGAATGGATTCCGAGTTTCAAAAAATGCTTAACTAGTTCACTAGATGCTCGGATGAGGCTATCGACCACTAAAATATTCGTCGTTTCAACGATCGGCCGCTTTCCGGTCGAATTCTGCGCTGTTTGACGAATGACCGGAAACGATGTGTTATGTGCATTTTTCTTATTCGCACATTATTTTAGGATTTTTAGCATTGTTTTATTCTTATCTTGGCATCCAGGAATCCTCCGAATTGGTCTTGCGGACAAATCGCTATTCGTTGCTTTTTTGGTCGAGACGGACAATTTTGCAATTTAGGCGTTATACCGGAAAGTTATGTATTATTCTAATAGTTGTTCTCAAATATGTGTTTTCACTTGTATATGGACTTAGGTATGGCATTAACATGCCGTCATTTCCTGTTCGGATTCGATTTAGTGGGTTTTCCGACACGGTTAGTGTCACCGCATTTAGTGCATTCAGCACTTTCTACCAACACTTTTAGGGCATTGTTTTGGTCTGTTTCTCATCGTAACGGAAACCAGTATATGTTATGATTAGATTTACTTGCCCTAATAACGTACGACTCATTTTTGAATTTAAATTACGAAAATCATGCATGAGATTATAATATGAAATTAGTAATTACATTGAACGGAATTTACAGTTATTTGCAAGTTATCACATACTTCCCCTGTTAAAAAGAATTCGTCCCGAAATTCAGCTTGAGGCATCCACTGAAGGAGTCTTCTCGAACAGGTGGGGGTATTTTGATTTGATTTGATCTTCACGCTCCCACGTATACTCGGGACCGTGACGCGAATTCCGGCGAACCTTCAACAGTTTGATTTGGGCTTCTTCTTGTCTTTTGGACCTTCCAGTCCAAGACTTCAACTGGTTCTTTGGTGAATTGTAATTTGTCATCAACATGAATTCATCTGCTGGAATGATAACGGTGTCATTTGTTGGACTTTTCTTTAGATTAGACACATGAAAGGTGTCATGTATATTATTGAGTTCCTCTGGCAGTTTTAGCTTGTAGGCTATAGTACCAATCTTTGCTAGAATTTCAAAAGGTCCAATATATCTCGGGTTGAGCTTTCCGCGCTTCCCGAACCTAGCTACGCCTTTCCGAGGTGAGACCTTTAACAATACTTTGTCTCCCACCTCGAAGGATAATGGTTTGCGTCTTCGATCCGCGTAGCTCTTTTATCGATCCCGGGCTACTCTAATACGCTCACGTATCTTAAATATCTTATCTGTGGTCTCTTGCACCAGTTCGGGACCAATGAGTTGTCTGTCACCGACTTCCGCCCAACATAGCGTGATCGGCACTTTCGTCCATATAGTGCTTCGAATGGCGCAGCCTTTATACTGGTGTGATAACTGTTATTGTAGGAAAACTCTACCAATGGTAAATGAGTATCTGAGTTTCCGCCTAAATCCATCACACAGGCCCGAAGAATGTCTTCTAATGTTTGAATGGTTCGCTCGCTCTGACCATCGGTCTGCGGGTGAAAGGCTGTGCTCAAATCCAAGCGAGAACCAAATGAATTTTGAAATGATTGCTAGATACGTGACACAAAGCGACCATCTCTATCAAAGAATCGAGATTGGCACACCATGACGTGCCACAAGCTCCTTCAGATACAGCTCCGCTAGTTTCTCCGTACTGTCTTTCTCGCGGATAGGTAGGAAGTGAGCTGATTTGGTCTGCCGGTCGATGGTAACCCAGATCATGTCATGACATCGAGAGGTCCGTTGTAACTTTGTAATGAAATCCATTGATATTTGCTCCCACTTCCAAACTGGGATCTCTGGTTGTTGTAATAACCCAGATGGCTTTTGGTATTCGGCCTTGACCTTTGCACAAGTTAGGCATTTCCCAACATAGGTCTCAACATCTCTCTTGAGATTAGGCCACCAATAATATTCTCTCAGATCCTGGTACATTTTGTCCGATCCTGGGTGTATCGAATACTTGGACTTGTGTGCTTCATCCAGCACCAAGTCTCGCAACTCACCATAATAGGGAATCCAAATCCTTCCCATGAAATATAGAGTTCCATCCTTGCTTGGTTCCAGTTGGTTTTCCATTCCCTTTAATGAGTCAGCTGGAATGTTTTCCGGTTTTAATGCTTCTTGCTGTGCTTCACGCACTCGAGTTGTGAAGTTCGTCTGGATTGTCATCTCCAAAGCTCGCACCCGTAATGTCTTGACTCGTTCTTTTCTACTCAAGGCATCTGCTACGACATTTGCTTTGCCCAGGTGATACTTAATCTCACAGTCATAATCATTCAACACACCAACGTCGTTGGCGCATATTCAGTTCTTTTTGGTTGAATATATGTTGAACACTTTTATGATCAGTGAATATGGTACACTTAGTGCCATGTAGATAATGATGCCAGATCTTCAAGGCAAATATCACGGCACCTAGCTCGAGGTCATGCGTGGTATAATTCCTTTCATGAACTTTCAACTGTTGTGACGCGTACGCGATGACTTTTTCTCGTTGTATTAACACACAACCTAAACCTTGATGTGATGCATCACAGTACACCACAAAGTCATCGGTACCGTCCGGGAGGGATAGTATTGGTGCTTTGCATAGCTTCTCTTTCAATACTTGGAAAGCCGATTCTTGCTTTTCTGCTCAATCAAACTTTCTATCCTTCTGGGTAAGCGAGGTTAGCGGCTGAGCAACCTTGGAGAAGTTCTCAATAAATCTCTTGTAATATCCCGCTAAGCCTAGGAATTGTCGTATTTCCGTGGGGGTTCTTGGCGTGGTCCAATTCCTTATTGCCTCGATTTTTGAAGGGTCGACAAGGATTCCATTCTCGTTTACCACATGGCCAAGAAATTGTACCTCGCGAATCCAAAATTTTCATTTCGAGAACTTGGCATATAACTGCTCCTTCTTTAGCAATTCCAAAATGGTTCTCAGGTGTTGTTCGTGCTCTTTCTTGGTGCGTGAGTATATCAGTATATCATCTATGAATACGATCACGAACTTGTCAATGTATGGCTTACATACTTGGTTCATCAAGTCCATGAATACTGCAGGGGCGTTTGTTAGGCCAAAGGGCATAACAAGGAACTCATAATGACTGTAACGAGTCCGAAACGCTGTCTTGGGAATGCTTTCCTCTTGGATGCTCAATTGATGATAACCGGATCTTAAATCAATCTTCTAATAAAAACTCGATCCCTGTAACTGATCAAACAGATCGTCGATCCGTGGTAATGGGTACCGGTTCTTTATAGTTAACTTGTTTAACTCTCGGTAGTCGATGCACATGCGAAAAGTTCCGTCCTTCTTCTTTACGAACAGCACTGGAGCTCCCCAAGGCTAGAAACTCGGCCTTATGAAACCTTTGTCGAGTAGCTCTTGCAACTGCGTAGATAATTCTTGCATTTCCGAGGGCGCTAGACAGTATGGAGCTTTTGCCACAGGTGCAGCTCCTGGCACTAAGTCGATACGGAATTCGACTTGTCGCTGTGGGGGTAGTCCCGGCAAGTCTTCCGGAAAGACCTCGGGATATTCCCTTACTACTAGTATGTCCTCAGTCTTGCGCTCCTCGGCCTTCTTATCCACCACGTGGGCAAGAAAGGTGATGCATCCTTTCCTCAAACATTTTTGGGCCTTCATGCAGTTTATGATTCATAGAGGGGTGTCATGCTTCTCCCCGTGTACTACCAATGTTTCTTCGTCTGGCAGGAGGATGCGAATAGTTTTCTTAGGATAACCTACTTCCGCTCGGTTATACGTCCACAAGTCTATGCCAAAAACTATGTCGTAACAACCCAGATAAATGGGTAAAAGATTTTGATAGTAAATTCTTGTCCTCCATGTTCCAAAGTGCATCCTTTTATAACTTCTCCTGACATTGAAAAATTTATCATTGAAAAATTCTATAGAATGAGGGGACGTCTATCTTACTTGTATCTAGGTCAAGTATATTTTGGAGTCTATGGAGATGAACTAGAATTGGCACAGGTATCCAACAAGATGGACGCGAGACGTTTGTTGATAGGAAACGTGTTAGTGACCTTTTAATGATTCTCCATGACTCAGGGATCAAAACAGTGTATCCCGGATCTTTGGTATTGCTTTCGGACCATCTCGGATTACTATTCCGAATTACGTCTCGGATACCTCATTTCATACTATTCCCATCTCGGATCACCATCTCGGATAGCGATTCGGATAACCATCTCGGACTATTGTTTTGAATTGGGTACTGTTCCGAGTTGAACTCGAAAAAGGTGGGAAGTTATCCATAAAAAAAATTTTACAAACCGATTGCCTGATTAGAATCGTGTGACTTTTTTTTTATATTTTTTTTTTGAAATTGACATTATATATATCATTGGATTCGTATCGACGAGATGAGTCTAACGCTAATTCTCCATTAGCTAACTTGATAACGTGTCTAGCTTACAAGACTCTAATTCGTGTATAAGCTCAACATTTAAAGACACTAGCTAAGCTCGGTGTTGGTATCAAAAGAATTGATATGTAAAGAATTTAGAGTAGAACGTACACATGGACGACATCAGGATCTTGTGGGGTATCCACAGTTTCTGCTCACCCACACTTTAATTCACTTGCCTGATTTATTCTTGAGACGTTCATGTCTGAAGTGGCCTTCATGCCACACTTAACATCCCTGTTCTTGGTTAAGTCTTACTAACTTATTGCAAGTGCCCTCTTGAGGAAGTTTTCACTTATCACTTTTAGGATTTCAGTATGTTATCAACATATTTCTTGGTGCTAGCATCAATTATGGTAGTAATTGCCTTCGTTTCTATCATCACGGGAGTTACCTTTCACTTCCCATTGCTAGTAGATTTCACATGCATTTCCTTGATAATTTCCCATTGTCACCGCATCCTTGGTGAGACTAACTGCGAGAGTTACTGTTTGGGTGATGAAGGTAGGGTGGGATGATATGGTCATGTTTTAGTTCTTAGGGGCTGAACCCCAAAGGTAGCACTCAATGCGTTTGATTTCAAGTGTTCCCAGTATGGAACAATCCTTAAGAGATCCCGTTTCTACCCTTAGAATTCCAATCAGCGAGCAGTACCCTTCTCGCATAAGAATCTGAGTCCTCCCCATGATGACCTCTTCGTAGTATCACTCCTTAAAGTTTCTACTGGAGGATTTCACCAAGTTAATGCTGCATTCAGCAGGAGGCTCTTTGTTTACCTAATCGTTTAGTAAGGAGTGCATTTACTCGCACTGCAAACCGACTTCGTTGTCTTTATTTAGCGGACATAACCTACCGCACCTCTCGCACCAGTGAGGTCTCGCGACTTACAGTCCAGAAAAGCCTTAGAATTTAAAACCTTGTTTGATCGCATCTTCAGGTGTAGCACTGCCCCCCGTTCCCAATCTATTGGGATAGGAACCATTTGAACTACTAGTACCACCAGTACCGTCACTAGGGTCGACTAAATTACTTTCGTGTCATGTGATTTCCGCAACCGCATGTCCTTCCATAAGGACTCTAGTCTGGCTTACCCAGTACGTCATGGATTAACTAACCCCTTTTTGGGTGTAGACCTTCCTTTTGGCGTCATGTTTCTTCTTAATTCCCGAGATTAAGAGAAGCTAGAAATATATTTGGATAAATATAGTCTACCATGCGTGTATCGGCCATGTGTCTAAGTGGAAAGAAAATAACTCGTTAAGTAGAAGAAAAACCAAATGGTCGTCTTCAACCTTATAGCATGTATTCCATACTTAGTGGACTTCGATCACCCAAAGTAGGAAAAAAAATCCTTCGCCACACTACCCATGTGATTCATACGTTGATATCCCTAGAGCTCCACGAGCTCCATCTAGATTGTTATAATTTCCATAGATATCGAATAGAATGCTATGGGGAGTTGAAGCAAGGTTCGTTCCATACTCTCCTTTGGAATAAGACAAATGCATACGACGGAGTTTAGTGTAATCTCTTTCCAATAATTAAGATGAGGTACCATAGACACCATGGGACCAACCCATGTACAAGAACTCTAGGCCGTTGAGGAAATATCCTCCTTGGGTGGCCAACCAGTTTTGTCTGTTTAGATGACTAGTCTCAATCGACTCGTGATCTAGATCGAATGTTAAATGCGAACAAATACGTGTGGTGTTTCTGTATCGTAGGGTGTTATAGCAGCCACCCCAGTTGGTGTCCCACTAGATAGAAACCTGAACAACTTTACAGTTTCTAATGAGTAGTGATCTTTAACTTGACCCGCATAGTCCACCAGGATTCTTATCCATTGCAAGTTATTATTACGTGGGCCCCCGTAATAATAAATTGCCTTGCATGGTCACCCTAGTGTTCTACCGTTCAAAGACGATGATCAGTCAGAGAGGGGAGACCGTTGTCTTCATACCTTCAACATATAAAGGACCTTCATGATTGATCCACGTGCTATCGTCCTTTGACAATACTCGCGAAAGGCACGTCATTAGATAGATTTAGAAATGGAGAGAATTTGCAACAATAACAACTAGAGGGGCACCTTCAAGATGATTACTTCACCTTTCTTGTTCTGGACAAGAATGTCGTTATTAATGATTAATATGGGTCATTGGGACCTCGTCCCGCTAATAGAGTTGTCGTGCAAGGCTACCACCTCCGCCTCTTCGTCACTACCGAAGCCAGGCATCTCCGCATTCGCGGGAAAAGCAACCACCTTATGTGGAATCGATCCTAAGGTCTCACTTAGGAACCACGTTCGCCATAAGCTTCGCAATAGACGCGAGATCGATATTCTCATTTTGCGAGGCAAGGATAATAATAATATCCATAGTCGAAGGTGTTTCGTTCTTGGCAAATATTCCGTACAGCACATATATAAATAAATTATATATATATAATCACATAAAATCCTATCTAGCCAGGATTTCTATCTTTTGTAATGTGTCCATGACACATAGTCTTATAATGTAATGTGCCTATTTCTCATAGACTAATCATGTATTGATCCTGCTCATTACTTACAGTTGAGCTCGTGTGATAGATCCTCGTGTTATTGTGACCCAATGCTTTTTGTTATCTTGTTATAATTCCTAAAACATTTCTGTTATGTTTTAAACTTAGTTTTCCTGTGTGAGCCCCTGGTGATTGTGGACCAAACTTTAATAAAAGTTTTCCCCGGTTTACTACAATCGGAGCTCTGATACCAGCCTGTCACACCCTGGTCGTAGCGGAAGCGCAAGTGTGTGACTACTAGGTAATCCTTGCATCCAATATAGTAAACATTATAAATTAACAACGATGCATGCAATTCATAAGTTTAACTTCATATTTACAATCATCAAAAGTAAAGTCATATTGTTATCAGTTTCAGATCACCCGTACAAACATAGTTTAAAAGACATTTTTCCAAACTAGGATAGTGTTTTCATCACAATTTCATGCTAAGGCTTTGACCTCTATATACCCAAATGAAGTTGGGATATAAAAGGCAAACCCACCAAAAGATAATGCATCATTGTCTTGACAGTTCCCAAACCCGGATCTCATCACCAGCTCAAGTCCTGCGTCCTGAAACACATGTAATTTTAAAAAGTCAACATAAAGTTGGCGCGTTCATGTAGTTTAATGTTTTTATATCCAAATGTCATCTTTGAAAACCTGTATTGAAATCCAAGTATGTTATTAGCATCAATGAGTTAATTTAGGATCTATCAGTGCGTCGCGAGCACCCAGACATACTAGTGCCATAAGTAAGTAACCAAACCGAGACTTCTTTGACATGTTGGGATCACAGAAGCACTCCAATGGGTATACCAACCAGGAGTGGAGCGGGTCTCAAACTCAATAGATCTACCTCTTTTGCACCTTGGTCACTAAGTCATTAATGGTTACTACTGTTCTTTCCTACTTACGCACAGTGATCTGTTATCTGCTAACTCATAGCTAACATACTGTTTTGACATGACATGTATTTCCCCTCGATAGTTTAAAACAAACTTAAAATAAATGAAAGGAGGGACATGAACTCACAGTTTTTGCGTTCCTTTTAAGTTGTACAGTCTAACTCTGGTGTCTGCAACGTAGGTAACCTACATGCGTATTGGTTTCATTAGACACCTAGGTCTCAATGGACCTTGTACTCGTTGTTCATCTTGAATTCTTGTTATTTATTTACTTGTTATGATTGAACAACTTGGAATATTATTATAGTGTTTGTAGTTTGTTTGTTCGATGAATATTGTTATATATATTTCTTAAAAATATATATATATATTATTGTTTTCAAACAATGTGTGAATTGGGCCTTGCTCTTCACATGTCATTGGGCCTAGCCCATGTTTTCTTGTCACCGGGCCTAGCCCAGGAAATTTTTACTTTGGGCCTAGCCCATGTCTTTTTGTCATTTGGCCTAGCCCATGTCTTTTTGTCATTTGGCCTAGCCCATGTCTTTTTATATCCTTGGGCCTAGCCCATGTATTTTTGTATTCTTGGGCCTAGCCCATGTATTTTTGTATCCTTTGGCCTATCCTATGTAGTTTTATATCCTTGGGCCTAGCCCATGTATTTTTATATAGTTTTAGGCTTTTATTAGTTTTTGGGCCACCTCCATAACCTTATGGATTTTGGGCCTAACACATTATTTTCACAATTTTGGGTCTAGCCCAAATGTATATCTATGTAAGCCGATTTTTATTATAAGTTTTTACTTATAATTTTTCTAACTTTTTATATACTTAACTTTCCGGATTTTTCATTTCCATAATATAAACATGTTGATCGTCTAAATATATATTTAGACTCGCTGTTGGCGTTGTTTATTACATGTTTGTTTTCGTCGAGAATCGTTCGTTGTCGTCGACGTGAAAGTGTAATCTTGAATGTCCGCCTATTGTTCGCCTTGTTTCAGTTGTCCGATTTATTGTTTCAACGCTTAACAAAATATATGTATCATGTTACCAATACTTGGTGTGTTATTTCAAGTGTTTGTATTTTGTATATGGTGGAGTATTTTTATTGTGAATACTCTAAGTTTCTAATTGATACATATACAATACACACATGCATACATATTATTTATTAGCAACAATTATTTATACAAACACTTGTATTATTTTCCATATAAGAGTATATATATATATATATATATTTGTAAAAGTATTATTTTTCTTATAAATATATATTTGTGACTTTATTTAAACACTTAGTCATTTAGGGATAACCCTTGTCATTAAAGTCCCCCTTAATGACGTTTTAAGTTACTAATCACGTTTAGTCCCACTAATCACCCCACTAATCACGCTTTAATCGCGATTAGATTTTTAGAAAATTTCGCCATAATTTCCCCTAAACTAGGGCGTTTTCCACGTTTTAAAAATGTATTTAAAACCTGTTTAAACTCATAATCATTATCAACAACCCATCTAATATTTATTTAACATAATTTACATATCATCATCCATGACTTTTGTTGTTAAAACCACTAGTAAATCAAGAGGGTTTTTAGTGTTTATTATTTTTTCAAAACAATACTTCGTATGTTTTGTAAATAAGTTCATGCATGTAACTCTTTGATTACTACATATTTTTTATGTGATTACAACTTAAATACATATGCTTATTTCTTATAAAAATCATTCTTATGTATAAAAATTATATTTAGGTTGTAGTATTTTACATGGATGATGTAAGTGATGATCTTGGTTAGATTTAAACCTTATCATATTTAAATCCTTATTTTTATACTAAATCATACAAGATCATCTTACTTTTATCTCATAACATCAACAAAAACTACTTCAATATACATTCTAACAATCATATAAGCATATAACAACACAAAATAATCAATATTTATTGTTAATATTATGTTGTATTTTAGGGTTTTTGATGTATCTTTTCTTGATTTTCAAGATGATCAACTTGTACACTAATAATCTAAGCATAAAAATAAGTTAGATTATGGAGGAGATTAGCTCACAATGGGTGCACAAGATTCTTGAAGATTATGGAAGAAAATAAGCTCCTTAGAAGGCCCTAATGAGCTCCATCCATGCAAGCTCCCTGATAGGTATTGATCAAGCTTCAAAGTGTGTATAAAGTGGTGTTCTAAAGTGGCATAATGGTGGTGTGTGGTGGATGTATGGTAGCCGTGGGATAGGGGAAGAAGAATGAGAGGAAAGTGTTGAAATTTTGGTGAACAAAATGATAAGAATCAAAAGAGGTTTATTTATATAATGATCCATATCTTCCATCTCATCAAGTATCCATTACACCATGCTTAAGATCACAATTTTTCAACAAAAATCAAGTGGGTGGGACCCACTTTGTAACCGTGTAAATGAGGGGGGTAAAGTGTAAATTATTTTTTTACCACATGTTGAAAATAAAGATATTTTGGTGTTTAAGTTAATTATGGTAATTAGGGTTAATCTTCTAGCATCTTAAGCATAAGACTTGTGTTTAGGGTGTAATTATATGGCTTTTAATCCATATGATCCTCCAAAATCAGTTTCGGATGATGGATATGTCGCTAGATCGTTTATCATCGAAGTATTCGCTAATAAACGGAACTATATCTTTATTTCCGGAAGCGTTTGATTTCGACTACCACAACTAATATGGTGTCAAATTAGTGCATTTTCGGTCCAAAAATATTCACGACTAGTTCGCTAGATGAATACATGATGAATTAGGGTTGCTGATATGTCTTCCGTTTGATCGATATCGACACTTTTATGATCCGCCGTCGAACTTTTCAGAAAGTTGTGTTTCCGTGACCTCATGTTAGTTGAATGGATTCCGAGTTCCAAATAATGCTTAACTAGTTCACTAGACGCTCAGGTGAGGCTATCGACCACTAAAATATTCGTCGTTTCGACGATCGGCCGCTTTCCGATCGAATTGTGCGTTGTTTGATGAATGGCCGGAAACGTTGTTATGTGCATTTTTGCTATTCTCACATTATTTTAGGATGTTTAGCATTGTTTTATTCTTATCTTGACATCCAGAATCCTCCGATTGGTCTTGTGGACAAATCGCTATTTGTCGTCTTTTTGGTCGAAACGGACAATTTTGCAATTTAGGTGTTATGCCGGAAAGTTTTGTATTATTGTAATAGTTGTTCTCAAATATGTGTTTTCACTTATATATGGACTCAAGTATGGCATTAACATGCCGTCATTTCCTGTTTGGATTCGTTTCAGCGGGTTTTCCGACACGGTTAGTGTCACCGCATTTAGTGCAGTCAGCACTTTCTACCAACACTTTTAGGGCATTGTTTTGGTCTGTTTCTCATCGTAACGGAAACCAGTATATGTTATGATCAGATTTACTTGCCCTAATAACGTACGACTCAGTTTTGAATTTAAATTACGAAAATCATGCATGAGATTATAATATGAAATTAGTGATTACATACGGAATTTCCAGTTATTTGCCAGTTGTCACACTTGGTGACTGGTCAGTCTAGTCAGTTAGTTCGTCACCTTGACTTAGAAGAGCATGTCTGCTTATATAGTGTCTGTCTAGACATTTGTACGAAACACGATTCTAGACATACGGAACACACTATTTCACACGAGACACAACTCCAAAATTTTGGTACGGACAGCTGTTTCGTACGAAATACATTGGTTCGTACGAAACCATTCATTGATTCATACAAAACATGTGATTCGTTCTCCATGAACATGAAACCTTCAAACTCTTTCTTGAGCAGATCATGCCGAATCTTCCTGGTAGCAGCGTTACCTTCACCTCTTGCTTCCAAAGTGTCCCACAAATTTTTCATTGTAGTACAATACACAAACTGATGATAAATGTCTTTATGAGGAGCTTGTGTGAGGATAGCAAACGGCTTCTTCTGTAGATCATAAGCTTTCTTGTCACTTTCGTCTAGATTGGCCAATGAGGTTCAATTTGATCCAGCTTCTTCAAGTGATTCCTTGTAGGGTGTAGTAAAACACGTCCATAATTCTGTGTATGCGACCAAAGTAAGAGCACCCGCGGATTTAGTTAAACCTATTCCTTTCAGTCTGGTCCGTCACATTGACTGAGAAGAGCATGTCTGCTTATATAGTATCCAAGCTAGTCGTTCGTACGAACCACGAAACTAGACATACGGAACCACTATTTCACACGAGTCACAGCTTCAGAGATTTGGTACGGAACAACTGGTTCGTACGAAACACTTCGCTCGTACGAACCCACTCATTGACTCGTACAGATCATGTGATTCGTACGGTTCATGTTGTTCATACGGAACAAGTCATCCGCACAGAATCCTTACTCTTGAGAACATGTTGCAGACGTTACATTCAAAAGACTCAACAGTACACACATGCAACTGTTTAACATAGACAAGCTGAGATGTCGTACTAGACCAAGATAGAAGGATATCTTGATCCGTTCGCCATGATTGATCTTTACAGACACAACAAACAAAGACCGTACAATTATATACGTAACTCAGAACAAGCGACAGACACAAAAGTGCATCAACAAACTCCCCTTTGGATGTTGCTTGTTCTTTGATCTTTACTTCGAATTGCCTACTTCAGACTATGTGCTTCTGGTTGTTAAAACCAATCTGTCTTGTACTGAACCGAACTGAGTCAGACTCCCCCTAGGATGTTGCTCGTGGTTGTTCGTTCTTCATACTGTTAGATCTTCAGATGTCTTCACATGTCATAGTTAGGAAGTGCATCAGCAAACTCCCCCTTGAATGTATCTGGTGGTGTTGAAAGGTGGTTAGCTATGAAAATTGATCTTCTTGATTCAAAGCTTGCAGTCATGATATGTCTTTTCTCCTGTAACTTGTTTTCTTCAAGCTCATGCTCTTTGCCTTCTAGCTTGCTTGGATATATCATCTACACACAACAAAGCTAAACGCGTAATGAGAACAACTGACGGGATGTAATCAATCTTAGAGAATCTTCATTTGAAAATCTCACAAAGTATTAATCTTAATCATAATTAGCCTGATACACTCATGAGACCATCTCTCATTCAACTACCAACTGACAATACTTTGAAAGTTTTTAAGATTGTTTAATTTAAATTGTTAAACTTTAAAGCTTGTCAACTTCTACCATTTATGAAGATGCATTAGTTTTCGGCTTACAATCAGGATTTCAGGTAGGATAGACTTTAAGTTCCAGCATCGGACAATCAGAAATGAAACAGAAGCAAATCTTTTTGGTATTTTTCAAATTTTAAAGGTAAGGACGGAAAGCCTTAAAAGAATAAATATTTACAGACATTCTTTTTGCGAATTTCTAGGGTAAGAGAATCATATTAGTATACGGTACTGTCAAAACATACTTGTTGTTTGATTAAATAGAATTTAGATAAGAATCCTATAACAATTATCGGTATTGTTGTCCACATAAACTCGACTCATCAGATGTACTCGTGGTTAGGGGATATGATTAATGTATGATTTATACTTACCGACCGATGTTCATCCACTTCACGATACATTCCCGTATCAAGATATACACGAGAGAAAATGTTATCGGTGAGTATACTGCTTTATCATCTGTTTAGACGTATATGAATGGTGTAAGATACTCACTTATTTGATTGAAAACAAGCCCTTTGTGATTTAATCACTTATTGATGAGGAACTTGATTTTCATATGCATGAGGGCACAGGAGTAAGTCTCTGAACAGGTTAGTACCATCGTACCGACAGAGAGACGAACTTAGCTCCCGCATGAAGCTGTGATATTTTATCAATTATTTTGGGGATGTGAAATTTTTATCACTTATTGATGGACGCATGCAGTATGTACACGTATGTATGATATCATGGAAGTCCTAGACTTCCGTCACTGTTATTTTTCGGCTAAAGATTCAGCCATGATACCCAGATGATAAGCAAGCATAAAGACCGTGTATCTCAGAACCTCGACACTCTATCAAACGAATGGTTCCCACCTGGTCTTTAGTCAATTTATGTGTATATCGCCTTGTGCACACTTTAAAATGATTATGAGTCTGCCGATATATCGAATATAGAACTATTATCATTTTTCATATTAAGTTCAAAGAGGTTTTGATAGACCACTAATTTGCTTTCATTTTCTCTTTTTCTCATGTTTTTGTATTTTTCTGATTGGATTCTACTCCCCCTACAATGCAAAAAGTAAATTTAAATAGGTAAATATACCTTTTTGAATTGTTATTGAAGAAAAATATTTACAAAAACTATTTTCCGATGTGGATTAACTCATGTTTTACCTTGATGCCATTTATCAAATTTAATTTTAATAAAAATGATTTAACAAAATTTTGGAGAAATGTGCTGGCACGTTGGTAGTTGGTGTGGACCAACAACATTGATGACTTTCATATTGAAAGAATCACGTGTGAGGTGATATTTTGGATCAATGTGTTTGGTCAGGAGGGCAAAGGTCTTTGTCTTTTCTCCTTGAGAAGCAGTGTGCGGTCGTTTAAACCATACCAAGGCATCTGCACACCCAGTAGGTTTGGTCAAACAAACACATGTTCTTCAATCACACCCTTGGAGAAATGTATACTGCACGATCATCTTGTAAGCTATTTCTTTCTTGTGGAAGATATAGGATATGAATTTTAATAATCTTCTGTCGTGCTGCAAGCGCATACATTTCTATTGAATCTATCATGTGGATCTGATACAAGCCTTAAACAAACAAATTGTTAGTTGTTTTTCATCTTGTCAAAGTTTTCAATTTCAATCATCAATGTTTCTTTCTTCTCTCCAACAACGGCAACAACTCCTGGATATAACAATGTTTTGGAGCCGTATGTCACCTATCTTGTGCCTGGATGCTCTACTATCAACAATCCTAAAATCATCAATAGTTCCTCATAGAACATCCTGCACACTTATCAAGGATTAGCTGGAGGTGGGGACCCCAGTCATTGCTGACTCGGGTCCTCCAACATCATCGACAATTGATACCTTGTTTTTCTGATCATTAAGAAAGGATTGTGCTACCCCTGAAACAATTTCCTGTTTTGGTTTCCAAATCTGTTTTTGTTTGTAAACTTTAACATCTGATTGTGTTTGGACAACCTTTGGTTTCAAAACTTTTTCAACCATCTTCTGTTGTTTCTTTCTCTGTTTTATTTTTCTTTGTTTAACAAGACAAGGGTCCTGTTTGGTAAAACAGATTTTGTATGGTAATGTTTACCATGGGGTGCAACAATCTTTGCTTTTCCTTTTGTAAGATATGGACAATTTTTGATGATGTGTCCATACTTACCACACTCAGAACATGATCTCCGCTCAACAAACCTTGGAGTATGATGAGATAGATATCTTGAAGATGAGTTTCGTGATCTTGAGGTACTTGGTCCTTCATTACAACAATGCGTGTGTTGTGTGTGAGTGTTCTGACTGTTTTTCTTTAAAATTTTTCTTTGTTGAACAAAATCCGCGTTGGATTTATTTACAAAACAGATTCTCTATCCTCTCTTTTTCCCTTTAAAATTAAGTATTTATGTTCGTTTTCATTATAGGATAGCAAGATGATTAGAAATCCTTTACTTTTTTCAACCCAATCGCTCTTTTGATTTTGGAAATGTTTTTATCAATATACTGTTTCTTATACACATACTTCTCCATTACGGAATGGAGAGATTCAATTTTATCAGTCCCTCTGGAATTCACGAAGTTCACCTTTGGGGTTTTCTTCTTGTTTTGGCTCGGTTTCCCTTTTCCTTGATTAACATGATTTTGCTTTTGTTGATTGTTTTGAGATTTCCACTTTTGATTTCTGTTTTTCTTTTTATCTTCAGTTTTTAGGATAGGAGCACTCTTAGTTATTACAACTTTTTGGCTCGTATTTCCCAAAAACTTACTAGTAGAATCTTCAAAAAATTTATCAATTAAAGACTGATTGATATTTTTGATGGGAAAATCTTTGTTTGGGTAAACTTTGTCAGATCCAATCAACGTATGAAGCAAATACATGTTTTCATAGGTTTCAACATGAGCTTTAACATTCTTGACATCGGCAGTCACGCACGGTTTCGTTGAAGGATCACATAGAATGTGATTTTCGAGAGGTATATTTTCCTCTTTTGTTACCGTGTTTGACTGTTTAGGTTTTCCTTCGGCTGACTCGTCATCCAAACTATCATAATCCTCAATAATGGGAGAATTTTGATCATCGTTAGACTTTGAGTCATTAACATCATCCGGTTGGCTTTGACTTGAAGATGTGCCCTTTGTGAACCCTAGACCAGGTTTAAATTCATCTAGGTCTAATGGAACAGTGGGTTCAAAATGTGGCATATCCTCATCATCTGGCATTTTGGAGTAATTGTGCTTAACCGGAGGAGAACAAGCTTGATAACCTATGCATTTTACGTCACCTTTCTTCTTTTGAACTTTGATGATGTGATCCAAAACATATCTTGAGTTGGAATAACTGTCCAACTTGAGTTTGATTGCATCATGTTCACATTTTGCACTGGCAAGCCCCTTTTTTTTGTTTCTTCAAGCATGTTAATGTAATTGTTAATGGATGTTTGTTTTCTTAAAACATTCTTCGACAATTAAGAAACATCTTTCTTTAAAGTTTCAATTGTTGTTTTAAATTCTTTTTCCTTTTTCTTAAGAGCTGTGTTTGCCTCGGTGCATTTTGTTAGATCCACAATCAAGCTCTGATTATGTTTCTTCATGTGATCAAATTTACCTTCCTGTTCTAAGTATTTACCTTTAAGAATACATAATTAAAACATGTATACACAGTAGGTTTATCGAGAGTTACCTGACTGGATTGACAGTCCAAGCGTGTCATGAAAGCTGCACGAAGAGTAGAAGATCCGATAGATGAGAGATGCTTTGAAAATTCATCAGATGATTCTTTAGTTTCATGTTCTGAATCTTTTTCGTTGCTCTCTGTTGATTCAGCTTCTGTAATGACTTCATCTTGTTCTCCACTAGAAGTCGATGCTGCTTCATCAGAACTGCTGCTATTTCTAGATGATTCTTCATCGTTACTGTTTTTAGCAATTTCGGCTTATAATGCAGTTCCTCCTCCACCAATGTTTCCCAATTGAATTGACCAATCACAGTGTTCGTCAGCTTGAACCACTAATGCTCGGTTGGAATTGTTTGCGGGAACCATTGCTCTTTCGTTGTTGGCAGCTTGATTTCTGGTAAAAGGATATTGATTCCCTTGTTGTGGAGATTTCGTGCATTCTCTTTTAAAATGCCCTTTTTCCCTGCAGTTGAAACAAGTAACCTTTCTTTTGTCAAAACCATATGGAGTTTCCTTGTTACTTTCTAAATCAGTTCTTCCAGTTCTCTCCATAAAGTCTTTTGCTCTACGGACTGCACTTGCGAACGCCCATTTGTTATCAATTAACTCCATCTCATCCTTATCAATTTGCACATAGTCTTCACTGGTTAAGTTGACATTACCAATTTTACCAGCTACTAATCCACAGTAAGAACTCACCAATGTGTTCAGAAACTCCATATGTTCTCGTGCAACTTCTACACTTACCTTGGAAACGTTTGATATATCTAATATGACGGTGTATGAAGTTGAAGGTTGAGAATTTGTACCATAGAAAGCTTGTTGTTGAACTTGAGGTGTAGCAACTTGAGGTTGAGGAAGAAAATCCTTTGGATCAAAAGTTCGTTCATAAGCTTGAGCACTTGTACTGACAGACTGATCAGATTTCACTGGACATTCCCAAAAAGGAACTGTGTTTGACACGAAAGTTGTTTGAAGTTTTGGTTGTTGAACTGCACTTGTACTTGGTTTAATGCCACCAAAATACATTTCTGGGTTTTGCTGAACTGGAAATCGTTTAGCTTTGCGAATTTCTTCTTTATCTTTATTTTCAAGTTTTTGAATAAATTTATAAATGCTGATCACATCCATCACACATGTATGTTTTAACAATTCTATAAATTGATTCCACTTAGGTGGTAAGGCATCAGCAAAACGCGTAACAATCTCCTGTTGTGACTTAAGAACCTTGTATGAGTGCATCTCACTCAACAAATGATAGAAACGAGTTGTGATATCATTTAATGTTTCATTTTCCATGAAATGAAATCCTTCAAATTCCTTCTTTAACAGATCATGTCTAACTTTCCTTGTTGCTGCATTTCCTTCTCCTCTTATTTTTAAAGCATCCCACAAACTCTTTGTAGATGTACAGTGCATGAATTGATGGTAAATGTCTCTGTGAAGTGCTTGTGTAAGAATAGCAAAGGACTTCTTTTCAAGATAATAGGCCCTTTTATCATTTTCATCTACTTCGGCTAAGGAGGCTGAGTTTGAAAAGATGTCTTCGAGAGATTCTTTGTATGGAGAAACAAAACATGTCCACAACTCGGTATTCTGACCAAGAATATATGTATGAAAACGATTGTTCCAAGAAGGATAATCGTGCATGTGATTTAATTTAGGTGGACGGTTGTTTCTCCCAGTTTCACTTTTGCTAAGAAGGAGATTTTGAACGCTTTGGTTCTGATTTGTGACAAAAGCCCATTAACCAGTAGTAAACACGTTTGGAGGTATCATCGATTTGGCCCATGAGGTAGTTTCCTGACTTGTAGTACACACCCAATCCCAAGGATTTGTACTCATTTTGTATTTTCTTGATTTATGAAAAAATTAAAGGTTTTTTTTTAAATTTCAAAATTATAATTACCTTTTAAAATTCACAGATCTGAAATATGACAAATTCTGAAAATCACAAAGCTTTGAAAAACACGAAAAAACAAATGGTAACGAAAGTTATTCGTACGAACCAAAGTTCGTATGAATAAACAACTCTTTTATACGAGCAACACAAGTTTCATACGGGTTTCGTGCGAAACAAAGATGTTTCGTGCGAGTCAGTTGTTTCATGCGTGTCAGTTGTTTCGTATGAATTAACTCAGTCGCACAAACTGTTTTGTCAGCGTCTTTCAGAGGAATCTTTTCAGAAATGGTTTGGTGAAAAATTTCCTTTCTTGTGTAGACCTACTTTTTAGAAAATACCTGTTGTCTTACCCACTTTTAGTTAAAAACACAGATTTTTAACAGTCAACAGTCCAAGTCCAGATCCAAGTCTGAAAATGTTAACCCTACCAAAACTAATCAGATTCAAATTTTTGCAGATTTCTTTTTCAAGGGTGTTCTTCAAAAAAATTTTACCATAAAATTTTCTGCATGTAACAGATTTTAACCAAGTTTTAAGTTAGTTAACTATCCAAAACTTATGTTTTCTGCTGGAGATTCAAGAACACTTCAGAAATCTTGAAACTAGCTCAGACACAACTAAGCCCGGTTTTAAACAAGGAAAGAGCCAAGGCTCTGATACCACTTGTTGGTCCACCTGCGGATGGTGTTAAACCTATTCTTTGTTAATATAACATACACATGAGTGCGGATCCAAGTGTGCATGCAACCAAAGCAAAGTAAAGAACACGGGGTAACCAAAGATTCACTATCTTGATTAATGATTGAGAACATGTACAAACATATACACACAATGCTCGTATGACTCAAACAAACTTGTTATATTCTTGTGTCTTCGTCTTCACCAGATATGTTAGCAAAGAGATCTCACCAAAAGGTCAGTTTGCTAGCTCATTCTTTCAACTTGGTGACTGGTCAGTCTAGTCAGTTAGTTCGTCACCTTGATTGAGAAGAGCATGTCTGCTTATATAGTGTCTGTCTATACATTCGTACGAAACACGATTCTAGACATACGGAACACACTATTTCACACGAGACACAACTCCAGAATTTTGGTACAGAACAACTGTTTCGTACGAAATGCATTGGTTCGTATGAAACCATTCATTGATTCGTATGAAACATGTGATTTGTACGAATCCTCTGACTCGCACAGAATCCTTATTCTTGGAGAACGTGTGCAGACATGACGTACACAAGACTTATCAGTATGCACACATGCAACTGATTAACACAGACAAGCTAAGATGTCGTACTAGATCAAGATAGAAGGATATCTCGATTTATTCGACACGACCAAAACCTATACAAACACTTGAGCAAAGACCGTATAATTACAACTGTAATTAAGAATAAGCGACAGACACAAAAGTGTATCAACACCATCAGGGTGATGTCAGCAAATCACTAAACAAAGCTTTTGTACTTAGTATAAATAGATCACACCTGTTAGAGATCTATTTATAACACACTTCACCTTTTCTCTTATAAAAACTGATTTGTTTACGTGATCAGCTAAGAGGGAGTTTGTACAGTCAATAAAGTTTGTGAATTTTATTGTGTTTGATCAATATTTGTTTACAAACAAGAAACACAGTTCTAACAATTGGTATCAGAGCTTGGTCACATTAAATCTAATTTCACAATCAGTTTAACACAAAAAGATCAGCTCAGCAAAGATCCAATTTCAGTTCATAGCTCAGACGTGTATAGTGAAGAACTTTCTAGTGTCTTTCACATACTCCATTTTTCTTCAAAAGAACTTGAGAAAATGGTACAAAATGATCCACTCAACACATCCTTCAGTAATAAGCCACCTATTCTTATTAGATCTGAATTCAATATATGCCAGCGTAGGATGGGGTAGATACTAGCTCAATAAAATATAGGGTGTTGGAAATCTGTTGTCTTCAGACCTCATTTTCTATGGTACCAAGTGCTGAAAACCCCAATGTATTCGAGCCAAAGAAGTCGGAAAACTATTCTGAGCAAGACTATAAAAAATTCAAGCTAGATGTGAAAACCTTTAGTATCAAGGCTATGGCTATTCCGAATGATATCTATGTTGGCATGTTGCATTGTAACAGTGCTAAGGAGTTGTGGGATGCATTGAAGGAACAATTTGGTGGGACGGAGGATGTTATCGAGAAATCCTTAACCAATAATATGAAACCTTCACTCATGTCAAAGTGGAGACTTACTCTATAGTTTGAACGTTTTTCACATCTTATCAATGAATTAAAGTTGGTTAACAAGGAATATATAAAACGACTTTAAGTAACTAATTTTTAGGATCTCTTCCTGAAATGACACATTATTGCTATATTGATGAGGACATCCCCATATTTCAAGGACATGATTCTGACCCAGCTTCATGGAAACCTCCTAACCTATGAGAGGGAGCTTGTCCAAAAAAAAGCTCAAAGAAATTGGAAAGGTATCTAAGAGTTATGTTTTTGGTAACACAACACTGTTGTGTCAGGAAGGATCATTGTCTAGGATGGGAAATGATCAGTGTTTAATCATTTATTGATATATATATATATATATACAGGTATCAACTTTGATCAACTATGATCATTGTCACATCCCAACCGATGGCGGAATCATCGGGTGGACGAAGTAGATTGCTCGATACTTCATAACGCTAATTTGTGACAAGTAATTTAAAGAACAAGATTTCATTTCATTTCTAGAATTTCGAGTACATAGTTTGAAAGAAAATTACAACATCAAAATGGAAAGTACGAAAATGAAATTCAAGTACAAGTACAACATAAGTCTAGATTTAAAAGTGGGTTTCTAGTTTATCCTACTAGATTCCATGCATCGTCTTAATCATCATCGTCAACCTACAATATATATTAAAGTATAGTTCAACACATAAAGCATTGGCGAGCATACAAGTTTGAATACTATATAACATAAAGGATTAAATATTCGACATGGCATAAATATTACTTAAACTATCATACATTTCTAGTAATGTGACTATACATGTCAACCCAAAGTTTACCGCTAGCGTAATCTAATCATACCAATGACTTGACCATTTAATTACTTAACATGACCTCACAAATACGGGTGGTTCATTAATCCTATAGCGCTATACATGTTAAGTGAGGCTTGTACACAGTTAATGACGTAGTACAAAACATTCGATTCTAACATGAATAAGCTGCAAGTATTCGTATTAAACATGTATATTGAATGCATGTGTTGTGATTTAGCATAAAGAGTTGTGTTTAGTGGGTTGATATAACATATAAGTTGCACCGCAAAAGTGTAAAGATAAAAAGGGGAGTCGAGTATGCTCACAATTTTGCAAGCTTTCCTAGAAACTCGGGAGCTGATGAGTTGAATTGATGCAACTGAAGTCACCCTACATGAGAGAAACAGAGATGTGTGAATAGATTGTGTTTGTTGAAGGATTCAGATTTGGATTCGGAAAATATGAAAGGTAAACGTAGAAAATGCCACTTGGTGCGAAGTGGGCTGACCACTTCGTGCAAAGTGACTTGCACTTCGTACGAAGTGACTGTCCACTTTGTGCGAAGTGACAATTCTTAAATGATTTTGCTCATTTAACACTCGTTTCAACACTGATTTCTGTGAGAGAGGAGTTTAGGAACAAGGCAGAACAGTCTGGGGTCATAACACTTAATCAATATTTGATAGTATCATTATCCTGACCAGCTTTATAGGGAAAATACATAATATATATATTTATATACTTAGTCCGTCAAATACGTCATAGATGTCAAGCAAGGAGGTATGAAACCTCGTTATATAATTCACCAAAGCACTAAGTTTATCAACATAGTTGATAAACCCGGTTGGTCATGAATATACAGAAATTAAATATACAAAATGTTCAAGTGAGGTGTGGAACTTAATTCGGTTTGCCAAGGCTCCCAACGTTCTCACACTTGCTAGAACACAAGTCCAATCCTAGTGATGAACTCAATTAGCTTCTCCACTTGGTACAAAAGAAAAAGAAGAAGATTCATAAGAAAATGACAAGTAAATAGTAAGCTGAACTCACTTAGAAGATTTGAGAATAATCTGCCAGGAAATCAGAGGTTTTAGAGTGAGAGTGTGAAGTTTCGTAAAGATGGAAGTGGTGAAGAGTGTGCTTATTTATAGGAATGAGTTGCTGCCAGTTCCTCTTCGTGCGAAGTGTGTCCACTTCGTGCGAAGCGGGTTTAACTTGCACGAGGGTGTTGGTTTGGGGCTGTTTTCACGTATTTTAGCCGGTTTTCAAGTATTTCAAGCATAAAGTTGTAACTTATGAGTATTGCACGGATAATAAGTATGATTTACATGTAAGCATGTATTTGAATGATTGATTGCAAGTATAATAAGTTTAGGTAAAATAAGTATTTCATTATGATTATCATCTCGGATTACAAGGGTGGAAAGAAAATACGAATAAGACACGAATACAAGTTTCCATAAATAGAATTACGATTACACTTTCTAAACAATGAAAGTACAAAAATGTGAAGCGTTACAATGATTCTCATGTCACTAATAATTTGTCTTTTGTACTTGATGATCTTAAGCACATAGACCCTACTGATCTTGAGTAGATGGATATATTACACCAAGTAGCCTTACTCAGTCTAGGAGCCAACACTTTTAGAAGAGAACTAGTAGGACTTACCCAGGATTAAGTGGAGGTCTGAGGTGGGGTTGGATAGAAACAAAATTAAAATTTTCAAGTGTAATAGGTTGGGACATTTTACTAGATAGTGTAGAGTCAAACAAATAACTCTACACCAATGATCACATACCTTAATCAAAGAACTCAGTCTAACACACAACAACAGTTTTATCCCCAAAATACTCGTGGACCAAATGTGCAAATCACAACCCACTTTGCACAAAATTTGAATCTTGTACCTGTGCATTATGTCCATGCACCACATGTCCCTTAGGTTTAGTATATCCCAAGACTAATGGTCCATGTTCAAGCACCCCAACCTACTCCTACTCCTGCACTAGCAAAGCCTAATTAATTGAGCTTCTTTACACAATGCTATGTTGATTAGAGTAGCTTGCCAGAGAATTTAACCGATGAAAACTTTTCTTTAATAGAAAATGAATGTGATGAACATGAAAACTTTTGTTTTATGGCTCTTGAGCATGTTACAGGTGACATAGATCCAGTTCAAACTATTATGGTTAATGAAGAAATAGCTAGTAAAGCTGCAGAAAGCTATGGTCAAACATCTATTGATGACCATGAGTATGTAGTAAGGATGGATGAAAAGCATTCCAAAAGTTCCACTGATTGCATTAGTGCGGATCAGATCGAAATGGCTGCCTCTAAGATATCACCTCAAACCAAGCTATGCTGCTCATCGAAATCCTAACTCCTAATCTGGCATGAGTACTCATCTTTGATGTTGATATATCTCTTCTTTTGAGTTTCACCGGGAAGAGCTTTAAACCACTTATGAGCTGCCATACGTACCTCTTCAGGCACTCGAATAGGATTCGCGATTCCACCAGGCATAACATCTCCAAACACATAGCTTCTGAGATCATCCATGTTTACTTTCAAAGACTCGTACTCAATGCTTTTTTCCTTTACCTGTTTCAATGAAATCAAACTTGCCAGCAAGGTCATCGTTTGTCTTCCAGTCTTCTACTAAACCGTCTACCACATCACCATCATCTAGAACTAAGTAAACAGCAGGATCATCAGAATCAGAAAGAGCACCCGTATCAGCATCAGTGGGGCCCTTGTCTCCCCCAGCACCAGTACCTGAAGACTCCCCCTTAGCCTGAGCAGTGGTTGCAGTTCAGAAGCAAGTGAGCTCCTTGGCTGCTCCCCCTGCACAGCAGCTTCAGGATCTTTTCTTTGTCAAGATCATTACAGATTTTCTTGAGCTCATCAATTTTGCACTTAGCTTCAGCATCTTGTCTTTGGCTGCTCCCCCTATACAACAACTTCAGGATCTTGTCTTTGTCAAGATCATCACAGATTTTCTTGAGCTCATCAATTTTGCACTTAGCTTGCACTTATAAAGCCGTATTCTCCCCCTAAGAAGCAAGTAGCTTTACAAGTTCCGTCACAATTTGATGTAGTTGATCAGTAGCCCTGACCAAAGTCTCTTGTCAGGCAGACGAAGAAGCATCTCATTTCATGAGATTACCCAACTGAATACCTTGATTCTTGGACAAATGATACAAATGAGTCATCTGTCGATCCCGCATAGCATCCTTTTTCTTATAATACTCGATCTCTCTTTACTGATCCTGAATCTGTTCCTGATGTACTCTCAAAAATTTGGCATCAAGATTGAACGAACTTGGGAAAATTTTGACCTTCACTAACACTCGCTGTCCCCGGAGGCCTCGGTATAGAAGAAGATACAGTAGGTCGAGAACCAGAAGGTCTTGTACTAGCTGGTTGAGGAATAGTCGGTCTTGATACTGCTTGCTTCTTAGGACTAGGATCGAAAGCGACCTTTGGACGAACATTTCGAGCCATAGGCGCTCCGGTCTTAGTCGGTGACCATTTTGACTTTTTAGCTCCCGAAGAACTTTTAGTAGCAGGAGAACTAGGTCGCACAGAACTAGGAGTTGCACCCGGTAGTGTCCCTAGAAATTCTGAAGGAATAGGTGGCAAAACGGTGTTTCCCGAGGATGCAAAGAAATTACCTGAACTCATTAGAGAAGACACCAGAGAAGATAGTGAAACAAACAAAGGCTAGTTGGAATAGTAGAAGACTTACTGGCATAGTGGTTCCTACTAAAGTAGAACTACTGATGGACTCCATATAAGTAGTAACTTGTAGCGGAGCGGTAATTGATGGAAGAGAAACTGATCTTCCTAGAATAGACAAGCAGCTAAAAACTGAAGTAACCACTACACACAATGAAACATTTACTGGAGCATCTTCAATATTCGAAACCTGAATATCCGAACTCTCAATGACCTGTCGTCGTTTGTACGTCCTGATTGGAGGTGTGATACGAACACTCCCAGAATCAGGAGGACGATGGTCTTCATCATTATCATCATCTGAGGAAGAGCTGAAAGTAATGGAATCCAAATCATTTAACTTGTTATTTCAAGCTGCTAACCGTAGACCCCACTCGGAAGAGGGACCGAAGGAGGTAAATTTTGCGCTAGATAAATCAAGTTGTTTCCTCTCAGGAGAAATCCTGTTTCGCAAATCCTTTTGCACCAACTGAAGATACTTCTTTTCAGACAACATATCATCATCGGACTCATTAATAATACGCTTCCCTTTATCTACAACATGAGAAGATGGACCAGCTTCAAGAGTCACATCAAGCTCCAAAATTAACGGATCAGTCTCTACGGCAACACTCAGTGCCGAAGAAGCAACAACTGGTTCATCAATATCAACATTTTCTGCAATCGGAATTTCAAAAGCTGGTTTAGGAACAGGTTCACTGACCGGTGGTTGTTGAAGATCAACTAGAGGTTGAACAACCACTGGACCCTGATCAACTAGAGCACCTTCATTATCACCAGCTCCAAAAATTTGTACAACTCTATTTCGGATATTTATCCTGAATAATGGCACCAAGCAGAGGATGAGGGATTGGAAGGACAGTTGCATGTTTTGTCACTTTTGCGCCTTCACAGTCTTTAAGGTTATGCAGATGCATGAGGTCTAAGCATAAGCAGGTAACTGAGCATCGAACGGTAGATTTGGCATAAGATGACGAAAGATTATTCTTAGAAATCTCGGATAAAGAATTATCAACCGTTTGTCATCCTCCCACAGTGCGAGATAAGTCTTAAACGCCTGAAGAATCATGAGAGAGAAATTGTATGGTTGATTGAATGTTAAACAGATCATAGCTGATAATAGATCGTGTCTCATTCCATCCATACCTGATTTCTGAGGAGCCATGCACTGCATCATCACATGATAGAAGTATCTCCATTGCCCAATAAGCATACCCTTAAATATCTGTTTAGACCGAAAAGACCCCACATATCTAAAACCTCTAGCACCTTGTTCCTGAATATCCTTAGCATAACAAGTTTCTCCATAATCTAAGTCACCAAACCTAAAGTTGCGCGAATAACGGCTTCTGTGATAACAACTTGATTTCCATTAATGGTTGCTTCATAGTATTTTCCACCGTTCGAGCTGTATGCCAAAAGTCTTGAATGTACGATCTCACTTGATTTACATCTTCCGAAATTGCAAAACCAATTCTTGAATTTCGTAGAAAATGTATAATCTGAGCGTAATTGGCAGCACCAGAAACATTCTCATTTAGCAAAGCTATCGGATTGTGATTGTTGAAAAACTCCCTTACTAGACCAGGCAGAGCGGTTGCTGCTACAGGTTGTGCTCCTTGTTGCCCAACTTGCGGATCAACTGGTTTGTCTGCCATATTTGTCAACATATACAAACATAATAGATACAGGTGCATCAGATTTGTTAATGGACTAAATAGCATACAGAAGGCAGTAACCACTTAGTTAACTGCTACTGAAACTTGTGAAATATAATTGATAACAACAACCCCACAAATACTGGTATCACAACCAGAGAACACAAGTAATCATATATATCCAGGTATAACAGTTAAACAACATAATCCTGGAAAACCATTTAAAACAATTAAAATCCAGAAAACATGTGAAAGATAAGAATAGAAGAGTTTTGAGGTCAAACACTTAAACCCGGAAACAATTAACAGTTTAGAAACCCGGAAGCAATGAAAACATGGTAAACTGTTTAATGTTTAGAAACCTGGAAACAATGAAAACCCGATAAAATAAGTGTTTCAAACCAACAACCTTGAAGATAAACGTTTATTAACTTTAAGATAAACCCAGAAACCGTAAAGGTATACTAAGGTTAAACCCGGAGACTGTAGGGAAACATTTACCCAGAACAAAACTTATGACCCAATAGTCTGGAAAAGTAAAACGGAGGAAGAAGTAAACCCAAAGACTAAAGCCAGAAACTGTTCTCCAAATTTAAATCCGAAAGAGTCCAAGCTTGTATTTCTTCTTCAAAACTGAAAAAGGAACTCTCTGAACTTACAGAGAGGAATCCCAGTTTCTCAGAAATACAAACAACACACAACCACAAATCTTTTTCAAGATCAAAAAGTAACCTTTTCAAAAACTCTTTATCTCATGAAGATACTATATAAAAACACCCGCCAAGAAAACCAACAAAAACCCAAGTTAAAAAGTGAATCAAAAACACACATATAATCAAACTTATCATTAAATCAAAACATCATTCAAACAACTGAAATTATCTCAAAACACTCAAAAAACCTTCAAAATTTAGTATCATAATCAAGAACATCAAGTTCTTGAAGATGATACAAAAACCCAAAATTTTGAGTCCAAACCCTAATTCAAATCAAGCAAAAACATCAAGACATTCTAGTCATAAATAACTTCAAGCATTAATCATAACTTCATCTCACATTCCACATTCAACTAGAAACATTCAAGTTATATGAGCACCAAGTTCAAGACTCAATACAAGCCCTAGACAACATCACATACCAAATCTTGTGAAGATGAAGATGATGAAGAGTGGAAACACATACCTGAAACTTTGAGATGCTAAGATGAACTAAATGAACTTAACATAAATATTTTCAAGTAAAAGGTTTTTGGTAAGAGTTTCTTGACAGAGAGTGGAACAGAGGATGAAGATGTGAGAATGATGAACTAACCGTTGGAATCCTTTATACACTCATAAAGTCGGACAGAACCCTAGAAGAGTCCGAACATAATGAAATTCCAAATAGATGTATAACCCGGAGGAATGAGACCTAAACCCCGGATCCCACAACCTAAGGTTAAATCCGGAAATGAACATAACCAGACGATATCCCAGACAAGATAAAGGTTTAAACCCCGAACCAATTTCCTTTTCTCTTAAACCCGGATTAAAAAGTCCCCACCCAGATAAAAAAATCCAGAACAATTAACTATACAAACCTGTGCCCAAAAGATATCTCTTTTTAACTGAATTTTCATTTTAAACCCTTAAACTTTTAAAGAATTTACAATTCATCATCATTTTACAAAACATCCCTTTTGACGAGAAACTTTCACACTTAGATAATTCTCGCATGACCAATTTTTCATTGAAAACGACTTACTATAAGATTACCTGACCTGATGTTTAACATCTTAATAAATGAATGTTCATAGCCCCAAGAGTATTTGGATGATAAGCTCGCTCATAGAAATAAAAATGTAAAATCTTTTTGATGTTTTTCATTTTTGACAAGTTAAAGGAAACTAACACTAAGATCATATTTACACTATCTATATCTTGTGAAGTTGGAGCAAGGAGATCATATCAGTTTTTATGTCAATATCCAATACAAGATCATGGGATTCAGATTAAGCACTTAGAATAATATAAACAGCTCAAGATGTTCAACGGTATTCTATCCACTTAAGTTTTAGTCTATTTCGAACACTGCTTTCGAGATATGCGATTAAGTGTATTAATTCCTGGTTGTAACTATGTTAACCCACCTCAGAATATACTCCTGTATCAAAAATACCAAACATTGCATCTTACCTGTGAGTATATCTGAAAAATCTCTGTATCCGGCTAAATGCGATACCTTGAGAGCTCAGATTAGTGCCACCGCACAGACAGAGAGATGAAGGCTCGACTTAAAGGTGGTGTACCAATGTTTGGTATCTTTTTCTACAGAATTTTGGCAGTTTTTACTATGTACCCGGTGGTAGCATAGAGATTCGATTTGTACATCCAGTGATAACAATTTCAAACAAAACATCCGGTGATGATTTTGTGGTAGAAAAGGAATCCACCAAGGGGGTTTGCACATAAACGAAGCGCTTAGCAAAGCATTATACAAGTTCTAGGTTATTGCTTACACAAAATCAGAAGACCAGGTATAATTCCCCAGAGATTTAACGAACATAAAGACCAAGTATCTCAGAAGTTTGGCAATTTATCAAACGAAATTACGGTACCAAGACCATATATCCGAGAGGTGTACCACACGAGTTACGTATTATATACCAAAAGTAGGTTCTTATTTATGTGTAAAACCTACCGAAGTAACGTATAATGAATCTTTTACAAGTAAAGGTTAGAATTTATATATTTATACAATCCTGCATCAGATACGACTAACTGATGTAGTATCATTTCCCCTATTTCTCAACACAACCTCATTTTAACAATTTTTCACATGTTTTTGTATTTCCTTTAAAAAAGCAAACCTACAACTAAGTAAAATATTTTTTTGACTTTTTAATTTTTGAAAAGCAGTAAGAAACTGTATATAAAACATAAAATAAGGTTTCTATGCGAGGTTCTAAAAGCATTTTACTCGGGGTTGATCATGCCGATCATTCAGGCCAGATCCTCAAATCTAGCCCGATCGAATGTCTTAGTAAACAGGTCGGCAAGATTATCCAAAGTGTCTACCCTAAGCACCTCGATTAAACCCTTTTCAGCATAGTCGCGAACGAAATGATGCCTAACATCTATATGTTTAGTGTGTGAATGGTTAACTGGATTATTAATTATGGAAATGGCAGAGTTATTGTGGACAAGAATTGGAGTTCGAGTAAAATTCAAACTGTAGTCTCTCATCTGTTGCTGAATCCATAAAACCTGAGCTCAACAGTTCGAAGTTGCAATGTACTCAGCCTCGCATGTGGATAAAGACACAACAACTTGCTTTTTAAATTGCTAAGACACAAGATGGTTTTGAAGCAGTTGTGCACCGCTAGAGTTTGACTTTCTGTTGACCGAGCACCCTCCAAAATCTACATCAGCGTATGCAATCAAATCCAGACCTCCTTCAACTGGATAGCACAATTCAAGCTTAGGTTTCCCTTTCAGGTATTTAAAGATGTGTTTGAAAACAGCCATAAGATATTCCCTCGGAGTTTATTGGAACCTTGCACATAAACAAACAAAAAACATAATATCGGGGCGTGATGGTGTAAGATATATGAGTGAACCTATTATCGCCCGATACCGAGTTGGATTCACTTTAGGATCCTTTTCCTTATCAGTTGACAGCTTGTGATTCGTTGACATGGGTGCATTGAAAGGTGAGTTGTCTTCCAAACCGAATCTCTTGAGAATCTCGTGGACATACTTTGTTTGATGCACATGCGTCCCTTCTTTCTCCTAGCTAAATTGAAGACCAAGAAAGAATGACAACTCTTCCATCGTACTCATTTCAAATTTTGACTTCATTGTAGGATCGTTGAACATGTCTGCTTTAGATCACCCACAAGAAAATAACCCACGAGAAGCTCAAATAGTCGTCTATCACAACGAGGGATCACCAGATATGCTTTGGACGTTTACTGGCCCGGAAAGATCGATATGAAGCCTCTCTAGTGGTAATTTTATAGAATTTAGAAGTTTTCTCGAGTGTGATTTCTTATGCTGCTTCCCCTTTTTGCAACTAAGAAAATCGTCATTAAAATGGATTGTTGAGATTAACACCCTCTGCTAGATTGTTGTGCACTAGATAATTCATTTTTTTCTCAAATGGATATGCCTATTCTTTTGGTGCCAAAAGATCGATTCTTTTTCATTTGCTTTTGTGACAAAACATTGTGCCGAATTCGATGTAGTGAATGTGACGCTCATGTGTAGAACATAAACATTATTCTCTCGTGGAGCACGCATGAGAAACCACTCCTCAGGAATTTTGAATCCCAGCATCAGAATAAGTATTCTTTATCATTAAAGTGTGTTGTAAAGTACTTATCAAAAATATGTGAAATGCTTAGTAAATTGTTCTCTAATTCAGCAATGTAGTTCACTTTGTTGAACGGGACCACTCCATTGGAAAGTTTTCCTTCTCCGAGAATCCTTCCACTTTGATTTCGAGTGAACCTATGATGTCAAGTGGGTTTGGATCAAGTTAATGGTTTTCGGTTTGTAAGGCTTTGGTTTAATTTTTCCTTTTTCACACGATTATTTGTTTTGCATGTTAAAACTACGTAAAGGAACCCCCAACACTAAGTTGTTTTTCACTAAGTGGTTCATTTTTTGCGGGTGAACATGGCCCATTCGTCTATGCCAAAGATAAAATTGATCTTCAGTCGCCTTCAAGAGTAAACAAGTCACTCGAGCTGATGAGCTGACCAAAGGGCGCATATCCATAACATATGTGTTATTCACCTGTGGAGCCCTCATAATGATCCAATCCTCGGAAATAGCAAAACGAGGACGTAATACGAAACAATCTTTATCCGTGAACAACATCATGTACTTGTTATCGCAGATTTGAGATACCGACATCAAGTTATGCTTCAGTTCTTCAACGTAGTTCACTTTGTGCAATGTTATCTTTCCATTTGTCACCGATCCTTCACTAGTGATATAACCACCTTTCTCGCTAGCAAAATAACTATCCACCATGAATTTGTTTTAGATTATTCACCAACTCCTTATTCCCTATCATGTGTCTGGAACAACAACTATCGATATACCAAATATAGATAGCCCTTTCCAGCTGCTCCTACACTCACAAACAAGGAAATCAGATAGAATGTGGGACCTAAGCCATGACGGTCTTGGGTCGTCCCATTTCGTCAACATAGGAAAACTCCTTGAGATAACCATCAATACCACTTAGTCCTACATTTCTATTACAGAAGCTGTTGGAGTGGTTCCCGGCAAATCGAGGATTATTTGGGGTTGACGATCTGTTGTTATAACCAGAGATTCCAAAACTTTGGCTTCCATGGTTTTTATATCCGTAATTTTGATTTCTCGGAGTGTCAAAATTTCTACCAAAACTAGGAGCTTCAATATTTCTTGAGAATGATCTTGGTTGGTTAACCGAATGTGGTCTTTGATTGTGAAATCGGGGGTGACGCACTTCAGTCATTTAAAAACCGGTTATGAGGATGAGGTCTAAAATAGTCGTTATTATACCCTCCAAAACGTTGGACATTCTCTTGTGATTGGAAAATAACATGATTTTGGCGTGTGTGAGGCGTTTTCTCACTAGCATCATGTCTTTGTGGTGAACTTTCCACCTCACGAACATGGAAAATATTGAATGGTTCATCTCTTTGAACCCGACATTGTTGATTTTTAACATTTGGTTTAAGAACAGACTTTGTTTCTAGTTTAACTACATTATTTTTCTCAACCTTTTGAGTTTTCCCTTTTTTTCTTTTCAACATTAGTTGTTTCCGGGGTGTGGTTTTTCAACAAACGTCTTTCTTTGCTCAGAATCAACAAGAGATTTACCTTTGTCATTTGGGCAGTCGGCAGCCAAGTGTCCTTTCTCACAACACTATAGCATTTGTGGATTTTAGCAACATTCTTTGGAGGTTCCTCCTGACTAGTCGAAGGTGCTGAAGCTTTTGTGGGATTTTTCAAAATTTGAGTGACAAACATAGAGTTTGACCCCTTTTCGATTTTCTCTACCTTTTGAATAAAATCTTCCCCTTTAACAAATTAAGTTTTAGGAATATTTTTCTGATTTCTTTGAGGTTTCCCATGAGATTTGGGCTTAAATTTTGAACTTGATTAAAAAATTCTAAGATCTTATTGCTTATAAAGTTTTTAAGGTTTTCAAAATTTAGTTCACTTCTCTTAGTGGCTTCGCTTATCTTCGACTGTTTTGATTCTGAAGCAACTTCATGCTCAAATTCTGAATCACTTTGTGGCTCAACAGTCAGTGGAGTTGTTGGCACAAATTTTGCCAATTCAGGATCAATGCTTGCCATCGAGGTATAATTGTGATTGGTCGGAGGAGGCACATTAGTGTACCGGATGCCAAAAATTTCTTCGTCAGTCTCTTTCAGACGTTTGCTCTTAATGCAAAAATTCATCACATCAGTTGAATTACCAAAGTTTTCAGTTTTTCTTTGCAAATCTAAAATCAAGTTATCTTTTTCCAAAATAATTTTGTTCTTTTCTAAAACAAATTTTGATTTAATTCAAGTTTAGATTTTAGCTCTTGATTTTTAAGAGTTGCTTGAGCCACACATCTTTCAAATTCAGAGATATCATTCTTCAATGCTTTTATCTTAATTCAGTGTTCCTTGTCCGAACAAGATAAAATGCAATGAGTTCTCTGGATTTTTCAAGATCCGCAATCAGATTTGTGTTGTGTAAGGCGTATCTATCAATCTTAGTAACAAACTCTACGCATCTAGCACAACGCCTATCTACAGGAGTCGATTTTACCTTAATTCTAGCCATGAATGCACAATCCTCCTTTTCCTAGGAACTTTCTCCCAACTTTGTGATTTAGCATCAACAAACTCCTGCATTTAAGCTGTTGAGATCTTGAACTCGAAACTATCAGTCTTATTTTCTTAATATGAGCCTTTTGTATCTTCTTCATTCAGGTTTTCTTCATTTTCAACAACTTTATTAACTTCCAATTCGTTACACATAACCTTAGTTACAACAGCAAGTTCCACCATACTTGCCTCTTCCATTATCTTTTCACACACCTCTTCTTCAATAATCTCAGCCTTAAACGCTTGTAAGACATAGCCCCCGAAATGTTTTCTAAGGCACAACCCCAAACATACGGTTCGGTAACTTCTTGTAGAGGTTGAGTTACCAAGGCATTGTTTGTAGAAGGAGTAAGATTATCTGAAGGGATTTGACCGAGAATTTGGCGTTTAGGAGTTTGACGAATTTGTATGAGCTCTAGAGTTGTTTTCATTTTGGTAATTGTTTTCTCTGTTGGATCTTTCCATCTTAGGCTTTCAAGAATCCCGTGCATAATGCCCATAGATATTAAATTTGTAATACTTTACTTTTGTCATATCTATTGCCTTTCGAGTCTTAGTTTGACCACCAATGAATTTCTTCCCGTTTTCATAAGGAACTTTCTAGCTCTTCTAACCAATAATGCCATATTGAGTTAAAGATCAAGTTCTTCCATTTCATCCGGATCAAGTTGGTCAAAATCTTCATCAAGACTGGATTGCTCAACAAGCTTCCCAAGACAAAAGTTTTCATACGCTATCACGAAGGACGCCAAAAGAGTCATGTTTTCTTCTATTAACTTTAAACAATTTGGATCCAACTTTGGAATGAATTGAATTAAGATTACCGCTTGATACATTTGCATTATTGCTTATAAAGGCATGGTAACTTGTTGATTCCGCATTTCCTAGACATAAGCCAACATCGGCTCTACTATTGCTTCCTTTTTCAATTGTTTTTGAAGCTTTATATAGCTGAGGATCTAGAATCTTTTCAAAGTCAGAAGCTTGATCTTCCATATTCCAAGCATAACCCTTCAACTTCTAAATAACATTTTCCAATGAAAGCTCATCATAGAGAATTCCATCTCTAGTTACGGCAGTATACATATTCCATTCACTATGAAGACAATTTCAGAACTTTTCAACTTTCTCAAATTCCTGTAAAGATCCTCTTCACTTTGATCAAGCTCGCTTAGCAAGTGATAATACCTATTCACTGTGTCATCAAAGGACTCATTCTCTAAGGCTTTAAACACAACAAATTGAGTCTTCAAACATTCTAAGCGTCTCTTCTTAGACATTGCATTTCCTTCATAGCGTTCAATCATGCTATCCCATAAATATATCTCTTTTGCAAACGTATGGAATATCGATTGGGTAAGAGCCATAGTTATCCTAGACATGGCCCTTTCTTAACATTCATAGAACTTTTTCTGCTCATCTGTTAGTGCCAGATATGTGACATTTGTGCCTTTTCAATCATTGTACAATCACAAACAATTTTGTGATCAATGAAACCCTGTGTTTTATTTCTAAAATTTGTATACTTATCTAAGAAATTTGCACAATTTCAATTTCTTGCACGATTTCAAACCCTCAAAAGTTTTTGTGGAAGTAATTCATTAACTGACACTCAAACGCAATTAGTTTAACGCGATGTACACTTCAAAACAAGGTACACATACCCTAAATACCCTTTACATAACTTAGATATATGTTTTGAAGGGTTAGATATGACAAAAAGACGCTTATACAAGTCCAAAGACTATTTTCGTCAAACTGCGAAAGTCTGTTCGTCCGTATCCAAGATAATAACCATGTGTATCAATCCAAATATTTTTGTATTCAATAAATCTTGTATTTTATTGATGAGAATGCAAAAATGTCAATCATGCACAATTTCGATCATTTTCATGTTCGTTAAAGCGTTTTACGCATTTTTGCGAAACACGTAACCGTACAACTGAAAGAACCGACATACACGACATTTTTGGGAATAATCCAAGTTACACACGTCTTAACACCTTTATATAACCTGAATATTAGGTTAAAGGGGTTAAAAATGGCAAAAATGGCAAACATGTGAAAATACAAGTTCAAGGTCCAAAAATTTCAAAAAAGAATAATAATAAAGATTTTTTGCTTTTTCTCCAAGTTTGCCACATATCTCCAATTTTTGACACCTAGTCCTCATTTTGCCACACTTAATTTGGTGTTGACACATGTTAGGACACTAATCCACACTTGAGAACACTTGTCATCACCTCCTTGATCCTAAAATACTATAGATCCCCATGATTCTTCTAATTCTTTTTCACACCACTTCAAAGCACTTCAAAGCAAAGTGTGAAGTTCTTCTTTCTATCCTTCTTGGAGCTTGTTTCTAGTCTTTGGAAGCCTCCTATCTTCAGTTCCGAAAGTGTTCTTTAACACGAGTAAGTACTCTTCCTAGTTCTTTCACCATTTTAGCTATTTTGAGCTAAAAGTCGAACAATTTGGCTTCCTGGTTGACTTTTGGTTCTTGCCATATTTGGTCAAGTCAAAGTTCAATTGAACTTTGCAATGTGATTGTAATCACAAAGGATAATCCCTAACGATTTCACCTTCTGATTACCACGTTTACTAGTCGAAGTGACGAGTCAAAATTTCGGTCAAAAATGCGCATGATGTGCATTTTACGACAGAACTATTTTCGGGTATCAAAACACCAAGTTTTGATACTAAATCAGTTTTATAAACTTAGTTAGACATATTTTGACATGTCTAACTCGTCACGTCTAGTTTAGTGCTTATTTAGGGTCGTAAGTCGAGCGGTCTTGACCACCGCTTTGACTTTCGAATCCGACCCGTTTGGTCGATCTTAGGATCTGACCAAACACATATTTGTGACCATAGTTGTATAGGGAATACCTACTGAGGTTATACCTTATGGTTACGTTGTTTGGTTAGTGTTATGATAAGTTACTTCTATGTTCTTAAAAAATGACCAAAATGCCTTTTTGCGCATAAATCCATTTTAAACACATGTAACAAAATTTTTGACATATAAACTAATGTTATAACATTTTCAAACATGTTTGGGCATTTAAGACTTATCATAGGACACACGTTTACGCTAATGACCCGTTAAAGTAGCGTCAAATACCTTAATGAGACATAATGGGTCAAAAGCACTTAGGATCCTTTCCAAATCAGAATGTTAAGTTTGTTAAACCGTATCACATGACTACCAACACTCGTTTGGTTTATAAGACTTCATTCTATCCGATCTCCTGTTTGTAGTCCCGTCACGCTAACATATTTATCTGACACATTAGGACATGTTTGAGATTTGTTTATTCCATTGATCAAGAATACTTTGGCAATCCTAGGTGAGTACATAGTTCCCCTATTTTACGTTTTACAAATGTTTTGGGGTGACTCTATGTGCTAAATCATTTTCAAGTTTTCAAAAACAATGTATATGGTATATATATATATATATATAAAACAATACGATTTCAATAATGTGAACAACTTGTTGATGCGTTATCCATAACATGAATAACATTCATTAGCTTAGTATGTTATGGTACCATAGGACTGACAATCCCATTATCGGACTGTTCACTAGATTTGATGGAAGTTTGGGTAATGACATAAACTGTTTCTGATTAACAAATCATTTGTTGATTTGTTAGTCTAGTTAAAGAGACCCTTTGGTGGTCTATTAAAGATACCCTTTGGTGATATAGTCAACACAGGTTTGAATGTGTTCATTAAAGAACGATCAAAAGTTTTCACAACTAAAAACACGGACGATTTGTTTATGACATGGACAATTGGTTTATGACACAGATGATTGCTTTATAACATGGATGAATGGTTAATAACACGGACGAATGGTTTATAACACAGACAAATGGTTTATCACACAGACAAATGGTTTGAACAATGTCACGCAATGATTTTCACTTAAAGATATAAACCATACGAAGTTTTCTTTTGAATCAATCTATTACGAGGTTTTTACAAAAGAAACATTTTGGTCAAGATTCATGGCTATAAGGTTTTCACAACTCTAACCAACTTATTTTAGTTGGTTAATTGTATTGCAATATCAAACACTTTTGATACGAGGTTTTCAGTTAACGACTCTAGTAGTCGGACGAGGTGTTGCAATATGTGTACAAAGCCACGGATTTGACACACTCACAAAACCTATGTACTCGCCGGCATTTTTATGCTGACTCTCTTTTCACATATGTTTCAGAAGTCAATGCTTGATAATATGATGCATGCTTCACATTCGAATGGATGCGGGCCTTAGTGACTTAAAACATGAAAGACAACTTATTTATGTGTGGTTTCTATTTATCCCAAGACAATGTAAACATTTAACTTAATAAAACAAAAATTTTAATTCCATGAGTTGTGTAACAATAGTTATGTGACATGACTCCCCGACGTTTCCGCCACGGTTCATGTTTTACACGGTCGGGTGTTACAAGATAAGTATCAATCGTTAAATTTTTAATCGGTGTAGCCTCACGTCCTTTTGCAATACATATCCAAATCTTGATGTCCTTAGCTCTCTCATATCTTTCAAAGTGTTCCTTCCATTATGCAAAATCCAGTTCGTTTATCAATAGAGGAGGTTTGTCGTTACTCCCCACCTCAACGTTATGTCTGAGGTTTTGCACCATTGCGGTAAGATTGTTTGCTATTTGGAAGAGGTTTGAAAGAAAAACAGAATTTTCACAGAGGGTGACAATAGGTTTAGACATAAAGTTGTGATTGAAAAAGTTTCTAAGTCTAGAAAGTTCAGAGAACAGGAGTGAACTAAAAATACAGAGTGAAATGTCCGAAGATTTATAAGAGTGTATACCCGGATCTAAAACATGATTTGAAACACAAAATCGGACACACCACTCTTACCTTAAACTCGGAACCTAAACAAAATTAATGTTTTAAACTTTGTAAAAAAACAATTCAACCTTTTAAACTCGGACAACTAAACACGGAGCTTTAAACTCGGAAAGATATAAATACATTTCAACTCGGAGAATTAAACTCGGAACAAAACAAAGAACTCACACTTAAATTCGAAAACGATTAAATTTGGAAAAGTAAGATTTTAAAACTCAGACCACAAATCTGGAAAACACTAAAGCCCGGAAAGATAACAACTCTTAAACTCGGAAGAGTTTAAGAAGAGGTTAAACTTGGAAAGTTTCAAATCCGTTCAAAGTATTGAATCCGGAATCACAAATGAATTGTAATCCGGATAGATTATCCAGATGTGAAAGAACCAGCTTTCGGATATCTCACCAATGTGACTTCACACTGGATCACTAATAACCTAGATACACAAACAGTAATCTAAAACACGGAAAAGTTTTTGAAAGATCAAATAGGAAATCTTTTACCAACCTTCAAAAACATAGCAAGAAATTTATAAACCTCTGTAAAAACCAAGATGAAGATAAAACCTAAAAAGCTCTATACTAATCAAAATCTATCATTAACTCACTGAAATCAACAATAATTAATCAACAAATCACAAAAACTCACTAAGTAAGCACTAAAGCCAATCACAAGATGAGTTTTCTCACAAAAACCTTCAAACCAAGAACACCTACAGTAGTATGACCACACTGCTTTGATACCACTTGAAAGGTCACTAAATCCTAGGATCTCACTCACAAATACAATCACTAGGTGTGCAGAATCCACCTAGCACTCACAAGATTGATTAGAAAAATCAAAGAATACACAGAGTATTCTTTGATGTAGAAGAGGAACGACGCCACACACATAGTAGCCACCAGACAAACACACACTAATGATTAGGGTTTTCTTGCTACACAAACTTTCCACAAAAGAACTACCATCTTGTCTATTCCACTAAATGGTTATATAAATGAAAAATTCGGACGTACTTGTCCGGATAACAAAACAAGGCCTAAGGCTTAAAACGAACATAAACTCGGACTACCCAACAAAAGGTAAGTCCGGATATACTGTGTAGCTCAAACCCGGACTTGGGAACTACATACCCAAGTCCGGTAAAAATAAACTCGGAACATATCTAAACTCGGATTAGGTCTATACCCTAATCCGGACACACAGATAAACTCGGAATAATAATAAATCCAGACAAGTCATGAGAATTACAAGATATACAGTAATAACCCCTGAGCTATAGAGAGATCGCACTTATCACTCTAAGTACATTAACACGTAAAAGTTGATTATTTCATGTTTTTTTACTACTGGTACATCATATGATGGAGTTACTACTATCACACTTATGCAATTTTAATTTCAGATTCAGTGTGACAGTCCAACCTATTGATGCAATTTTTGAATGTTTTTGGATTTTTCAAAATTTGTAACTTAGTCCCCTTAACACACGCACTATCTAAACTCTTTTTGGTTTAGGGGAATTTCTCCCCCTAAATATATATCTTTGTGGAGTAAGTGGTAAAAACATAAAATTTATAAACAAAAAGACTCCCACTTCAAATTGACAAAAAGTTTTCCAATCTTAAAGTTAAGAACAGTCATAACAATCACAAAACTATTCACCTCATATACTCTACAGGAACAACCAATATTGAACACATCAACAGTCCTTCTTGATCATTCTTCACTTACTCAACAACTCAGTTAGGAATGAAAATCCAAACATTAAACATCTTGCGTTGCCCAAAATAATCAACATAATAAGAATTCTTGCCAATATCCATCACACCTTTCAAGTGTCTTGGATACGTTCTTCATTGATTTCTAAGCGCGGTAATTTCTAGTAGGCCGTTGGTCACAAGAGTTCCAAAACTCTTTGATTTCCATCATGACCTTTGAAAATTATTATTTGAACACCTTCTCTCCCACTATCATACCCTGAACTTTGAAAAAAATTTAGATTGGTTTGAACATTCGAGCTACTAAACCCCTGTATTCATTTCTTCTATGAAAATTTGATTACCAAAATCCTTGTATCAATTTTTATGTCCAAAAAGTTTTATGGTGAATCTGATTTGATTGACCATTAACATGAATAGATTTTAGAGAAATGCTTCTTGGTCTATCAAATCTACCAGACAATGAAGGTTTAAGTTGAAATCTTGGTTGGTTGCTTTGAAAACTCGTATTACATTTTTACCCTTATCAACCTGATTCTCATCCTTAACAACTGGCCACATGTCCTTTATTATGAAATTTTAAACAAGATCTTTTCTTTTAGACTTCGTTTCTACCAGACCCCTTTTAAAATGTTTTGAACTTTTCGTCTTCGGTATCCTCATCCAATTTACAAGGTTTATTGTTTGACCCAATAAATTCTTTCAAGGATATTGGACTATTTAGCATGTCCACAGTTGTCGAATTCACTATAGCTTGTGTAGCGGGCATAAAATCAGTTAAATCATATTCATTTGGTAACAAAGAGTTGTCTTGATCCATAGGAGGTGAAGCTTTACTAAAGCCCACTCCCATAGTATCATTACTCTTTTTGAAGCTTCCCTCCATGTGAGTCCTAACTAATGAGGATTTTTGAAATTCGTTTAATTTTTGGTTAAGTTCAACAATTTTAGCATGCGCATCAACCATTTATGTACACTTTTCAGAAACTTATTAGTTTTATCTTTCAAAGTATCATGAGCCAAATCAATGATTTGTAACAGTTCATTGACTTTTCTTGTGAGAGTGTTGATTTCCTATTCATTTGATTCGATTTTATTTCAAAAATCCGACTCCCTATTTTTCAAAAGAAGATTTGACTTTTGTTGTATCTATAAATCAGCTAACAGAATTTTCTTTTGCCTGGATGGTCTGTGAATCTGTTAAATCAATGTAGTTATGACAAACATGACTTACAGATTTTGATTGTACTTGTACCTCACTTGTAAGCTCATATGCATCTTTGACTTCCACTCTCTCCTCAACAATTTCCATCTTTACTTCTACTTAAGCAGTTGCTTCTCAAACCTTCACAATAGCGATCTCGGATACAAATATATGTCCGTTTGACTCAGTATGAGCTAACACTACTCACGAAAGGATGATCTCCTGTACTCTGTATTGAAGAACTCTGATAACAAGTTTTCAAAAGCTTCCCACAACTCTCTAGATGTAGCATACCTCCTAAAAGTGTGTTTGATCCCATCAAGAAGTAACATTTTTTGGCCGCTAGGGCTCTTTTCTCTGCTTCATACATTTTTATCAGATTCTTGCATCTTCTCATACGCATTCACTCTAATTCTACCAAAATCCCGACTTGGAGAATAAGTATACCCATCTTTGATACAACTCCACATCCATTATCTTCACTTCTAACAAAAACCTCAACTTGCTCTTTCCATTCAGCATATTGTGAAACTTTCAATAGTAGTGGTGGTTTATTACTAGTCCTAATATTTTTGTCTATTCTCACCATTTTTACACGCGCTAAAAGGTATCAAATAAATTTTAGTAATCCTGATTCAAAATCCAAATTAAACCTCTCAACAGGCCTATTTAGAATTTTATATTAAAAACTCTGTTGGTTAAAAAGATTAAAAAAGTGTCGGAAATTTAATCACCAAGTTTTACGGACAAGTCGTCTCTTTACTACAAACAAAAAATGCCTTTTTTTCTAAAGAGTCCACAATCCAAAAGTCAATGGTCAACCGTCCAATATTCTTTGACAAGGGACTATATCCAGAACAATGAGTAATGAAGAACAATTGAATACTGCGGAACTTGGGAGTAATCCGGAACAAGTCAAAACTACGGAACAAATGAATACTCAGATAAAATTGAGTAACGGGGAACAAAGTGTAGTCCAGAACTATGAATAAGCCGGAACAAGTAAATACTTCGGACCACTTGTGAGAGTAATCCATAATAAAGAGTAGTCCAGAACTATGAAAAGTCCGGAACAAGTGAATACTTTGGAACACTTGAGTAATCCGGAACAAAGAGTAGCCGAGAACTCAAGTAATTCGGAACAAGTGTGTACTCAAGAATGTGAGTAATCCGGAACAATTTGAAGATCCAAAACAAATGTATAGTTCGGAACAAAACTGAAGAGTACGGAACAACTTAGTAATCTTGAAGAAGTTAATAATCCAGAACCTTCATGTCCCATATCCACAACAAGCAAGCAACGCCCCTATAGGCAGATTCCACCCGCTTGAACTAGCAATTGCGGGCTGGCTGTGCTGCCGGAATATTCCCTTAATCACGCATCCTTGTGCTATGATCAGGTCGATGATTTAGAGAGATGATGGGTGTGTCCAAACAGAAGCATAACACATCACAGCAAGCAGGCAACGCTACTCTTGAAAGACAACCACCAACTAGTACATGCTATGAAAGATGGGTTGCATTCGTAAAACTTTTGGGTAATCTTCAACAGTGAAACACTAAACACCTAAAATTTGTGTTGTTTTGATAATTCAGCATAAATATGACAAACATATTAATGTTGAAAGATCCACAAATTTACGAAACCCTAGTTCTAATTCTTAATTGAAGTGACGGTTGAAAAACTTCAATGAACGACTTATAATTGGATTTTTAAAAATCAATCTCGACCCATACAATATAGAGTCGATTGCTCTCATACCAATTGAAGGTCCCTATCACACGAATCGATAACGAGATTGATAACCCACTAAGAGTGCGAATACTCTTAGTATATTAGACGAGAACAGAGACAAGTATATTATATGGCAAACGCACAATCATAACCAAACCAGTATTCTATTGATAATCCAACAACTGTTTACAATCAATTCAACACCAACAAGAAATCTCACAGCCTATCTCTGTGTATTCTCTCTCAAACTCTTTCGATTGGAACCATATTACATAATTTTTTTATATGTAACACAGATCCATGCATATTGCGCCAAACCCAACATAACAAATTACTATAACTCGGAACCATTACAAACACAATGAACTGGGTGTTTAACTCAGAACTATCCCAAAGACACATACTCCAAAAGATATAATCTATATAACTTGAAACTGTCACATAGATTGTATAACTTGGAACTCTTCCAATCCATATAACTCATAACCCTCAAATCTGTCTTTCCTCGAAACTATTCAAACTCAGGACACTAATATAATTCGGAACTCTATAAGCCCATGTTTCCTCGGAACCTCACAAGTCTATGTAGCCCAAAAACCTATCTTTTCCAAAACTCTAACTTTTGTTGACTTCTACTAAATCCTCAAACATTATTTAACATTTATATTATCCAAAGACCTAACTATTAAGTTGTTGTCACACAATATGCACCAATATATATATACATACATATATATATATATATATATATATATAGGAAAATGGTTAAAATAGAAACCTCATTGAGATGTGAGAACTAAATAACTAAATTTCGTCCATTGATCAAGAATGTCTTTCTTTTTGTTTAATGATCTTTTTATATTTTTAATGTTGGATTTTATAAATTCATTCCCTCTCCAACAAAAAGGACAAAAATCTGTTACAAATTCTCATATTTACAACATCGGAAAAAATTACATTAAACAAAATGTCTTCAATCCTTAATCCTGATCTTCACATCTTCATCTAGAAAAATGCTCAACGCCGACATGCAACCTAAAAAAAACAACCAGCACTACTCGAAAATACACCTATCTTGACATGCAAACAATGACACACGCTTATTTTATGACATTCGAAAGCGCTTGTCAAGAAAAAAAATGTCATGGTTTACAAAATTCAACATATGACATTCTTTTTTGGGTGTCATCTTTTTAGCGTCATAAAAGAACAAGATCTATCTTGACACACGAACAATGACACACACTTATGTTTATGACATTCAAAAGCGTGTGTTAAGAAAAAGTATCATAGTTTTACAAAGTTCAATAAATTATGACACTCTTTTTCGTGTGTCATCGTTTTAGCGTCATAAAAAAACAAGATCTATCTTGACATACAAACAATGACACACACTCATTTTATGACTTTTGAAAGCATGAGTAAAAAAATGTCATGGTTTTTATGACATTATATTTTGTGTGTCATATTTTTGGCGTCATAAAAAACCATTATCACAATCTTTTCTGTGTCATTTTTTTAGCAATGTCAAGTTAAAATTTTAAATTAAACTCCTTTATTAATTTAATCGATAGATCTCTGATATTTCCCATATACACTCAAAAAACCCTAGCTCCCACCCGATTAAACCCTCTCACACACTGTCCTCAAAGCAAGTATCTTTAGCCTAAAACAAATTCTACTTATAATAATGATCCCATTTAATTTCATATGATATTTTCTACTTTAATTTATTAATAATAAAATAAAATTATTAATTTGTGTATTAATCTATTTATATCATGTGTGATAATATATATATATATATATATATATATATATGTATATTTATATAGTTCAATATATAATTTATATAATTTTGGTATTTGCTTATTACAAGTAACTAGTATTTTAGACTTGTGTGTTAACTTGACAAAATAAAATAAAATAAAATGTAGAACATTATCATTTAAAGGAATAAGTAAGTCGAAATGGTAGAAAACCATTATTGATACGGGTTTAAATTAATAATAATAATAATAATAGTTAAATAAATTTATAATGTTTAGGGTGTTATAAAATCAAAACTAAACTATAAAGTTTATTTTATACTTTATTATAAGGGAAGAATAAAAAATGTAACATAATTGTAACTTAAGCTTGTGTGAATATACTAAATTATATAATATAACAAAAACTAAAATAAAAACCAAAAAAACGAAATGTTATGTATATTTAATAATAATAATAATAATAATAATAATAATAATAATAATAATAATAATAATAATAATAAATAGTTTTAATGTGTGCAAGGTGACTTAATAAAAGCCTAACTCGGTTTGAGATCATAGGTCTCAAGTTCAAATCCGATCTTACCTGAGCGTTACCGCCACGGGCCTTCGGACGATGGATACTTACTGGAACTAGTGTTGGTAGGCTTAGGCTATTCAGCATTGTCTGCGGTCGCGGGCGTATGATTCATCTTTGGCCATTGGGTTACCTCGGGTAGCAAGACATAACTATTTCTTGAAGCTCGATCTCTCCCCCGTTTAATTGAATACGCTACTAAAGAGATTGCATAGAAGAACTCCCGAACGTTTGTCAGATGTATTCGTTGACCATTCCCAAAAAAGCCTACTTTTTACTAGAAGGCTAGAAACATACTAACGTATAAAAGTAAAATGTGTAACTATTCAAATTCAAACGTTTGAACAAATGAATGTGAAATACGTGAAAATTGAAGACGACAATGAAAAGGCTTCTCATCAGAAGTATCCCTAGCTCTGAGGGCACCTTTTTACATCATCCATACATTTGTGTCCGTTGTAGCTTTTTAGTGGGATTCCGATCAATTTCGCGAAGATTGGTCGACTTATGCGGCTACCTTTAATGTTTAGTGAAAAACTATATTTTTGGTGTCGATGTATATATTCACAAACAATTTTTTGTTAACTATTAAAATATTTGTAGTATATTTGACAAATGATTATATAATAAGTTGATTTGGTATATAAATTTGTATTTGTTTTATGAAATAGATTTATTGTTTTTGTTATTATATATGTATCTAGTGTAAATTAGTAATTTTATAAAAAAATATATATGTGTTATAAATGCGTGTAATGAACTTGTGTCATTAAAGAGTATCACAAAAATATGTGTCAAAACGTGTGTCATAGATGTACGTTATTAAAGTATATCATAAATGTTAGTAAAACTGCTAATAAAGTAAAAGAAGTTTTGAAACAGAAACAAATGAAACAGTGAACCGGGATTATGTTTGACACAATTCCCTTAAACAGATTCGCCGTCTGTTCCCAGGGTACGCCGGTCCGAAGCAGCAATAGCGCACTGCCGTACTTGAGGACTTTCCTGAAAAGAAACAGGAGATGTTGCAGAGAAAACGAGAAAGGAAGAATAGAGCTGTATTTTTGGTGTGTCTAAACTGGTCTGCCTTGGTCTGTATTTATACTTGCAGAACCATAACCGAATTCTGGTCATCAATGCAGAGAATTAATGATCTAATAATGGTCATTAGTTATCAGTTTCTAGACTGATAATAATAACCAATAACTATTTCGAAATTGGAAACTGAGTTAATGATCATCAACAACGAATCAGTTTTCAAAACTCATTTAACAGAATCGGTTACGGGTGCAAAAACAGCCCCATGCGGGCCCGGGTTCTCGAAACTGCGTTCGTGTCCGCAAGACGTGCGGGAGTACACGAGTTCGACTAAATTCAGCTCAACTTTTTCACCCCCTCCCCCTATACCCGCTTAGGAGTTTTGGTAAAACATGTCATAAGGTTATGTTAGTTATGTAAAACATTACCTTATAAACTAATTTCCACTTTGTTCCCACATCTATGTGGGACAAAGTTTGAGACTTCATTCACTCAATATCCAACAATCCCCCACATGAATGGAGGTCCTTCTCAAACAACATTATTCTAATTAGATTTCAGCAGTTGAGTTTTGCATACGATAAGTAGGTGTTACCCTTTGAACCTTCGCTCATGAAATGCACTTAGCCCACTAGCTCTGAGTAGACATTGATGTCTTTGAACTCGTCTACCATTTATGTAGACGACAATACATTTCACACAAGACTCTCCCAGACAAAGTCAAGTCCTCATAGTTATGTTCATTATGGTCATGAACATGATGCCTGGTTCTACGAGAGCCATTAAGTATTGTGCCCCAACAATACCCTTCGAAGCGACCCCACTTCTGTCTCACATAGGTGATTCACTAGGTATGGTTACCTTAGTCGAATCATTAAAAGCCATAGGCTCAGCCTCACACATGTCACTTTAAGGAATGGACTAGGAGGTTTACTAAACTTTATAATAAACTCCCTTTATATGCGTAGGGTTAAACCCCCCAATGACATTACTCATTCATATAATTAGGTTTTTCTATTGAACTCAATTCTTGGGATCTCCAATCAGGTTTCCATCATATGAACTTCATTTTTCAAGGGCTTCAGTCCCATTCCCATGGTCAACTTCTGAACTAACTCTCTACTTAGGCCTTTTGTTAGCGGATCCACGATGTTATCCTTTGACCTCACGTAGTCAACAGTGATAATTCCTGTAAAGATTAGTTATCGTATCGTATTATGTCTACATCTGATATGTCTATTCCTACCATTACACATTTTGCGACGAGCTCTGCCAAGTGCCGATTGGCTATCACAATGTATACAAATGGTCTTCGCCGGCTTAGGCCATCTTGGTGTGTCCTCAATAAATTGACGTAGCCATTCTGCTTCTTCACCTGCTTTATCTAAAGCAATGAACTCTGATTCCATCATGGATCTAGTAATAACCGCTTGTTTCGACGGTTTCCACGATATAGCAGCACCTCCAAGTGTGAATACATACCCACTTGTTGCTCTGGAATCATTCTTGTCAGATATCCAATTTGCATCGCAGTGTCCTTCTATAACTGTTGGATATCTGTTATAATGCAACCCGTATCCCCGAGTGTATCTTAAGTATAGAAACAACCGAGTAATACCGCTCCAATATATTGAACTTGGATTGCTCGTGTAACTACTTAGCTTGCTCACAGCGTATGCTATGTCTGGTCTAGTACAACTCATAAGATACATCAAGCTACCAATAATTCTTGAGTATTCCAACTAGTTTACAGGTTCACCTCTATTTTTGGCTAGATGTTGACTTGTGTCAAGTGGAGTCCTAGCTACGTTGGAGTCATTTGTATTGAACTTCTCAAGAATTTTATCCACATAGTGGGATTGACTTAAAACAAGTCCACTTTGAGTTCGTGTGATTTTAATTCCCAAAATCACATTCGCAAGACCCATGTCTTTCATGTCAAATCTTGATTTTAGCATGTTCTTTGTAGATTTTATGATTTTGTCATCACTACCAGCAATGAGCATATCATCTACATATAGACACAAAATGGCGTATCCATCAGATGTGTCCTTCATATATACACACTTGTGACATTCATTGATTTTAAACCCAGCATCAACCATAACATGATCAAGTTTTTTGTGCCATTGTTTGTACTTATCGATGGTTCCATATAATGATTTTACAAGTTTACACACTTTCTTTTATTGCCCAATGGCTGTGAAGCCTTCGGGTTGTTCCACGTAAATTTCTTCCTCTAGATTTCCATTCAGGAAAGCCGTTCTCACATCCATTTGGTGAAGTTCCAAATTTCTAATGGCGACATTGGCATGCACCAACCTGATGGATGTTATTCGCGTGACTGGTGAATATGTATCAAAGTAATCTAAACCTTCTCGTTGTTTATATCCTTTGATCACCAACCTTGCTTTGTACTTATCGATTGTTCCATCAGGTTTCATTTTCTTCTTGAAGATCCATTGATATCCTAGTGGTTTACATCCTTGTAGAAGATCCACTATCTCCCAAGTATGATTTTGTAAGATATAGTCTATCTCACTTTTGATGGCCTCCTTCCACTGAGGTCCTTCTAAGGAATGTACCGCTTGTTGGTACGTTTGAGGTTCCTCTTCTACCATGTAGGTAAGAACTCAGGCCCAAAGGATTTTTCAGTCCTTTGCCGTTTACTTTTTCTGATTCAACTTCCTCGGTCTTAGATTTTTCTCGAGGTTCATTGTTTTCAACCTCAGAAACAGTTTCCTCGACCGGTCTAGAAGAACTCGGTTCACTTCTACTTAAGTGTGGGAACACATGTTCAAGCCATGATGCATCCTTGGATTCCATTATGGTGCCTTTGCATATTCCAGGGTTCTTAGAATCATTCACAAGAAAACGATAAGGACCATAAGGATGAGTGTATCCAATAAATACACAATCTACTGTTTTTGGTCCTATTAGTAATCGCTTTGGTGGTGTGACCATAGTATTTATATGGTGGTTCTTTCCCGTCCATAGTTCATATGGCGTTACATCCTTTTTCTTATTGGGTATCATGTTCAACACATAATTTGTCGATAAGATTGCTTCCCCCCACATGTTTTGGTTTATACCAGACCTTATCATCATGGCATTCATCATTTCTTTCAAGATATGATTTTTCCGTTCCACTATGCCATTTGATTGAGGGGAGTAAGGAGCCGTGAGTTCATGTATGATTCCATTTTTCTCACACACATCAATAAAAGGTGAAACATATTCACCTTCTCGGTTGCTCCTTGCAATTTTGAATTTACGATTTAGTTTATTTTCAACTTCGGCTTTGAACAAGATAAACTTGTTAATGACCTCGTCCTTACTCTTAAGTAAGTACACATAGCAATACCATGTACTATCATCAATGAACGTGATGAAGTACTTGTTCCCACCATGAGTAGGAATTGCCTTTAGATCACATACATCAATGAGTATCATCTCGAGGGGCTCGGCGATTCGTTCGACCTTTTTGAAGGACGATTTCGTTTGTTTTGCTTCTACCAAGTTTCACATTTATTATTTGAGTCGATATCGAATGTTGGTATGCAATCAAGTTTAATTAAATGGCGAATTAAATTAAAATTAACATGACCTAGTCTACCATGCCAAAGATTAGAAGACTCAATCAAGTAAGTAGAAGTAGTAGAGTTTTCATTCATTGCTTTCACAACCATTACATTTAGTTAAAACATTCCATTGAGGGCATAACCCTTACCAACATACATGCCATTTTTGGTCAACATGACCTTATCTGACTCAATCACCAATTTGAACCCAAACTTGTTCAACTGCTAACCCGACACAAGGTTTTTTCGAATTTCTGGAACATACAACATGTTAGACAAAGTGAGTTCCTTTCCAGAAGTCATCTTCAAGACCACGTTCCCATTGCCTTTAATTTCGGCCGTGGCTGAGTTTCCCATAAAAACCTTTTCGCCACTAGTCACCTCCTTGAAAGTGCTAAATAGACTTTTGTCGGAGCACACATGACGGGTAGCGCCCGTATCAACCCACCAATCCTTGTTATTTGACCAACCAAATTAACTTCGGTGACCAAAATTGAGAGATCCATGACCATGGAAACAAGGTTATCGACTTCATGAACCATGTTCACTTGTCGAGCATTTTCCTTCTTTGGAAGCTTGCATTCGTTGGCCTTATGGCCTTGCTTTTGACAATTGTAGCAAGTTCCTTGGAACTTTTTTTCCCAACATCTTCTTTCGGACCAAGGTTGGAGCGTTTCCCATGTCCTTTCTTTCCACCTTTTCCACTGTTTTTTTCCTTTCCAGATTGGCCATGTTCAACAAGATTGGCCTTTACAGTTTCAGGACCATCAATCCTTTTCAAAGCCAATTTTTATCTTCTTCAATGCGAAGACGGGCAACAAGATCTTCAATGGTCATCTCCTTTCCCTTGTCTTTGAGATAGTTCTTGAAATCGACCCAACTTGGTGGTAGCTTCTCAATCATTGCAGCAACTTAGAATGTCTTACTGAGGACCATTCCTTCCTCATGAATATCATGAAGAATAATTTGCATTTCTTGGACTTGGCTCACGACAGTTTTGGCATCTATAATTTTAAAGTCCAAGAACTTAGCCACCATGAATTTCTTAGCCCCCGCATCTTCCGTTTTGTATTTGTGATCCAACGACTCCCACAACTCTTTGGCAGTCTTGGCTTTGCAATAAACATGTATAGTGTATCCACTAAACTGTTCAGAATGAAGTTGCGACACAAAAAAAATCCAAATGATTCCAAGCATGAATCGCGCTCACAATTAAGCATCCATATCCCCTTCATCAACATGGGGATTGGATTCAGTCAAGAATCTCGCAAGGTTCTGCGTGGTCAGATAAAAGAACATCTTTTGCTGCCACTGTTTAAATTCACACTGTTGAATTCCTCAGGTTTCTCAGCATGCGAAACAGAGTTAGGCAACAGTGCAACCAGACCCGTTGTGACAGCAACAGCGGACGTCATGCCTGCAGAGATAGCAGTAGCTATGACAGTAGAAACAACAGTAGTCATAGGTTGGGTTTGCATTCTAGAAACAGGACAGTAATAATTAGTAAAAATAATATGTAGAAGTTTGTTAGTAAAACTGCTAATAAAGTAAAAGAAAATAAGAAACAAATGAAACAGTGAACCGGGCTTGTTTTTGACACAATTCCCTTAAACAGATTCGCCGTCTGTTCCTAGGGTACGCCAGTCCGAAGCAGCAATAGCGCATTACCGGACTTGAACACTTTCCTGAAAAGAAACAAGAGTTGCAGAGAAAACGAGAGAGGAAGAAGAGAGCTGTGTTTTTGGTGTGTCTCAACTGGTCTGCCTTGGTCTGTATTTATACTTGCAGAACCATAATCGAATTATGGTCATCATTGCAGTGAATTAATGACCTAATAATAGTCATTAGTTATCAGTTTCTAGACTGATAATAATAACCAAAAACTGTTTTGAAATTGAAAACTAAGTTAATGATCATCAATAACGAATCGGTTTTCAAAACTCATTTAACAGAATCGATTACGGGTGCAAAAACCACCCCACGCGGGCCCGGGTTCTCGGAACTGCATTCGTGCCCGCATAACGTGCGGACGTACACGAGTTCGACTAAATTCAGCTCAACTTTTGCACCCCACCTGCGCGCCTGCGTAGGAGTATTGGTAAAACATGTCACAAGGTTATGTTAGTTAGGAAAACATTACCTTATAAACTAACTTTTACTTTGTTCCCACATCTATGTGGGACAAAGTTTGAGACTTCATTCACACACACTTATATATCCAACAATAAATGTGTGTCATTATTACATGACACACAAATGCATGTCATGTTAATTTTATGACGTGCCCATCAACGACACGCTTTTGCGTGTCATAATTACCTTTGGACACTCAATGAGCGTCAAGAAAGGTGTTTTTTCTAGTTGTACAAATACCTTATGTAAACCTAAAAGACCCAATGTAAACAAACCAAAACCTTAGGTAATCCTACAAACACCCAATATAAACAAACCAATATGTGAATGAAAAAATATTCCACTAAATAATTTAAACCTGATAACCCCCAATGTAAACCCACCAAGACCCTTTGTTTCCTCAAACTTCAACCCCATTTCTGAACCCTACAATAATTATTCATCTGATTGTTAAAAAAAATTATTTCATTATTATGAATGAAAAGTAATGGTTGCTTACCATATCATACCAAACAAAGATTTATTCAACTCATCCATAAACATAAACGACCACAATCTTGACTCTAAAGGACCAATAAACCCCCGCCTCGACTATATTAAATAAACATAATAAAAGAAATATATAATGTTTTATACGTACGATTCTGTTAATGCACTTCGGAGTGATAAGTGCAGTCTCTTTGAAGTTCAGGGTCCTTTATGATAATCTTGTATTAGTTATGTCTTGTCCGAACTTACACTATATGTTTTCCGAGTATATGATTGTCTCAGAATTAAGTTTGGTACTTAATCCGGGTTTCTCGTGTTCCGAGTTTATATAAGTGATGTATTCCGGACTTGGGTTTGTAGTTGCCAAGTCCGGGTTTATGTTAATTTAGTCTTGTTCGGACTTAAGTTATTACGTCGTCCTAATTTTAGTAGTGTTGGGCCTTGGGCCTTGTTTTGTCTATCCGGACATGTGTGTCTAGATATATCTTGTATATAAACCTTAGTGGATAATGACAAGATAGGAGTTCTTTTATGAAAAGTTTGTGTTGTAAGAAAACCCTAATCATTAGTGTGTGTTTTGTCTGGCGGCTACTGTTGTGATGTCATTCATCTTCTACATCAAAGAATACTCGGTGTATTCTTTGATTTCTCTCATTCATATTTGTTCTTGATACATTAGCCTACAGTGGTGATTACTAGGTGGATTTCACACACCTAGTAATTGTATTCGTGAATGAGATCCTTGGATTAGGTGACCTTACAAGTGGTATCAGAGCAGTGTGCTCATACTACTGTAGGTGTTCTTAGTTTGAAGGTTTTTGTGAGAAAATCGTCTTTTGATTAGGTTTCATGCTTTCTTACTGAGTTTTGTGAGTTATTTATGATTCATTGTTGATTTCTAGTGAGTTGATGATGGATTTTGATTAGGATATAGCCTTTTAGGTTTGACCTTCATCTGGGTTTTACAGAGGTTTATGAAGTTATTGCTGGGTTTTTGAAGGTTGGTAAAAGATTCCTTATTTGACCTTGAAAAAGCTTCTCCGTGGTTAATTTACTATTTGTGTTTCCGGGTTATTGGTGATTTAGTGTGTAGTCACATTGGTGAGATATCCGAAAGCTGGTTCTTTCATCTAGGATAATCTATCCGGATTACAAATCATTTGTGATTCCAGATTTGATTATCCGGATTTGAAGGTTTCTGAGTTTAACCTCTCCTTAGACTACCGAGTTTAAGAGTTGGTTATCTATCCGGGTTTTAGTGTTATCCGTATTTGAGTAAGAGTTTTAAAATTTTACATTTTCCAAGTTTAAGAGTGTCCGAGTTTAACAACAGTGTTCATTATTTTTCCGAGTTTGTTTCAAGTCCGAGTTTTTTATCTGTTTTTACTATTCCGAATTTAAGTCCTAAACTCTATCCGAGTTTAAGACTTTAAGTTGATTTCCGAATTTAAAACATTAGGATTGTTTAGGTTCTGAGTTTAAGTCTTGTGAGGTGTCCGAGTTTGTGTTTCACATCAGGTTATAGATCCAGGTTTACTCTCTAATAGTTTCAGGACCTTTCACTCTGTGTTTTTCCAATTACCTCGTGTTCTCCGACTTAGAAATTTTCTTTTCAAGAAAAAGTTTAGGTCAAAATCTACTTTAACCTCTTTGAACATTCTGTTTCTTTTCTAATCTCTTTCAAATGGCAAACAATCTAACCACAATGGTTCAAAACCTCAAACACAACGCTAAAGTGGGGAGTAACGACAAAACTCCTCTATTGATAAATTAACTGGATTTTCCAGAATGGAAGAAACGTTTTGAAAGATATGTGAGAGCTAAGGATATCAAAATTTGGCTATGTATTGCAAAAGGATGTGGAGCTACACTGATTAAAACCTTAACGACTAATACTTATTTAGCACTGACAGATGAGCAAAAAAAATTCTATGAATGTGAAGAAAGAGTCATGTACATGATAACTATGGTTCTTACCCAATCCATGCTCCATACGTTTCGCAAAAGAAATACATCAAAAGAGTTATGGTATAGCATGATTGAACGCTATGAAGGAAATTCAATGTATAAGAGGAGACGTTTAGAACGCTTGAAGACTCAATTTGTTGTGTTTAAAGCCTTAAAGAATGAGTCCTTTTGATGACACCGTGAAAAGGTATTATCACTTGCTAAGCAGGCTTGATCGAAGTGAAGAGGATCTTTACACAGAATTTGAGAAAGTTGAAAAGTTCTTGAACTGTCTTCCTAATGAATGGAATATGTACACTGCCTTAATTAGAGAAGGTATTCTCTATGATGGCTTTCACCTGAAAATGTTGTTCAAAAGTTGAAGGGCTATGCTTGGAACATGGAAGATCAAGCTTTTTACTTTGAAAAGATTGAAGATCCTTAGCTATATAAAGCTTCAAAAACAATTGAAAAAGGGAGCAATGGTGGAGCCGGTGTTGCTTTATGTTCAGGAAATGATGATTCAGCAAGTCATCATGACTGTATCTATACTATATATAATATGCATATTGAAAGGGCAAGATTGGTCATTTGTGACTTTTTCAATAATACAACACTTGGAAGCATGTTGTACAACACTCTAAAGCACACACAAATTTCAGCTTTCCTTTCCAACAAACTGAAATCTCTTGGGCGGGATATTGAAAAGCTGGCTGCAAAGAAAAGTATTTTGAAATTTGAATCCATATCGTATCGTGTGTCTTCTCTCACCTCTTTCTGAGTAAACATTTACACAAGATCCACCGAATTCATCCATTTTTATTCTTATAAACTTTCATGAATCCAAAGTGTTGAGCAACGATCATCAGTGAAGGGTGTCGCGAGTTCAGTCAGCAATAGTACTATCTCAGGCAGAGATATAACCGTTGGATATCATACAGGATCCAGTGGAGGCTATGGTATATGTGGTACGATGGTGTTGTTCGAGAGCGATGTCTAGATGGATGAGACTTTGGTTCGGATACATGACTGCATGCTCAATTTCAGGCAAACTAGGGTTTGGTCAGTGGAGATTCCGGTTATCTAGGGCTTAAACAAGCTCTCTCCGACAACTGGGTAAGAACCGACACATGTAGAATCATTTCTTCTTCTGATTTCATGAATATATGGCTCCAGTATGATGAGTTATGATGTTTGACTGTGGTTGCTATTTGTTTTTTCAGACGTAGAAGGCACCAAGCTTTTCCTTAAATCTTTTATTGGTCTTTTTGCTTATGAAATAGTTTCTTTCTAAGCTTCATATTTTATTAGACTACCCGTTAGTTTGTGGAGCATGTGACCTTTTCCTCTTTTCAACTAAAGAGGACAATAGTTTCCTTGTGCTTTTTGATTTTCACAAACATCGATTTGTTATATATGTGAGTAGACTAGAGCACAAAGTTTATAGAGGAACTTTAAAGGTTGTAGATAACTTAGCATTTAAAACCCAAAAAATTGTCGTTCTACAGTTCTGGATTGTACATATGTCACCATTGCTTATACATAAACACGTAATGTTTGGGTTCTTGAGTTATGTATAGTTGCTTCTTATGTAACTCATATGAGTCAACATAATATTTCATATTTAAACAATAGTTTGTTTGGCCAATTTTTTTACGTTCGTCCACTAGAGAACATTGAAGCATCAGAAGATCTCTCTTGCTGATCTGCGAAGTAGAATTTCAATGAGGATTCAGGTTACCGCCTTTTTCATGCCTTCTATTTGTCAGTTTTGATGCTCTTTTTTTATTTTATATTTTGTTTACTTTTGTGATTTAGGGTTTAACACTTTCAATCATTAGTGGATGTAACGCAATTTTTGTTGAGGCAAGTGAAGATGTTTTGAATAACCCTTTGAAAGTTCAATATCTTGATTTTATAAATAGGTGGATGCATGTGTTTTAAAAGTTGAATTTTCAGGATAAGATATCACAATAAATTACTGCTATACTGAGTTTAATTGTTTAGTGTTACTAAATTTAAACAAAGAGACTTAAATATACTACTTTTGCTAATTTAAGGAAATAGTTTATTAACAGAAGTGCTAATGTTTTGGCGATGCACAGATTAAAACAAACCAGGTGACGAGTATACGATATTGTTCCAAATTGACAATAATGCTTTTGAATGCAAGATTGATTACCCATCAATAGTTGAAAGCATATGTACAATAGCAGCCGAGAATGGGATTTTGTTGCTAAATAATTACAAGTGCTAATGGACAGTATGTTCTCTCACTGCGAAAACTTAGTATGATTTGATTCTTGCAGTCGCAGATTAATAGTGTGAGGTTACCTCATCATGTTGCGGTTAAGAGGGTTTTATGCGATACCGTGCTTGTTGAATTCTCATCTTAGGAGAGAGCCACACACATTTTGACACAAAGCTTAGTTTTTAAAGGTTCTAAGCTGCAATTTTAAAACCCAAGTAAGCAATTTTTTAGCAATTTTGAACTTAACTATATAAATAGCCGCCTTGTTATCTATATAAATTGGCGTATCTAAAAGAAATTGCAGTCCGTAGTCTCTCATCTGCTGTTGTATCAAGAGTATTTGGGAACAACAGCTAGGCGCTGAAACGTATTCAGCCTCACAAGTAGAGAGAGCAATCGCGTTCTGTTTCTTGCATTGCCATGTTACCAAACGAGTTCCGAAGAACTTGCAACCAGTCGTAGTATATTTGGCATTAAGTTTGCAATAACCAAAATTAGAGTCCGAGTAACTCGCAAGTGTGAATTCGTCATATATAGGATACCACAAGCCGGTGCTTGGACATCCTTTCAAGTATCGCATGATTCTTTTGACGGCTGATAACGGGCGCATAGGCATGTGGGATACATGATATCAGGTCTCGAAGCTATGAGATACATCAAGGATCCGATCATGGAGCGATATAATATTTCATCGATTTTGACTCCATGAGCGTCTTGACAAATGCTGTGATTTGGAGCTAATCCAGTTGATGCTGGTGTAGTTCCTGGCATGTCAAATTTCTATAACACGTCATGAACATATTTTGTCTGATGAATGAAGATACCATCAGGGAATTTCTCAACCTGAAGTCCTAAAAAGAACTTCATCTCCCCCATAGCACTCATTTCGAATTTCTTCTTCATGACTCCTTTGAAGTCTTTGTACCGCTTATCATTTTTCGATCCAAAGATGATATCATCCACATATATTTGTACCAAAAATCAGATGACCATCTACTTCCTTTGTGAAGAGGGTACAGTCTACAGTTCCTCCGAGAAAGCCGTTTTCTAGAAGATGTCTTGAAAGCGTTTCATACCAAGCTCTTGGGGCTTGGTGTAGACCATATAACGCCTTGTTCAGAAAGTAGACTTTATCTTTGTGTATCAGATCGACAAACCCCGGTGGTTAATGGCATACACCTCCACTTTGACTTTCCCGTAAAGGAAAGCAGATTTGACGTCCGATTGATACATCATGAAACCTTTCCAAGAAGCAAAGGCCAGTGATGTGCGTGTAAGGACATTAACAGGTTTATGCATTTGGTTGATTAATGTTCTGGGCTTGGGGAAAGGATTTGGGCCTAAAAGGTTAGGATTTAGGAGCTCCAACCCTCTAGTATATATAGTTAATGATGTATTAGGGTCGGGGGCTCTTGGTGTACTATTGACTTGTATTAGAAAAATTACAATTTGTATGCAAGTTGAATCCTTTGATCTTCAAGGTTGTTTGTGTGATATCGATCAGATCCAATTTATCGGGACCTACAATTGGTATCAGAGCATGCTTGAACCTGTTTCCAGGCTCAAATCTGATATCACACAGTGTTTCTGATCATTTTCGGATCATCTCAGATTGGAGTTTGAAGATCTTGGATCGGTATTTGAAGATTTCGGATCATCTCGGAGTGTTGTTTGAAGATCTCGGATAATCTCGGATAGTCTTGTTGAGTATCTCAGATCATCACAGTCCATCCCGAATTGTTTGTGTGTGTATCTCAAACCATCTCAAAGCATCTCAGTTTATCTAACTGACTATATCTCAGATAAAATCACTGAGCATCTCGGATCAATAGTTTATATCTCAAATCAATTGTGGATATCTCGAATCAACTGTTTAGCATCTCAGACAAATTGTTAGCATCTCGGATTAACTATAGCATCTCGAATCAACCGTTGCAACTCGAATTGACTATAGCATCTAGGATCAACTGTTCATCTTGGATTGACTATAGCATCTCGGATTGGTTATCCATTCGAGTAAAAGTTACTATTTCAAGTCAACATTACTATTTCTGTTACTGTTCAGAGATACTGTTCACTTCTCATTTTAATATCTTTCCACCATCTTTAAAATGAATTCACACAGCATTTTGACGGCTGTAGATCTCACCAATGCTACTTTAACAGCACTTCAGTCACAGTCACTAGCATTACATTAGGAACTCGACCAGAGTATTGGAACTTCTACCAAACTTCCAAGATTGCTATATGGTGATGATTACTTTGAATGGACTTGGTGTTTGAACAGTACTGCAAAGCTGGAGAACCACGAATGTGGAGGTGCATTCGTGATGGCCCCCGCACAATCATGTACTCTACTACAGATGATTTAGACACTCGAATTCTGAAACTAGAAAATTTGTGGTTTGATGAGGATCGGAAGATCAAGGATGAAAACGATAAGGCAATGGCAAGTCTTACCATGGCACTTGGACCTGACATCTCAATTGTTGTCAAAAATTGCACGAGTGCAAAAGAAATCTAGGATGTGCTAAAAAATTGTACGAAGAAAACACTAATATGAAAGCTAGCAGGGTGAATATGATGAACCAGCAGTTTAGTTCTTTTAATCATATTTATGGAGAAACTGTGGAAAATTAAATCAGGAGATTCGTCAAACTTATTTCACAAATGGTTAGTGCTGGGATTTCAATCACTAAAAGTGGAATGAATCGTCAACTATTGAATTCTCTGCCTAAGTCTTGGGATGCAGATGTTTCAATGATCCAACGTACCAAGAATCTGAATGAAGTTGCTCTTACTGAATTTATTGCCACCATCAAATCATGTGAAATAGACAATCAGCAAAGAGAACTGAACCACAAGAACTCTATGATGGTTGCCAGGGTGACTGGTTCTAACACTACCCTGATGTCTCAGAGTCACCGTAATTTTATCTTTAGACCGGTGACAAACAACAATCAAAATATTGTTTTAGTCCTTTGACTCAAGCTCAACTTCAAGCTCAAAAGATGAACTATGTTTATGGCATGTCTCTTCCAACTAACTCTGATGTTCCGACCTCTATTACTACTCAACAATTACCTCAGCATGCAAATTGTTGGGCCTATATTGCTAAAGGTTTACACATTAGGGATTATTTTGGGCTTTGGTATGTCTTGTGGGTTTCCTAGTGCCTTATAGGCCAAGGGTTTAAAATAGTGGGCTTGGTATTCATTATAAATAGTGGTGTTAGGTCAATGAAAGGGGGTTAGAGAGTTGTATTCACAAAACTTATATCAAACACTTTTAGTGTATCCAAGTTGATTCTAATTCAAAGTTGTTTCTTCTTCCTAATTATTATTTCCGCTACTGATTAGGTTAGTGATACCTGTTTGATCCATTATCGGGACTTACAATTGGTATCAGAGCCTGCTGTTCAAATACATGCCCCAGGTATCGCTGATTGAAGAAGCTGTTTTTCGAAGTGTGTTGCTGTTGCTCAGATTTGTCACTGTTCCAGATCACTGCTCGTCTTCGGAAGTGCTACTGTTCCGAAGAACTCGAAGAAGATTTGAAGACTTCGGATCTGTAACTGTTACGGATTCTGAAGAACTCGAAGAAGGTTCTCACATCTCGGATCAGCTACTATTCCGGATTCCGAAGAACACGAAGGAGATCATTCATCTCGGATTGATCCCAGAATATTGTTTAATCTGGATTACTATCCGAGATACTGAGGTGGTTATCAATTCCTTGGATTTCGGATTACTTTTGCAAAAAAGGCGGAATCATCTTGCGGATAAGGATAAGGATTCCGGATTCATCAGATAAGGATAAGGATTCCAGATTCATCAGATAGCGATAAGGATAAGGATTCCGGATTCTCTTCATTCCTGATTGTTTTTTTTCGGATTCGCTTTCAGAGTTATTTATTCCTTATTCTTTCAGTTCGGATCGTTATTCCAGATTTGTTAATTCGGATTTGTCAATTCGGACTTCTCATTTCGGATTCATCAGTCTCCGGTTCATTATTTTGGGTTTTCAATTGGACTCTTCAATTCAGACTCATCAATTCAGATTCTCATCAATTCGGATACATCATCCGGATTTGACCATATTTGACTTCAGAGTTGACCATTCCGGTTCTATTTCAGATTAAGTACTGTTCATCTAAGAAAACTTAAAACAAAATTAATTCTAAATCTGTTTGGTAATTTTTAATCAATTTAATAAGATGGCCGGATACATGACTGCACAAGATGTGAGGAATACCACTCTGGCTGCCCTGCAATCGCAAACTCTGGCCCTCCATCAAGAGCTGGATCAAGTAATTGGCACTTCCACTAAAGTGACATGTTTGTTATATGGGGACATATATTACGAATGGAAGTTTTGTTTTGAGCAGTATTGCAAGGCAAAAGAGCCTGGTGTGTGGAGATGTATCATGAATGGTCCAAGAACAATAATCTACAGTACTGAGCAAGATCCAGACACAAAAATTCCTAAGCCCATGCACTTATTGACTCCAGAGGATATTGAGATAATAAAGGAAGATGAAAAGGCCTCGGCTACTCTGACCATGGCGCTTGGACCTGAATCTCAATTGCGGTTAGAAACTGTAAGACCGCAAAGGAAGTTTGGAGTGAACTGCAAAATCTCTATGAGTGAAATGCAGACATGAAGGCAAGCAGGGTGAATCATCCGAATTAGCAATTCAGCTCATTCAATCACATCTATGGAGAAACTATTGAAAACCAGATTCGTTGCTATGTCAAGCTCCTATCCCAGATGATTTCAGCTGAGATTACTCTCACTAATAGTGCCATGAACAGACAGTTATTAAACTCATTGCCCAAGAGTTGGGATGCGGATGTGGGAATGACAAAAAAGACAAAGAACTTGAATGATGTCACTCTCACCAAGATGATAGCTACTATCAAATCATGTGAGATTAATAACAAGCAGAGGGAAATAAATCATCAAAGCAGTTTGATGGCCGCCGGGATGACAAGGCAAAATGCGGCTCTAATGTCACAAAATCTGATTTATAGCCCTCTGCAAGGAAATTCGCAAACACCGGGTGGCTCAAACGTGGTTTATAGTCCTATAGCCACGCCACAGAACACCTAGTACGTGTATGGTCTTCAATCTCAGAATCCCATGATGGTTTCAGCTACTCAAGTTCACACTCAGTACCATGCTCAGTATCCCAACATGGTGTTCAGTCCTACAATTCCTCAAGTAATGCAACAAGACAACACTCCTCAAACTGCTGTACCAGCGCCTGCACCTGCTCAACCTGCGTCCAACTCTGCGTTTTTCACTAAAGAAAACGAAGAGAAATTGGCTATTGCAGCATCAATGATCAAGAGCTTGAACGCTTTCCTGGCAGGTGACCTGACTCCTCCATCCATTCTTCCAATCAAAGTTGATCAAATTATGGAGGAGGACCTGGATGAGATTGATGTTTCTTGGAATCTAGTAATGGCTGCCTTTTCTGTTAACAAGTTTCAGAAGAAGTATGGACGGCAACCTTTGTCAATTTTGAAGACCAGTCTCATAAAGGATAAGCTTAGATGCTACAGATGTCACGAACCAGGACACTTTGCCAGGGAATGCAAGAAGCCGCCATCCGGGTATGTGTCATCCAGGGTGGCAGATATACAAAGCAGCGACAGATAGCTGGTCCCCGTCTCTCCCTCAAAGTCCATGATGAGTCCCTCGAGCAGCTCAGGCGGGAAGTCAACAGCATTGGTGGCCAACAGCATGAAGGTTTTAACTTGGCAGATGTTGCAGCTCAAATGGAAACATTAAATCTCTCCAAGAACAGCAACGACTACATGATGGCGTAGACAACTGAGACGCCCCATCTTTCGAAAACGGTAAATCGAATTCTCTGTTCTGATACTTGTGGTTTTAAATTATCACAAATGTGCACCCATAATTTAACTCTTGTAGATGAATACCAACAAGCTGCGTCACAGAACATCGCCCTTAAACATAAGAACAAGCTTCTTATGGAAAAGGTAGAAGCTCAAAAACAAGATGTAGCTCAGCTAAAGATAGCTTTTAACCAGCAACAATGTTGGGTCTACGACTATAAGCTAAAACTAGCTGAAAAGGACGTGGAACTTCAAGCAGCTTTAGCCAAGCTAAATTCCTTGACAGGGAAGCTTCACGAAAATGAAATAAACATTAAAAAATTTGAAACTTCCAGTAAACTTGTCAAGGAATTATATGACCTCCAGCTTAACTACCAAAAGAATTTTACCAAAGGTCTTGGGTATAAGAAGGCACCTCCACCATATAATCATAATGACACTAGAATGCCTGAGTCTGAGGCTGATTTAGAAAATGCAGAAAAAATGATTTTTGGTAAACCTTCAGATTATCTATCTAAACCATGGACGCCCTATTACCCAAAATTCTCTAAACTCAGTGAACTCAAGAGGGATGATGTATTTGTTACTCCTACACCACTTTCACATGAAACTGGTGATCATCCTTCTTGTGGTACAGATGGTTTGGAGAAAATAGTGCCTCAGGTAGAGAAGTCCACATCCTCCACAGAATCTAAAGGAAAAGAATCTTCTGATACTCAAACCGAATTCGTGAACGACACTAATGTATCTAACTCATTTGCAGAAGAAATTTTAGTTGAGGATATCAAAGAGGGTGAGCAAGACGAATGTCTGAATACAAATTCAGACAATTCGGCTGCTGATTATGCGTTTTATAAGCCTGCTTTGGACATTTTAAATCAATTTCTTGCTGAACAATTTACATGCTCAATCAGTGTTGGCTGTGTTGAGAATTTAGACAATTTTAATTCTGGTTTTTCATCAAATGTTGATGTTGTGAATGATTCTAATAACTATAATAACTCTTGTGATGAAAACATGAATTTAGCTACAGGTTCAGCATCGACAGATGATTCGGTTCGATCAGTTTCAGCTTAAGAGACCGGAAGTTCTTCTCAAGAGGTTTCGTCTGTTGATGCGTATCCCAGGGTTGACATTGCAAAAGTCAACCAACCAACCGACCATATGAACGTTGATGTTGACATAATTCTAGAAGATTCGAGTGACTCGGCTTATGTTAACCAAGCACAAGGGACTGATTCTGAAACGACAGATGATGAGCACTCTTTTTCTCATGATTCGAATGAAAATCTTAAAACTGATTCTGAATCAGAATCTCAAATTCTTCAAAATCAAGAGATTCCACATTCATGTAATGTTTCAAGCTCTTCCGAAATTTCATAAAAGGACGTCTCTGTAGAGCCACCCGTGTCCTCTACAGAATCTGTCACAAAATGTGATTTGAATAGTAAGATTAACGGAGAACCCGTAAATCTAAAAAGAAGAACGCAAAACAGGTGTCTTCGATAACTGAAACAACAACTGCTGGGTCTCCTCATCAATCTGAGAAATTGACTTAGCAGTCGCAAACTGAACCTGTTAAGCAACCAGCTGAACAGATATCAGTTAAAATTTTACCTAAATCTCCATGTTCGAAACTGTCCAATTCAAATCACAAAACTAACAAGTGTGCTGATGGTTGTGCGCAGGACACCGTCAAGAACAAGATCGTGCATCAGCCGTTAGTACCCGCAAGCAAGAAACTGACAGACAAATTGCCCAAAATTTCCCAACCTGAACGGACTGTTTTCTTCCAGAAGAGGCAGACTTGTTTCATTGTGGATTTCCCGGCACATTGCTCACAATTGTCAAAAGACCTTTACCTCGTGCAAAACTTTTTATTCACGACATCAGAAGACTATGCCTAATCGCCCACCTCAGGCTTAATTTGTGGCTGAGTCTTCTTATCGTGACTGGAACTTGGCCAAGAAACAATCTTTCAAACCCTTGAGACCTTCGGGTTCCCAGAATACTTCTAGCACTCCAAGGATTGTGCAGAAGTCTGATTCGGTAACCTGGAGGCCTAAGATAGTGGCCAAGACTCAGTCTTCTACCCCCATTTCAAATAAATTAATAGCATCATCAACCTCATCCTCAACTAATTTAATTTTTCGTGAGGTTACTTACGTTGATACTAATGGCATGCCCAGATCTTCAATGGCCTGGGTTACAGTCTCTAACTAAAACCTGTTGAAATGTGTAGGAACAGCTCTGGCGAACTCTTGTTAGACTATGGTACATTGACAGTGGCTGTTCCAGGCACATGACTGGATACATCTCGCAACTGAATGACATATAGTTTTTCGATGGTGGGTTTGTTTCCTTCAAAGGTGGAGAGACAGGGAAGATTACCATGAGAGGAACTGTTTGCAACGGAGCCCTCAGCTTTAAGAATGTTAATTATGTACCAGAATTGAACCACAGTCTTTTGAGTGTGTCTCAACTCTATGACAATCATTTGGATGTTCTTTTCACCAAGAAAGGATGTTATGTGCTGAAACCAGGTCTAATTATTCCGGATGATTGGATTCTTCTTAAAGCTGCACGAAAAAGGAAATGCATATGTAATTGATATGAACCAGGCTCCTTCTGACAAGCTTACTTGCCTCTTCTCATCTACAGTCGAACATGATGCAATGCTATGGCATTGCAGACTGGGACACATCAACATGAAGAACCTAAACCGTCTTGCAAAAGGTGGTTTAGTCAGAGATCTACCAGTTCGTGACTTCATGCAGATCGAAAAGTGTGAATCATGTGCGCGTGGGAAATAACATTGACAGCCACACAAATCTAAAGCCGCTCCTTCCATGTCTCAAGTCTTAGAACTTCTACATATGGATCTTTTTGTCCAACAAACATACTGATCATTTGCAGGGAAGGCTTACTGTCTGGTTATTATTGATGACTACTCTCGATTCGCCTGGGTTTCTTTCTTACACATAAAAGTGAAACCGTTGAGTTAGTCAAACAGTTCGTGACGCTTATGGAAAACCAGACAGATACTACTGTGAAGGCTATTTGATGTGATAACGGAAAAGAATTTAAGAATGTTACCTTAAATTCTTTCTGTTCCTCCAAGGGGATTGATCGACAGTTTAGTGCAGCCAGAACCCCCAAACAAAATGGGGTTGTAGAATGCAGAAATCACACACTAATTGAAGCTGCACGCACTATGTTGGTTGAATCCGAGCTACCTCTTATTTTCTGGGCATAAGCAATCAAAACTGCATGTTATATTCGATATCATGCCCTGATCAATAAACGACATATGAAAACTCCATATGAAGTGGTTGAAGGTCGCAAACCTTCAGTCAAGCATTTCCTCAAGTTCGGATGCCCTTGTGTTCTCCTGCTCATGGATGCTAAAGGAAAGTTTGAATCACGCGAGGATCCTTGCATCTTCGTTGGCTATTCTAAAAATACATCATACCGCGTTTATAACAAGATCAAGAAGATGGTAGTTGAAACCTACAATGTGGGTTGGCTAGAGGAAAATCCCAAGGACACACGCATTGGTCCTGACTGGTTGTATGACTATCCCACATTATTTAACCATATTGATGTTTCTTCTAATGTGTCTGCAGGTCAAACTCCAATTTCTGACATTCCAAAGGTGCCCATTTCAACTGAAGACGATGCTGACGATGGCCAGCTACATGACACTCTAAAGCAGCTGAGTGTGGATCCTCCTGGATTTAATGACGTTGTCTCCTCTTCTTCCTCCGTTTCGGAGTCTCCAGCGCCAGCTATTGATTTGCCTGCTCAGAACGATCCTCCTGAAGTTGCGGTTTCTAACCCAGAGCCTCCTACGACACATGAAGGATCTACTCCCAATGTCTTGGGTTCTTCTTTGTTTCCTGAGCCTACTCCACTCGATTGTTCGGTTGATTCCTCCGCAACTACTTCTACTGGTGCACCTGTTGAGGGGAGTCATCTGGAGTGGCTTCAGCAAGTGTTACCAACTTGCAAACAAATGTTCTTGTTCCCGCTACACCAATACCACAGTGTTTACAGCATGATCACCCCATTGAAAATATTATTTGTCCTGTTAATGTTGTTGTTCGAACCCGCAGCCAATCTGGGGATATCAATACCTGTCTCTACTCTTGCTTCATTTCACAAATTAAACCTAAAAGTATTGATGTTGCCTTGCAGGAACCAGGCTGGTTGGATGCCATGCATGAAGAACTCAATTAATTTGAGAAGCTTGGTGTCTGGCAATTGGTGAAGCTGCCTCAAGGAGAATGTGCTCTTGGAACTCGCTGGGTTTTCCGTTACAAGCAGGATGACACTGGAGTTATCGTTCGGAATAAAGCTCGACTGGTGGTTCAGGGTTTTCGACAGATTGAAGGATTAGATTATGATGAGGTCTATGCACCTATCGCGCGTTTGGAGGCTATACGCATTTTCTTGGCTTATGCATCTTACATGGATTTCACTGTCTATCAAATGGACGTCAAGACTGCGTTTCTCTACGGCAAGGTGAAAGAGGAAATCTACGTGGCACAACCACCGGGCTTTACTGATCCTGACAAGTCAGACTATGCTTACAAAACTAGGAAAATCTTTGTATGGGTTGCATCAAGCGCCTCGCGCATGGTACGCAACTCTTACAGAGCATCTGCTTCCTCATGAATACAATTGGGGAACCATTGATCAACCCTGTTCATCAAACGCGTTGATAAGGACATTATTCTTGTTCAAATCTACGTTGAAGATATCATTTTTGGTTCTACCAATGATGGTTTGTGCCGCGAATTTGAAGAAATCATGAAGAAGAAATTTGAGATGAGCTCATTGGGGGAGATGACCATGTTTTTAGGACTTCAAGTTCGTCAGAGCCCACAGGGTATCTTAATTCATCAAGGAAAATATGTCCATGACATTCTTGCCAAATTCAAGCTTACAGATTCAAAGCCTATGGCTTCACCAATAGCAGAACGGCCTTTGCTAAATGAAGATGCTGAAGGAACGCTTGTTAATCCGAATATGTATCGCTCCATGATTGGATCACTCATGTATCTCACTGCTAGCCGGCCAGATATCATGTTTGTCGTCTGCGAGTGTGCTCTTTATCATGCTACTCCTAAACTCTCTCATTTACATGCTATTAAACGAATTTTAGGGTACCTCAAAGGGGCAAGATCACTAGGCCTCTGGTATCCTAAAAATTCTGAATTTGAACTGTTTGCTTTTTATGACAGTAATCTAGGAGGTACAGATAGGGATATGCGCTCAACTTCAGCTGGTTGTTAATTTCTGGGAGATCGCTTAATCTCGTGGTAATGCAAGAAGCAACAGACGGTCTCTCTTTCTACTGCAGAAGCAGAATATGTCACAGCCTCTGCTTGCTGCTCCCAGGTTTTATGGATGCAACACTAGCTTGCGGATTACGGTTTGACTTATCTAAACACAACAATTTACTGTGATAATGATGCCGCTATCCAAATAGTTAAAAACCTTGTTTTTCACTCCAAAACCAAGCACATAAATATTAAAGTTCATTTTATCCGTGATTGCTATGAAAAGGGTCTCGTAAAGCTTGAGCAAATCCATACTGATGCAAATGTGGCGGATTTGTTCACGAAACCTGTTAGAAACGCGCATTTTCAAGTGCTTGTGGATCTTCTCAAAATGATTCGGTTTTCTACCTAGGTATCCTCTGTCTTTGTGTTTTGTTTACTGTTCTTATTTTATTTTCATGGCTTCGTAAATTTGTTCATGTGTATGCACAAATTTAGGGGGAAAAATCTAAAAAAAAAGTTTTTGCAAGGATAGGGAAATGAAATACTTTTTCGTGATAAAATGTTTGACTAACACATGTAAGGTGTTGAAGCGGGAAAAGATTTGGATCGAAAGTGATGTGTCGGTAGGTCTAAAACTTAACCGGATAGGGAAAGCCAAATGATATAAACATAACGAACTATGTACTCAGTGGGTCACTTACTATAGGCGTATGATTTCATGGTCTTAAATCTTGTGTTGATAAATAGCCAACATCTGAGGTTTCGAGTCTTTATGCTGTTGAGTCATCCGGGGATATCTTGCCTGCCCTTCTGTTGTATCCAGATTATATGCAGACCTAGGCACAGTCAGGATATCTTTGTAAAAGAGCCAAAATGGAAAGGCCAAAACCTAAGAGAACGGAAGTTTCTTCATGAGAATATTCCATAAGTTCTTACGTACCACATAAGGTATTTTCCTAACCCTCGTCAATCACTATTGGTCTCCCTGTTGTACGGAAGTACTGACCTGTTCACCAATAGCCTGATGTTGTAAAATAAAAGGATGACCACAATATACTCACCTGCTACGATGAATTGTTGTGCTTACCTTGATTGCGGGGGTATGTCATGGCATGGGACACACGAGTATCATAGTCTAATACTACCTTAAGCGTATCATAATGCTTAAACTGGAAGGGTAGTGTTTTAGATTTAAATGGACAAGTATATTGACAATCGTCTAGACCAATTGACCCTGCTCATACTGAAAAATGTTCTTTAGTTAACCTTTGAAATGAATTGATCCCTTAGCAAGGCTGTGTTAATCTTTATGTGTGTGCTAAATAGTTTTTTCTTGGTAGATTGCTAAGAGATGGTTGGATGCTTGGTTAGTCTACTTGATGATTTTTGTTAAGATGGTTTCTATCAAGGGATATTGGATTGGCCCAGTGTGCTTTGGAATTTGAGCGGATCTAATAGAAATGGTTAAAAGTCTTAAAAATTGAAAAACGAAATACTATATAGGATTGGGCTCTTTTGGGCACAAATGGTACTGTTCCGGATTGGGCTTTTCCGGAAAGGCCCAATCAGTTTACTATTCCGGATTTAGCTTTCCCGGACAGGCCCACCTGGGCTTTACTGTTCCGGATTGGGCCTGACACAAGCCCAATCCAGATTCGAAATTTAAGCCCCAATCCTATTTCGGAAAGTAAATTTGTATCTCTGAAACTTCATTTCCGATTATCCACAAAATTTCGAAACGTGATTTCTTCCCTGATTCTCTCTTTACTTGCACTATTGATCTTAGAAAATCATCCGAATTAGGTATAAATTGCTTAAGCTCATGTAATCTAGATGATAATGTTAATGTTTAAAGCTTTCCGGATAGCATCTCGGATAAATCTTCAAAATTATATGCATTTCGGATTTCATTCCCGATGGTTATTCATCCGAATTGATGAACTCGGATCTCATCTCGGATAATCTTCATCCGGATTAATGATTTATCCGAGATACTATTGGGTAATCTGGATTGCAACCTTATCCGAAATACAGTTGACCTTCTTCTAATTCGGATTGTTGGAAGGGTTCATCCGGATTAGTTTTGACTGTCAGTAATCCGAATTTAAGATTTGTGAACCTATGACCTGTATGTAATCCGGATTTGAGGTTTTTGAACCTTTCATCTGTTTTGAACCTTTTCAACTATTGAACCCTAAAACTAACTTGAGCTTTTAAATATTTGAACCTTAAAATTTGCTTGAACTATCCAGTTAGTTTTAATTGTCTTTCTGGTTAACTCCGTTAACTTATATTAGTTGGAATTTAACTTGGTTGTTATCTTGACAGATATGGTTGAAGAAGCCTTCGATGCTGTTATGCTGGTTGAGGAGCAATTCCACAACCAAGCAGGATATCTCTCAGATCCTCCAGCCGAATTCTTCAAGGAGTTCCAGTCTATGATTGTGGAATTAAACTCTTGTAAGATTGCCTATGCTCTCCGCGCTAATCCAATCATCTACCGAGACTTAGTGCATTCTTTCTAGAAGAGAGCGCGTTTTCATCAAAGAGGCGCAGATGGGAGAGCGTACAATTATTCGCAGATAAAGGGAAAAGAGATACTGGTGAATGAGGCGTGTGTTAGAGAGGTGCTGCAGATTGTCGATACTTTTAGTGATCCAATAATATATGCAAAAGAGAAGGTGCTACCGGTGTTGATGGAGATGGTGTATGAATGATCATATCCACCGTTACTGAAGAAAATGTTTCCAGCGTACTGGCAATTACTGGTTCATATGTTTATGCAGTGCGTCTCAGAGAACAAAGGAGGTCTTGATCAGCCTAACCAAGCGCAGACATCGGCTATAGTATCTTGGTTATGGACTGGAAGTATAACTACTCTGGTTATATCTTCGACAATATGAAGAAAATTCTGGAACAGTCCAAGAAGCGAATGTTTCTTTTATACCCGCGTTTTGTTCAGTTGATTCTTGATGCCCGCTACCTAGACTTGGCAAAGGACGCGTCAGATGCTAACTTGTTAAACATGAAGCCAATGGGACCTACTACTTTTAGTACGATGAAGAAGAACCGTTCAACATCTAAAATGGTGTTTGTTGGTCGATTTGCATTGAAGGAGTTTGGGAAGTTTGCAGAAGTTGTTGGTTTGGATGTTCCAGCTCCTCCTCCCGTCAATGCAATCGCAGCCGCAGAACATGATATACTTGCTAAAGAGAAAGAGATAGAGATAGAAGATTTGGTTACTGGTGACGAAGCCGATGCTGAGCAAGCTTTTCTTGATGATCTCACAGAATTCAATGCCAATTTTACTCCCGTTTTACTAGAGTTATCTTCGAAGAATTTAGAAGCTTTGATTGCTCATCCGAATGATATTCAGGAGAAGCAGGGTGATCCTCCACTAGATATTCCACCTGTTGTTGCTCCGACTGATATGATTGAGGACGATGACGAAAATGAAAAGGACGAGGTGCCACTGATAAAGAGGAGAAGAACCGAGCCGAGTATTTCATCAAGCCAACCTAAAGTTCATATTGTTGTTACTACTGAAGAATATGAGTTGATAACATCTACTGCTGTTGTGTCTACAGTTGCTGTATCTGTTGTTGATACTCCAATAGTTGATACACCTGCTTTATCTTAACAGACAACCACTCCTAATTGCTACGCAGTCTACTGTTGTCTCTATTCCAGCTAACACAGTACTTTAAATGATGGAGTTTGGGGGAAGTTCATCTGGTGCTTGAGGTTCTGAGGCGGGTGGAAGTGGTGTTGGTCGTGGTGATGATGTTTCTGAAGAGTATATGCACATATTAGAAAAATGGGCGTTTGAATTTGGCGGGATGGATAGTGATGATGATGATTATGTGGAAGTTGATGTCGTGGATCTAAAGAAAAGGGTGGTCGTATTTGAACATGAAGTTATATTGAAGGATGCACAAATTGCCTCACTCCAAACTCATTTGGATGTCAGAGATCAAACTATCGATCAGCTGCAGGGAGATGTAACTATGCTTATGACCCTAGTATTTGATTTGAAAGCCAAGCTGGAGAATAAATTCGGAAGGGAATTCAGTGATCCGACGGACGACCCAATGAATATCGAACACAGGCATCGTGTGGCGCAACAAAGAGCGGCTGAGGAGACTGAAGCAGAGAGGTTGGCGGCTAAACAGTTGGCTGCTGAACTCCAAGCTAGTTTGGATGATTATTTGGGCGACCCACATAAGAAATTTACAGCAAGTCAAAAGCGTGCAACTGGTCAGAAGAAGAAAAAGATGGTTCTGATGAAGATTGTCAATGTAAATCCTCTTGATGAGAACTTTCAGCTTAAAGATCCGACAAATCAGTCAGAAAGGTACGTGATGGAGCTCGGGTCCAGCTATTACAGCAAAGTGGGAAATAAATCCAAGGTGCTCAGCTGGATATATGACCACGTAAGAATATGTGGATTATTGTGCGTCAAGATGGAACTCGCGAGTATTATTCAAAAGAATCACAGTTCGAGAGATGGACAAAGGTTGCTCTTACTGATCTGTTGTGTGCTCCATATACAGACGATGATACTACTGAGCGTGGATCTGGATGGAGGTTTTTCAAAAAGCTGGAGCGTGAGGTTAAAAGTGGTTTCAAAACAATGAAGACTGCCAAACCCTATTTGAGAATTGCAAAAGGTCTTTGTGATGTACATACTGGGAAGAGATTTAAATCAGTAATGTGACCACCGACTGACAAAGAATTGGTTATACCAGTTGCTCTCACATTTCCACGTGGGATTCTCAATAATTTTACTTTTTGGTTATACGAACCCAAGGTTGGCAGTGTTTCGATTGTGACGAAGGAAAAGGCATTTAGAGTCAATGATGTGGTAGTCTTGGTGAGCTTTCATGACGAAGACCTGCATGTTCTTGTGTCCTCAAATCAGAACTGCAGAGCTGTAAGAAGTGTGCGCGAAAGACTGGACTGCAGCTGTAGCAGGGATTATCGCTGGAAGGCTTGGTGTGGATGCTCAACCGAAGGACTAATGTTGTAAACCTAGGGGGAGATTGTTGGGCCTATGTTGCTAAACGTTTAGACATTAGGGATTATTTTGGGCTTTGGTATGTCTAGTGGGTTTCCTAGTGCCTTATGGGCCTAGGGTTGTAAATAGTGGGCTTGGTAATCATTATAAGAGGTGTTAGGTCAATGAAAGGGCGTTAGAGAGTTGTATTCACAAAACTTATATCAGACACTTTTGGTATATGCAAGTTGATTCTAATTCAAAATTTTTCTTCTTCCTAATCATTATTTCCGCTACTGATTAGGTTAGTGATACCTGTTTGATCCGTCATCGGGACTTACACAAATGTTGTCTACAGTCCCATTAATCTTCCAGCTCCTCAAAACGCTCAAACCAGAAACCCCACTGAAAATCTTGCTTTTTGGACCCAAGAAAATGAAGAGAAGTTAGCCTTGGCAGCTTCAATGCTCAACAGCTTGAATGCATTTCTAGCAGGAGATCTCTTGCCTCTTTTAGTTTTTGCTACTGATCTGAATCAAGTAGTCAAAGAAGACATTGAAGAGCTGGATGCATCATGGAATCTAGCGATGGGCTGCTTTTCGAGCAGAAAAGTTTCTGAAAAAAATACGGGCATCGTCCTATGTCAAACATTCGCACTGGGTCAGTCAAGAATAAGTTAAGATGCTACGAATGTCATGATCCTAGACATTTTGCTAGAGACTGTAGGAAGACACCCGTGGGATATGAAGCAACTGTTGCTGCTGCTAGGAATTCAGAAAGGTCCATGGTTCCAGTTTCTTCAGCTCATACATCATCAAGTTCATCAAGTCAAGGAGGATCAGGAGCAGGAACGGCTCTAATGGTTCAAGAGTAGCATGGTTTCAGCTGGTTCGATGCTGCAGCTCAAGTGGAGTCTATGAAGATTGCTGAAGTAGCTAAAGATCATCTCAAATGCTTGATGGCACAAACTGAGGAGCCCAAATCTCTTTCTGAAATGGTAAGTTCTCTCCTATGCTCAGAAGATTGCAAATATAAAATTGCACATATGAGAGCTCATAATCTCAATCTCATTAATGATTACAACAGTGCCATGTTAAAGTATATTAGTCATCGTGAGAACAATAAAATTCTCTACGAAGAGATTGATGCGCTAAAGACAGATATAGCTCAACTCCACCGAGACGTAAACCAACAGAAATGTTGGGTTCATGATTATAAAACCAAAATTGATTAAAAAACTTTGGAATGCGACTTGGTGAGAGTTAAGCTGGGACTTCTCGCTGGAAAATTTCAACAAAATGAATTAAATATTAAGAAATTTGATACTTCCAGTGACGTTCGCAATCTGTGCAATATACAAATGGTATATAAAGAGAATAAGGGAAAAGGGTTGGGTTAGTCTCAAGTTCCTCCGCCATACAATCATAATTATTCAAGGATACCACTCACAGAGCAAGAATTGGAAAATTATGATAAAATGACGTATGGTAAGCCAAGTGACTATGTCCCTTGGGAACATTTTAAACATAAGAATGCCAGACCTACTGATTTTCTAAAACCAGTAAATTTTGTGAAAACTAATGATAAAGAGTGCTCAAATGAGTCAGTTGAAAATTTGAAAAATGAAGAAGAGTCAACAACAACTTTATCTGAAGAAATTGTGGAAACAATTATTACTTCTGATTCTAAAAGAAAAGTTGACGGTTTTAGTGAATGTGCAGAGTCAGTGATAGATGAGGAGCAATCAAAAGTTGATACTGATTCACATTCAATTATTGCTGATGACACAGACGTTTCTTTATGTGATAAACATGATGACTATGTTTGGAATTTTGTTGAGTCTTTGGTTTTTGAGACTAAGGGTTTTTCTGATGATGTTGAAACTGAAATTCCAAATGATGTGGTTTTGATGCAGTTCATGATTTAACTGAAAATCAAAAAGTGTCTGAGGATTTAGTTTTGAGTGATTCAGATAACTATTTTAGTTTTTTTGAAATCTCAATGATACCTAAGATATGTTTAAACCTGGTAAACCTGAAGATATTATTGTGATAGATTGTTTGAATGAAAATGATTGTGAACAGGAGACCTATGATATTTCTGTAAATCAGACCATAATTTAAAACTCATCAGATAATGAGCAAGACAGTTTTAACAGTCAAGATACTGATAAAACTTGCTCATCATCCGGTGATCAAGAATCCTCTGATTCTGCAAGCTTAGTTCCAAATGAAATCATTTATGAAGAAACTGAATCAGTCGATTCTGAGATTTTAGTTTCTGAAGAAAAGGTATTCAATGAAATTAAGAATACAGAGTCCTCTCCTGCAAAGAAAAGGCAATATAGAAAAAACAGAAAAAGCACACAGTGAAAGTTCAAGAAAAAGATTTCTCAAGTATTGCTAGTCAAAAGAAAAACCCAACTCAAAAACCAATTGAATCAAAATCAAAGGGTAAAGCTGTAATTACTCACTCTTGTGCTGATAATTGTGAGCAGGTTTCTCCTATGAGTAAAAATGCACATAAGAAATCGGCATTTAGTGGAGAAAGGAGACCCAATCGGTATCCTAGAATAACACAAGCTGAATTAAGAGTCTTTTCTCAAAAAGGCAAACTTGCTTCATCTATGGAATTCTGGGACACATAGCCAAAAACTGTTTTCAACATCCTTATGGGTCTTATCCGTCCAGAATTTCCCTCCATCAAACGGCTTCACGTCATCGGCGTCAGCATCATTAAAAGCCTTTTGATGGAAACTGGAATCTAGCAAAGAAAACCAATACAAATTGTTTAAACTCAAATGGTTTCCCAAATTCATTCAAGAAGTTAAACACATTTCCATCTAATGTTTTCTCAACCAATAAAGAGTTAAAAGTTTGGAAGCCCAAAAGGATTGCTATATCCCAGTCAGGAAGTGCTCACTTGCCAAATCTCACTTCTTCATCTTCTCAGGAGTTGAGATTTTCTAACAAGCCCGGATTGAATCAGATCTGGGTTCCCGTATCCCACTAATCTCGTGCTATGTGAAGGAACAACTTCGGAAGGCTGTTGTTAGACATTGGTTTATCGACAGTGGCTATTCCAGACACATGACCGGGGACATCTCCCAGTGAATGATAGCAAAATCTTCGAGGGTTGATTTGTCACATTTGTAGGGGAAGAAACGGGTCGAATTACTATGAAGGGCACAATTTATAACGGGGTTCTCAGCATCTCAGATGTTAATTATGTTCCTGAACTTAAACACAGTCTTCTCAGAGTCTCTTAGATGTGCGAAAATGGTTTAGAGGTTTTGTTTAGTAAAGGCGAATGCATGGTCTTGAAACCTGGGATTGTCATTCCAGAGGATTAATAGTAATTGAAGCAGAATGATGGGGTAACGCTTTTGTAATCGATATGAACAAAGCCCCCATTGATCAAGTCACTTGTTTGTTCTCTGAAGTTGCTGAACATGATGCAATGTTGTGGCATCAAAGACTTGGGCATCTAAATAAGAAGAATCTTAGTCATCTGTCAAAGGGAGATATTGTCAGAAACATACCAATAAGGGATTTCATGCAAATTTAAAAATATGAGTCATGTGCTCGTGGAAAACATCATCGTAAGCCTCATAAGCCCAAGCTCGTGCATAAGACATCCAAAGTCCTGGAACTGCTTCATATGGATCTTTATGGTCAGTCAGTGTGCTGAGTATTGGAAGAAAATCTTCTTGCCTGGTTATCACTGATGATTACTCTCGTTTCACTTGGGTATTTTTCTTGGAGCCAAAGAGTGAAACTGTAGGTCTGATAAAGAAATTTATCACTCATATGGAGAACCAAGCAAATAAGCGGGTGAAGATGTTGTGCTGCGATAGTGGAAAAAGTTCAAGAACACCGAACCGAATACCTTTTGTGCTTTAAAAGGAATTGATCGTCAGTACAATGCAGCTTGAACTCCTCAACAAAATGGAGTTGCAGAAAGGCAAAACAGAACTCTTATTGAAGTACTCGTAATATGCTGATTGATTCCGGTCTTCCACTGATATTTTTGGCAGAAATAGTAAACACAACCTGCGATGTTCAAAATCATGCTCTCATCAACAAACGTCACATGAAGACACCTTATGAAATAGTTGAAGGACAGAAACCTTCAGTCCAGCATTTCCGTACTTTTGGTTGTCCTTGTGTTCTACTCAACATGGATGCTAAAAGAAAGTTTGATGCAAAGGAGATCCTTTCTATTTCGTCGGATATGCAAAGAACACTCATTATCGTGTCTACAACAAAATTAAGAAACAAATCATGAAGGCGTATTAAGTGGATTGGTTGGAAGAAAATCTGAAAGATGCTAGACTCGCACCTGATTGGTTATATGACTTTTCTTCTTTGTTTCAGGCGTTTAATACTCTACCTGATTTATTTATTGATGCAGATGTCTCAAAAGCAGTTATACCCATTCCTATCCTAGTTGAAGATAATGTCGTCCCGCCTTAAAATTCTTTCAAGAAACTTACTGTGGATCCTCCGGATGAAGTTCCAACGGACGTACATTCTTCTTCACAAAAGCATAACAAGGCTTCTGAACCTTCTGATGGCAACAACGTTGAATCCTCTACTCCATAAAATTTAACTCACGGCGCTTCACCATTTCAAGAGCCGATTACGTGAGACTGCACAGTTGATCCTCCTGTAATTCATACTGCTGCTTCTAATGAGGGGGAGCAATCTAGAATCATATCAGGAAGAGCTTCTAACTTGGAATCTCATCTGCATGCACCAGATGTTGCAATCCCTAAGGGCATTCAGAAAAAAATCATCCAAATGTAAATGTTATTGGTCCAGTATATGCTGGTGTTCAAACACGCAACAGATCTGGGACCATTAACACATGTTTGTATTCGTGTTTCATTTCACAAATTGAGCCTAAAAACATTGACGGTGCTTTGCAGAAACCTGGATGGGTTGACGCAATGCACGAGGAGCTCAATCAATTTGAAAAGCTGGGTGTGTGGAAATTGGTGAAGTTTCCATAGGGAAAACGAGTTCTTGGTACTCGTTGAGTGTATAGAAATAAACAAAATGATACTAGAGTAATTGTGCAAAATAAAGCTCGGTTAGTGGTCCAAGGGTTCAGACAGATTGAAGGCCTTGATTATGATGAAGTATATGCTCTTGTTGCTCGTCTAGAAGCCATACGCATCTTCTTGGCATATGCATCCTACATGGGTTTCACGGTTTATCAAAGACGGTTTTTCTGTATGGGAAGGTCAAAGAGGAGATTTATGTTGCTCAACCCCCTTGCTTTACAGATCCAAAGAAGCAAGGCTATGTGTATAAGTTAGATAAAGCATTGTATGGTTTGCACCAGGAACCTTGTACATGGTATGCAACCCCAACAGAGCATTTGCTTGCTCATGCTTATGTTAGGGGAATGATAGATCAAACGTTGTTCATTAAACGCATTGGAAATGATCTTATCCTTGTTCAGATCTATGTTAAGGACATCATTTTTGGATCTACAAATGAAGATCGGTGCAAAGAATTTGAGGATGTGATGAAAAAGAAGTTCAAAATGAGTTCTCTTGGTGAAATGACTATGTTTTTGGGCTTGCAAGTTCGTCCGAACACTCAAGGAATCTTGATCCACCAAGGAAAATACGTTCAGGATGTTCTTGCCAAATTTGATATGTGAAGCTCATAACATTGACTCGCCCATTGCCAAACGGCCTTTGCTGAATGAGGATGTTGAAGGTGATCCGGTCAATCCAACAATGTACCGATCTATGATTGGTTCATTGATGTACTTAACTGCCAGTCGACCGGACATTATGTTTGTTGTCTGCCAATGTGCCAGATATCAAGCTAACCCTAAAGTTTCTCATCTTTTAGCTGTTAAAAGAATCTTTAGATACCTCAAGGGTGCTCCAAAATTGGGCCTCTGGTATCCTTGAGATTCAAATTTTGATATGTTTGCCTTTTCTGATAGTAACTTTGGAGGAACAGACATGGATATGAAGTCTACATCAGCTCGTTGTCAATACTTGGGTGATAGACTTATTCCATGGCAATGCAAGAAGCAACAAACAGTTTCTTTGTCAACAGCAGAAGCAGAATATGTTGCAGCATCTGCTTGCTATTCCCAGGTTATTTGGATGCAACATCAGCTTGAGGATTACGGTTTGACTTATCTAAACACGTCTAGTTATTTTGATAATGATGTCGCCATCCAAATTGTCAAAAACCCTGTTTTTTCACTCCAAAACCAAACACATTGATATCAAAGTTCATTTCATTCGAGATTGCTTTGACAGAGGATTAATTAAACTTGAACAGATCCACACAGATGCTAACGCAGCGGATCTTTTCACCAAACCTGTCAGCAACTCGAGATTCAAAGTGCTTGTGGACCTTTTGAAAATGATGCATTTCACCGACTAAGCATTAAAATAATAATAATAATAATAATAATAATAATAATAATAATAATAATAATAATAATAATTTTTGTTGTTCAAATAATTAAATGTTTGCATAAGATTCTCTTTTTGCACAAATTTAGGGGGAGAAATATTTGCCTTGCTGCTCAAATCTAATGTACTTGGTTAACACATGTAAGGTTTTGATCTTCTGAAAGCAAGGATTGATGTGAGGTGTTGATAGGCACATCGTTCAAAAGTCAAAAAGATACCAAGTGATTAACTCTCTAACAAGCTTTACATCGGCAGATGCCTTGAATCCTGTGTTGATAGATAGCCAACGTCTGAAGTTTCGAGTCTTTATACTGATAAGTCATCTGGGATATCAGGACTGCCCTTCTGTTGCATCCAGATACATGCAGACCTAGGCACAGTCAGTTGATTCTTAAAAGAGCCTAATTGAAAGGGCCAAAACCAGAAAAGGGAAATCTCCCACGGAGAAAAACTTATTAAGTAAAACATACCATTCAATGTATTTGCCTAACCCTTGTCTGATATTGTGTGGTCTCTCTATGGTACGTTGTACTGCCTGTTCACCAACAAATCGGACATTGTAAGAAGATAGGATGACCTCGGTATATTCACTTGTTACGATGAATTGTTGTGCTTACCTTGATCGCGGGGTATGCCTTGATATGGGGCACACGGAAGTTTTTGCAAACCCACTTGAGGAAGTCACAAGGTTGAAATTTGAAGATTGAGACGATGAGTTTAAAGGACAAATATATCAGCAATCACATGGTTCTGTTTGACCAAGCTCATACCGAAAAATGTTCTTTAATCAGTTCAGAACTGGTTTAATCTCATGGCTACTCTCCCCTTATCTTGGTGTTTACTTTTCTTTCCAATAGTTTGTTACCCTGTAAATATATTTCCATGGTCGGTTGGATTGCAGATTTTCTCAGAAGGTGTTACTGTTCATATCTGGTTAAAACTGATATGGGTCTGAAAAGAATTTAAAATTTTTGTTTTGAGTGGGCCTACTTGTCTCGAATTAGTTTAACTGGTTTGGTTACTGTTTCGAGATGAACCTGGCATTGTCACATCTCGAATCAATAGTTCAGAGATGGGCTGGACATGTTTTGAGACTACTTAAGGCCCATCTCTAGTCATTTCGAATCCATTTCGAACCACTGTTTCATCTTGGATCTCCGTTTCTCTCTCTCTCAAGGTAGACACCTCTGCATCTCCGATGCTTATTTCGAATGAAAAGGAGTAATTGACTTGAACCTTTGTCATTCGAGTCCATCTGACCTGTGAACCTTTGGCCTTCTTTTGACCCTCTGACCTTTACTTCTGAACTGCTGACTATCAACTAAGTTGACCTTTCATAACAGTTTAGAAGTAATTGATGTTTGCTATAATTGATGATATCTGTATTATGTGCAGAAAATGGCTCAAAAATGATGGATAGACGCAAGTTGGAAGTTAAAGAATTTCATAATCAAGCCTTCTATCTGTCGGGTCCTCCACTAGAGTATATAGAGAGATTTGAGTCACTAGTTTCCGGGCTAAACAACTGCAGGATCACTCACGCACTTAGGTCGAATCAGGTGATAGACGAAGACATGATTCAAGATTTTTGGATCAACGCGAAGGTTAAAGGTGGAGGTGGCTTCATAGAAACAAGGATCAGAGAGAAAGAGATTACAGTTTCAGAGGCAGATGTTCGAGATGCGCTGAAATTTGGAGATACTGAACGCCATCCAACTGGTTTTGACAAAGACAACATGACAAAGGCCCTTCGAAGAATGAGTTATGAAGGAGCTTACCCTACAGTGCTGAAGAAGCTTTTCCCTCCTTACTGGAGGCGTCTAGCTCATATATTTCTACAGTGTATTTCTGAGAACAAGGGTGGTCAAGATCAATTAAACCAGACTCAGACACCTGCACTTGTCGCTTTAGTAAATGATTGGGATTACAACTTTTCTGTTTTCATCTTTGATAACATGAAAAGTATGTTAGAGAGCACGAAGAAGAAGGTTTTTCTGCTTTATCTGAGGTCTGTTCAAGTGATCATAAAAAATAAGCACCTTGAACTCGTTAAAGGCTCAACCCACTTAAATCTAAAGCTACTGGGACCAAATTGCTTTGAGGCAGCATGCAAACAAAGGGCCTCAGCAAAGGTCAAGTTTGTGGGATGGTACGAGCTTGACAAACATGGAAAGTTCAAAGAGATTGTGGCTGCTCCCAAACCTGTAACAAAAATAATTGCTGAAGAGCATGACGTTTAAGTCATAGGAAAACAAAGCCGATCAGATCCCATTGTTGAAGATCTTGATTCCAATGAAGATAGGGAAGATGCAACTGCACGGGCTGAGTCAGAGAGAGAAGTAAATTTGATTACAGCTGAAAATCTTGAAGCCTTACTTGCGTTGTTAAAGGGTGATTCTGGGATCCCTTCACCTAGTTTCATTCCTCCTGATGAGGCATAATCTAAAGATGATGAACCGGAAAATGTTTTTGCACCAGATATCTCTAATCTTCCAAGCCCCCAAGCTCAAGCATTAATCCTGATCTAAGTCAGCAACCCGAAAGCTCCAGTGGTGCTCACAAGGAGGCAGGCAGCTCTGGCATTGGTATATCATAGAGTAAAGAAGCAGGGATGAGAATGGCTGCAGAAAGGATGAAATTTATTGAACAGTCGGATCATGATGAAGATGATGTGGTGGATGTCAGCAGACTACAATGCAGAGTAGTGTTGCTTGAACAAGAGAATGAACTAAAAAGTGCTCAAATAGTCTATTTGCAAATTCAGATATCTGTCAGAGATCAAAACCATTGAGCAACTGCAAGGGGATGTGAGTTTGCTTATGTTAGAAGTTTATGAGATGAAGGCAAAATTGGAGAAAAAGTTTGGAAGCGAGTTTGCTGATAAAGATGATGACCCTATCCATGTCGCTCATAACGAAAGGACAGAAGCTGAAAATGCTGCAGCCGATAACGAACATGAAGCAGACCTGAATGCATATCTCTCTGCTGAAAAATCAAGAAAAAGAAAGCAACCACAAAAGAGAAGCTCCAGCAGCAAAAAAATGATAATGATGAAAAACGAAGACGTAAATCCACTCGATGAGAACTTCCAGCCAAAAGATCCTTCGAAAGTATCTGACATATATGTTATGGAAATTGGGTCGAGCCATTACCACAAAGTTGGAAATAAATCAGAAGTGAAGTGTTGGAGATACGATCATGATAAAAAATTATGGATCATCACAAGAGAGAGCAGACATAGAGAATATTATGCCAAGCAGACACAATTTGAAACATGGACCAAGATTGATTTGAAAAGTTTATTAAGAGCTCACTATTCTGATGAAGATCCAAACCAAAGAGGTCCCGGTTGGGTGTTTCACTCTAAGCTCGAACACGAAGTATCACATAATTTTCCAACAATGAAGACCACAAAGCCATATCTCAAGAAAAGTCCAGGCATTTGAGACCCGCATACTCACAAGAGGCTTAAGAACGTCATCTGGCCACCGACCGACAAGGAAAAGGTTATTCCAGCCGGTCCAAAATTTCCCAAAGGTGTGCTGCAGAATCTAGGCTATTGGGCTTATGATCCAAGAATGGTAGAAGTTGTTATTGTGATGAAAGAAAAGGCATTTCGTCTGGCAGATACGTTGGATCTAATTAGTTTTCATGACGAGGATATCTTGATGTTAGGAGCTCATCAGATTCAGGCGAGTGACAAGTATGAAGAGTGTGGTAAATCTGGACTAGTGTTGTGGCTACTGTGATTCAAAACCGATTGTTTGCACATGATTGATGATCTGAAGCGTAAGGCTAATTCCAATGAAATAAACCTACGGGGGAGATTGTTAGGACATTAGTAGGTTTATGCATTTGAGTTTATTAATGTTTTGGGCTTAGGAAAAGGCTTTGGGCCTAAAAGGTTAGGGTTTAGGAGCTCCAACCCTCTAGTAGATATAGTTAATGATGTATTGGGGTTGGGGGCTCTTGGTGTACCATTGACTTGTATTAGACAAATTACAATTTATATACAAGTTGAATACTTTGATCTTCAAGTTTTTTTTGTGATATCGATCAGATCCGATTAATGTTTTGGGCATGGGGAAAGGTTTTAAGCCTTTTCAATAAATGAGTTGATTTATCATGCACAAATAATAATTAACTAACTAAATCAAGGAAGAACTATAATTAAAAGAGGTTGCTTAAACTAAGTATCCACTAATAAACATATGACAACAATTAAGGAAAACTAATGGTGATGCAAGTTCTAAATTCAACTAAGTCCCAATCAAGGTTTCCTAGTTTTATAAATCTTGGGAAACTATGATGAGACAACATTCTAATCACCTAGGATTTATTCTTTTAAGTTTACTTGCTAAGTTGATGTTAATCTTTAATAATGAGTCATTTGTTTGTCAAAACTCCTAACTCTACAAGTCAAGGAAAACTAATATGAACAACACACTAATCACCCTAACTTGGTTTCAAGTAAGTGAAATCTTCATCATGTTTTGATATGAATCACAAGCATGGTCATGCTAGATAACAATCTTGGCCTAAATCATCAAGCCAACATAAGCACAAACTATAGAATTCATATACACATTCATATGATCTTTCCAAATCTAAATGCAAGAATTCATACACATGTTCAAATCACCATTCTAATCATGTTATCAATTACCATTCCTAGTTTCATGATATGAATCATATCAACAAGTTAACAAGATTCAACAATCATAATCTCTACATGGGCTTTCCAACACAACATGTAAATACTTATGACCAACATTCAAGAACAAGGACTTTAAACATGAACATGAACTCCAAGAACAAGATTAAATATCACCATTAAGATTAACAAACAACAATCACCACATCTATCTCCATGTTATCACATGTTCATTAGCTTCAACAAGGTTTAAGCAACACAAATGTTTGGCCCATAAGGATCATAACTACTAAATCAAATGCAAAATAGCTTAAATTGTTCATGAGTAACAAGTTGCTAACCAGTGTTTGAGACAAAATTAAATGGTTAAATGAGTTGATCTTCAAGTGATTCAACCTTCCTCAAGGCTCCTTCTTGGCTCTACAAGCTTCCAAGACTAGAATCTTAAGAGAAAACTGCACCAAAATTCTCTAACTCCCCTTGAAATGAGCTTAAACTTCGTATTTATGCTATTGGTGAGTTGGCACGACCGTGCCACCTTTTGGCTTGGTCGTGCTTGGCAAGTGTCAGAAGCAGATTTTAGTCAGTTAACCATGTTTGCTACCAATTCCGGAAAGATCCCGCTCAAACTTCCCCGAAGTGGCACGACCACGCCAAAAGGTGACCCAGTCGTGCTTATCGATGACATATCCAGCGATGACTATGTCGACCTCAGGGGAATGAGATGATCAGAAGCTGAGTTAAGACGAGCACAGTCATGCTTGGTCTTGGTACGATCGTGCCATGTCTTGGACTACTCTGGTGTACGCTGATAGTTGATACTACTGATGAGAGTGCCGGTCTCCGAAGGCTTAGCACGGTCGTGCTGGGCTGGCATGGTCGTGCCATATCTGGCAGTTTTGTTGGAAGGTTCCGTTTTTGCTCCATTTTGCTCCAAAAGCCTCTGTTTCATCACCGGGCCGAAGCCCGGACCTGTATTTTCACAAACAACTCAAATGAGTATCAAGATCAATGAAAATACAACGAGTTCTCGTATAAATGGGGAATATTTGACGTTTAAAAGATGTGTAAATTCTTATACATCAAACATCCCCACTCTTGAACTTTGGTTGTCCTTAAGCAAAGTAAAACTAATAAAAACTTTCTCAATGCAATCATCTCAACTAGCATTTTATAAGCACAAATAAATAACTCGGGCTAAAGCAAAAACGGACTACTCGACATGAAAGGAACACCAAAAAGTGTGTAAAATAAGTTTATGAGCAATGATCCATCTTTGACATTCCTACAAGTTCACCTTGCATCCTCACAATGTTCACACACACTCGAATAAATATATAGGTGAACATACAGTTCATGGGGTATGTTTAGAACACTCGATGCCATGATGATGACTATGCGATATTATAAGCTTGTGGAAGGATCAATCTAAACACTTGACCAACGCATAACATAAATCATGAGGTCTTGTGAGGGTTGTAATTTGGCTAGAGTTATGGGTGTGGAAATGGATTTATAAAAGTGGCTAAAACAGTTATAGTTCGACGGCTCGACTAACTTGAAGCAAAGGAAAATACAACGGTACAACTTAATGATATCTAACCGAGAGCTAGCCGACCGGTTTAGATTTTCATCTCCCAAAATTGCTCTAACAAAGCCAATTGATAAGGCTTTTTCAAACATTGACTTTTTTTATCTCCACACTTCAGAGAGAACTAAGTACGTCTACTTAGATAAAAACTCTTGGCTATGAGGTTGTAACTAGTAAACCGATAAGCTATAGAAGAAGGCTATAAGTTAGTCATTGACCGAACTAGGCTTTAAACGAAAAAAAACTGGGTTAAAAAATTAAAGGCTAATTTGGCTAAGTGGTAATATTTAGTGGTTTAGAAAAAACAAAAGGGAAAGGCTCAAATTGGTTTAACTAGGAGTGTGATTCGGGTGCAGGAATAAATATAAATGGTTAAATATAAAAGGCTTCCTAATGCCTCAATCATTTTTATGCTATGTGTTTGCTTTGTGGTCTCCAAATGCATACCTAACACAAGTTCTAAATCGCAAAAGTCATCCGGCTCTCTCAATCTTTGCCCGCAAAAACATGAGCAAAAATAATTCTAAAGCTACAAGGCTCAACAAAATAACTCACGAAAACGAGCATATTGGGTAGATATGCAAGGCAAACAAATAGGTAAGTCGCTTAATTTCTCATACTCAATTTTATACGAAAAAATTGTTACTAGATGGTGATCTTCATTCGAGCAACTCACTTTTTGCGTTTACCCTTGTACATTTGTCAAAAACTTTAGTGCTTATATAAAACTTATGTTGATTTGATTATTCAAGAGAGTTTGTATTATTATTATTGTTATCATTATTATTATTATTATTATTATTATTATTATTATTATTATTATTATTATTATTATTATTATTATTATTATTATTTATTTATTTATTTACTTTTTATTTTATTTTATTTTTTAACAAAACGGACAACCAAGAACAAGCGATAAGCCACCTCCCCACACTTAAATTGTACATCGCCCTCGATGTACAACAAAAAACAAGCATATAAGCGAAATACAAACGTAGTAAAAGCGGAGGGAGCGGGAACACGAAAACTCCCCTGAAATGCAAAGGCTAGAATAGAGCAAAGGAAGGTATGAAGGAACATCCCCAACGAACTACCACACCATCCAATCAACCATCACTTCATTAAACCAATATTGCGCACTAGCAAACATAATCAAGCTCACAAGAATTAACCCAACCCAAATTTCCATTGCCTTTATTTATTAATGTAAACCACAAAATTTAAACATAAGAAATTAAAGCTACAAGATGGAGGAGTGTACGGACATCGCAAAAAGGCACACTCCTCAAACACAAAATGAAAAGGAATACAAGACAGGCGATGGGATTAAGACCTGCCACAAGATCCCGAAGGACCGACGTCATCCCGGTGATCAAACCGGGATCTCCGTGCTGGAGGCGGCTGAGTGTAGGGGGTACCGAGCGAGTTCGCTATATGCGGCTACGAACTGAAGAGCCAGTCAAAGCTTCACCAGCTCTGCTCGTACATGTCCTCCATAAAATTTCCCGGCCTATGCTGCTCCGCACGGATCAAATCCAAATCATGCCTCACATTCTGCTGATCTAAAGCCAAACCATCCATACGCCTCCATAGATCAACTGCCGACGGCTCAAACAGGCCATATGCACCCTACTCATAACCACCACCACCGTATCCGCGGTACACATAATCCCAATTTGGGCTTTCAAAACATTGGCCCAAGTCACCGAGCTGCATGTGAGGGCTTGCTCCCCCAGCGGCCTCACCTTGCCCGTGAACTGGGGCGTCATGCATATGAACATGGTCACCACCACCATCACCATCACCACCTTCATGATCACTCCTCGCTTCGGTAAGCGGATCCCAAATCCTGCCTAAGGGATCAAGCAGCTTCGGGATACCGTTTACCTTTTGTGTCATATGCATAGAAGTTAGTTGTGCCACGTCGAGTAACCCTTAGTCACAAGCCTCGATCAAATGGTCTAACCACACCTGGTAGTATTTGGCGACTTTGGTGGCAAATGCACCCCCGCAGATCCTCGAATTAGGCGTTGAACCAATCCCCATCTGCATTGATTTGGCTATGCTGACAGCTACGTTGCAGTTAGTGTTGGGCTTATAACTAAAGGTTTACACATTACTGCTGCATTTGGGCTTAGTTTCAGGGATTTGGGCTTCCTAGAGCCTCATGGGCATAGGGTTGTAACTAGCGAGCTATGTGATTAGTATAAATACATGTATTAGGTTAATGTTTAAAGGCTAGTCAGTTATTATCAAATAAAACTTATATCAGACACTATTTTGGTGTATGAAAATTGCTTTGATTAAAGATTTTCTTCATTCTAATCTTTATTTCCGTAATCGATTAGTCTTGCGATACCTGTTAGATACGATCACTTGACTTATAATTGGTATCAGAGCATGTTGTACAATACAGACTCTAGGTATTGCAGATCGAAGAACTGTTCAGAGTTGAAGAATCATTGCTGTTCAACACGGGTTATTACTGTTGAAGATTGCTGTTGTCCTCATCTCGGATTCAATACTGTTGCGGATTCCGAAGAACACGAAGAAGATTCAAGGATTTTAGATTCGGCACTGTTGCGGATTTCGAAGAACACGAAGAAGATTCAAGTATTTTGGATTGGGCACTATTGAAGATCCCGAAGAACACGAAGGAGATCATCCATCTCGGATTCATCCCGGACTACTATTCATCAATATTCTCAACAATCTTATCCGGATTGCTCATATTCCAGATAAGGATTACTGTTCAAAATAATTTGTGTTTATCTGCTGTAGAAAATTCGGAATACTGTTGTTTTCGGATAAGGACTCTTATCTCGGATAAGGATTTCATTCCGGATAAGACTCTTATTCCGGATCAAGCTTTCATTCCGGATCAAGTTCTCATTCCGGACATGGTTCTCTATTTTGGATCACATCATCTCAGATTGCTTTCCGGATTTCAATTTCGGACCATATCATCTCGGATTGCTTTCCGGATTTCAATTTGGACCATATCATCTCGAATTGCTTTCTAGATTTCAATTTTAGATCACATCATCTCGGATTGCTATCTGGATATTCATCTCAGAATTAGTTTGGTCTTCTTATCTCGGACTTGTCCCATCTTGGACTCATCTTGGTTCTGCTTATCTCGGACTCATCTCGGACTTGTCCCATCTCATACTCATCTCGGATTTGCTTATCTCGGACTCATCTCGGACTTGTCTCATCTCAGACCCATCTCGGACTAACATTAAAGACTAGTTCCGGATCACTGTTCATCATAAGAATTTAAATTAACTTTAGTTTACTTGTCATTTTAATAAAGTTAATAATAATGAACAATTATATGACTGCTCAAGATTTGACCAATGCCACCTTGGTAGCACTGCAATCACAGACACTGGATCTTCATCAAGAGCTAGATTAAGTCATTGGTACTTCAACTAAGGTACGTCGTTTGCTATATGGAGATAAATACTATGAGTGGAAATTCATATTTGAGCATTAATGCAAGGCCAAAGAGCATGGGATTTGGAGATGTATTATGAATGGCCCTCGAACAATAGTGTACAGTACAGCTGAAGATCCAAATACAAAGATTCCTAAACCAATTCATTTGTGGACCCCTGAAGATGTGAAAATAATCGAAGAAGATGAGAAAGCTTCAGCTATTCTAACAATGGCACTCGGTCCCGATATATCGATAGCTGTCAGAAATTGCAAGACAACTAAAGAAGTTTGGAGCGAGTTACAAAATCTCTATGAGGGAAATGCTGATATAAAGGCAAGCAGAGTTAATCAGCTGAATCAACAGTTCAGCTCGTTTAACCATATTTATGGGGAAACCATTGAGAACCAAATTAGAAGATATGTGAAGCTTGTCTCTCGGATGATTTCAGCCGAAATCACTCTTACAAACAGTGAAATGAACATGCAGCTATTAAATTCGTTACCAAAGAGCTGGGATGCTGATGTTGGCATGATCAAGAAGAAAAAAAACCTGAACGATGTCACTCTCACAGAAATGATTGCAACTATTAAATCTTGTGAGATAGATAATAAGAAAAGAGACTATCAATCATCAAAGAAGTCTGATGGCGGCTGGTATTACAGGACAAAACGTAGCGTTAATGTCTCAAAATCTTGTTTACAGCCCTTTGCAAGGAAGTTCTCACACACCAGGTAGCTCAAACTTGGTGTACAGTCCTCTAGCCTCACCACAGAAGACCCAGTATGTTTATGGTCTTCAGTCTCAGACTCCTAGTATGATTTCTACGGCACAGGTTTAGACAAAATATCATGCTCGGTATCCTAACATGGTGTACACTCCCGCTATTCCTACTACAGCTCAACTAGGCGGCATTCCTCAATCTGTTGCTCCTGCACTGGCTCCTGCTCAAGCTGTGTTCAATTCTGCTTTTCTCACTAAAGAGAATGAGGAGAAATTGGCCATAGCCACCTCAATGATTAACAGCTTAAATGCCTTCTTATCAGGTGACCTGACTCTTTCATCTGTTCTCCCAACTGAAATAGATCAAATAATGGAGGAGGATTTGGACGAGATTGACGCGTCCTGGAATCTTGCAATGGCTGCTTTCCGCATCAACAAATTTTAAAAAAAGTACGGTGGGCAACCATTGTCAAATCTGAAGACGGGATTGACAAAAGGTATGCTAAGATGCTATAGATGTCATGAGCCAGGACATTTTGCTCGAGAATGCAAGAAGTCACCATCTGGATTTGTTTCATCTAGAGTTGCGGACATACAAAGTAGTGACAGACAGCTGGTACCAGTCTCTCCTTCAAAATGTGCTTCAAGTCCCTCGAATAGCTCTGGCGGGAAATCACTGCCTTTGTGGCACAACAACATGAAGGATTCAACTAGGCAATTGCGGCAGCTCAGATGGAAACTCTAAATCTTTCTAAGAACAACAATCACTGCATGATGGCGCAGACAACTGAGACACGTGATCTTTCAGAAAAGGTAAATCGCATTCTCTGTTCATATAGTTGTCGGTTTAAATTATCACACATGCATGCCCATAATTCAACTCTTGTAGCTGAATATCAACAAGCTGCATCACAGAACATCACCTTTAAACATAAGAACAAGCTTCTTATGGAAAAGGTCGAAGCTCAAAAACAAGATATAGCTCAGCTAAAGCTTGACTTGAACCAACAGCAATGTTGGGTATACGACTATAAGCTAAAATTAGCTGAAAAGGACGTAGAACTTCAAGCAGCCTTAGCCACGCTAAATTCCTTGACAGGGAAGTTTCAAGAAACGAAATAAATATTAAAAAATTTGAAACTTCTAGCAAGCTGGTCAAGGACTTGTGTGATCTACAGCTTAACTATCAGAAAAATTATACAAAAGGCCTTGGGTATAATAGGGCTCCTCCACCATATAATCATAACTACACAAGAATGCTTGAATCTGAAGCTGAACTAGAAAATGAAGAAAATATGATGTATGGTAAACCATCAGATTATCTTTCAAAACCGTGGTAGCCGTATTACCCAAAGTTCTCTAAGGCAACTGAACTCAAGAAAGATGATGTTTTCTTCACTTCCATACCATTTTCACACGAATTGGTGACAATCCCTCTTGTAGTTCAGCTGATTTAGAGAAAATGACGCTGAAAGACGAGGTAACAACATCGCCCACATAATCCAAAAGTGAAAGACCTCCTGAAACTGAAACTGCTTCAGTGAACGCTACTAACGTTTCTACTTCATGTGCAGCAGAAATATTAGTTGAGGATATTACAATGGTGATAAAGAAGAATGTCTGAATTCAAATTCAGACAATTCAGCTGCTGATTATGATTTTTATAAACCTACTTTTTGACATTCTGCATCAATTTCTTGCTGAACAATTTACATTCTCAGACAATGTTGATTGTGTTGATACGCTGACATTTTTAATTCTGGTTTTTCATCTAGTGCAGATGTTATGAATCCTAATAATGCATGTGATAACTCTTGTGATGATAACATAAATTTTGCTACAGGTACAGCGTCGACAGATGATTCGGTTTCCTCAGTTCCTACTGAAGAGACTGGAAGTTCTTCTCAGGAAGTACCTCTGTTGATGCTAATCCTAGGATTAACAGTGAGGAGATCAACCAACCAACTGAATTTGTGATGAGTGACGATGGCATAGTATCAGAAGAATCGGGCGAATCAAATTCTTCGAACAAAGATTGGTTGACTGATTCTGAAATGGCAGAAAATGAGCAACCTCCCTCTTCTGATACAGATAACAATTTTGAAACTGAATCTGAATCGAAATCGCAAACTTTTCAAAATATAGGGATTTCTTGTGCTACTAACGGTCAAAGCCCATCTTCTGACAATTCAGAAAAGGATGTCCCTGCTAAATCACCCGTTTCCTCTAAAGAATCCTGTTGGGCTTATATTAACAAAGGTTTACACATTAGAGCTACTTTTGGGCTTTCGAGGGGTTTGTGGGCTTCCTAGCACCTTGTGGGCCTAGGGTTGTAAATGGTAGGCTTATTGAGTACTATAAATATATGTCTTAGGTTAAGGTCAAAAGGTTAGAGAGTTGTATTTGCAAAACTTGTATCAGACACTTTGCTAGTGTATGCAAGTTGTTCTTATTTCAAAGTTTTTTCTTCTTCCTAATCGCTATTTTCGCTACTGATTAGGTTTCTGATACCTGTTAGATCCGTTATCGGGACTTACAATTGGTATCAGAGCCTGCTGTTCAAATACAGGCTCCAGGTATCGCTGATTGAAGAAGTTGTTTCGAAGTGGTGTTGCTACTATTTAGAGTTGCTACTGTTCCAGATTACTATTCGGATCAGGGGAATCACTGGTTTTTTTTTCAGAATTGCTAGTGTTCCGAAGAACTCGAAGACGATTTGAAGGTTTCAGATCTGCTACTGTTACGGATTCCGAATAACTCGATGAAGATTCACGTATTTCGGATCTGCTACTGTTACGGATTCCGAAGAACACGAAGGAGATCATCCTTCTCGGATTGATCCTGGACTGCTGTTCAATCCGGATTACTACTTTTCGGGTCCAAGATATCGTTGGTGGTTATCGGTTCTTTGGAAGTCGGATTTCTGTTGCTGAAATTTCAGATCACTGCAGCATTCGGATAAAGATAGGATTCCGGACTCTCTATTTCGGATTCTCATTATTGCGGATTCTTTATTCCGGATTCGCATCATTCCGGATTTACTTTTCCGGATTCTCTCAATTCGGATACACAGGTTTTTCAGATTCATCATCTCGGATTCAATTTGGATTTGTCATCTCGGATTCAATTCAGTTTCGAATTCATCATCTCGGAATTCAACTTTCTTTCATCTTTTGATGATTAGTCAAATCTTCAAGAACAGTTAATAATTTTTTATAAAAGAAATAAAGCACTCTATTTTGGATTTTTTGAATTTTCTAATTTTTAATTTTTAACAAATAAGAATGTAAACAGAAACACAAATAAACAAAGAAACTAACTCAGTAGTTACAACTATACAGTTGCAATGGGATCAAAATCGTTTTCAGGCGGACCAAGGAAAACTTTTCAGTGCGAACTTGTTTAGACTGGTCTAAGTGATTGCCAATATGTTTGTCCACTTAAACTTTAATGCTCAACTTTCATTTTTCAACTTCGTGATATGCTTAAGGTAGTATTATACTATAATATCCGTGCGTCCCATACCATGACCTACCCCCGCGATCAAGGTAAGCACAACGATTCATCGTAGCAGGTGAATATACTTAGATGATCCTTTATTTTTACATCGTCAGACTATTGGTGAACAGGTCAGTACTTTCGTACAATAGAGTGACCAGTAGTATCTGATGAGGGTCAGGAAAATACCTTATTTGGTATGTTTGAATTCATGGAATTTTCTCATAATGAGATTTCCTTTCTTTTACTGTTTTAGCCCTTCTATTTTGGCTCTTTTAAGGATATTCTGACTGTGCCTAGGTCTGCATATAATCTGGATGCAACAGAAGGGCAGCCAAGATATCCCCTGATGACTCAACAGCATAAAGACTCGAAACTTCAGATGTTGGCTATCTATCAACATAGGATTTAAGATCATAAAATCATACGCCGATGGTATGTTACCCACAAGATACATAGTTCGTTATGTTTATATCACTTAGTAACTATTAATCACTTTGAGCGTTAAGCCTAACGACATATCACATTAGATCCAAATCTTTCCATCTACAACACCTTACATGTGTCAGTCATGCCCTTTATCACGAATATTCATTTCATTTCCCATTTGATGCAAAAAGTCTTTTGAATATATATATATTTTATATTTTTTTACTTTTTCAAATATTTTTGTATTTTTCTGTTTTTCAAATGTTTTTCGTATTTTTTCTGATTTTCTCTCCCCTCAAACAATACATGTATACATATTTCGCTCTTTTTTTGATGATTTCTCCCCCTAAATTTGTGCATATACATGAACAAATTTACGAAACAAAGAAAAATAAAGGAAACATAATAAACGAAACCAAAAGACAGAGGATGCCTAGGTAGAAAACCGAATCATTTTGAGAAGATCCACAAGCACTTGAAAACGCGTGTTGCTAATGGGTTTCGTGAACAAATTCGCCACGTTTGCATCAGTGTGGATTTGCTCAAGCTTCACGAGACCCTTTTCATAGCAATCACGGATAAAATGAACTTTAATACTTATGTGCTTAGTTTTGGAGTGAAAAACAGGATTTTTTACGATTTGGATAGCGGCATCCTTATCACAGTAAATTGTGGTGTTTAGATAAGTCAAACTGTAATCCGCAACCTGGTGTTGCATCCATAAAACCTGGGAGCAGCAAGAAGAGGCTGCAACATATTCTGCTTCCGTAGTGGAAAGCGAAATTGTTTGTTGCTTCTTGCATTGCCACGAAATTTGGCGATCTCCCAGAAATTGGCAACCAGCCGAAGTTGAGCGCATGTCCCTTTCTGTACCTCCAAGATTACTGTCAAAGAAAGCAAACAGTTCAATTTCAGAATTTTTAGGATACCAGAGGCCCAGTGATGGAGCCCCTTTGAGGTACTTAAAAATTCTTTTAACAACATGTAAATGAGAAAGTTTAGGAGTGGCCTGATAACGAGCACACTGGCAGACGGCAAACATGATATCTGGCTGACTAGCAGTGAAATACATGAGTGATCCAATGAGCGATACATGGTTGGATTAACAGGCGTTCCTTCAGCATCTTCATTTAACAAAGGCCGTTCTGCTAGGTGAAGCCATGGGCTTTGAATGTAAGCTTGAATTTTGCAAGAATGCCATGGACATATTTTCCTTGATGAATCAAGATTCCCTATGGGCTCTGACGAACTTGAAGTCCCAAAAACATAGTCATCTCCCCCAATGAGGTCATCTCAAATTTCGTCTTCATAATTTGTTCAAATTCGTGGCACAAACCATCATTTGTAGAACCAAAAATGATATCGTCAACTTAGATTTGAACAAGAATAATGTCCTTGTCAACACGTTTGATGAAGAGAGTTTGATCAATGGTTCCCCTAGTGTATCCATGAGCAAGCAGATGCTCTGTAAGAGTTGCATACCATGCGCGAGGTGCTTGATGCAACCCATACAAAGCTTTGTCTAATTTGTATGCATAGTCTAGCTTATCAGGATCAGTAAAACCCGGTGGTTGTGCCACGTAGATCTCCTCTTTCACCGTGCCATAGAGAAACGCAGTCTTGACATCCATTTGATAGACAGTGAAATCCATGTAAGACGCATATGCCAAAAAGATGTGAATAGCCTGTAAACGAGCGACCGGTGCGTAGACCTCATCGTAGTCTAAACCTTCAATCTGACGAAAACCCTGAACCACCAGTCGAGCTTTATTTCGAACAATAACTCTAGTGTCATCCCGTTTGTTACAGAAACCCAGCAAGTTCCGAGAGCACGTTTTCCTTGAGGCGGCTTCACCAATTGCCAGACACCAAGCTTCTCAAATTGATTGAGTTCTTCATGCATGGCATCCACCCAGCCTGGGTCCTGCAAAGTAACATCAATACTTTTAGGTTCAATTTGTGAAATGAAGCAAGAGTAGAGACAAGTATTGATATGCCCAGATTGGATGCGGGTTCGAACAACAGCATTGACAGAACCAATAATATTTTCAATGGGATGATCACGCTGTAGATGCTGCGGTATTGCTGTAGCAGGAACAAGAAAATCAGTTTGCAAGTTGGTAACACTTGCTGAAACAACTCCAGATGACTCCCCCTCATCAGTTGCACCAGTAGGAGTATTTGCTGAGGAATCAACAGAACAGTCTGGCAGAGTAGGCTCAGGAAATAGAGATGAACCCAAGATATCGGGAGGAGTAGACCCTTCATTTGTCGTAGGAGGCTCTGTGTCAGAAGCCCCAAGTTCAGGAGAACCATCCTGAGAAGGCGGATTAAGTGTTGGCTCTGAGATTGCGATACAGGGAAAGAAGAGACAGCGTCATTAAATCCAGGAGGATCCACACTCAGCTGCTTTAATGTCTCATGTAGTTGTGCAATATCAGCATCGTCTTCGGGTGAGATGGTCACTGTTGGAAGGTCAGAAATTGTACTTTTACCTGCAGACACATTGGATGGAACATCAACATGGTTAAATAATGTGGAATAATCATACAGCCAGTCAAGACCAATGCGCGTGTCCTTGGCATTTTCCTCTAGCCAACCCACATTGTAGGTATCAACCACCATTTTCTTGATCTTGTTATAAACACGGTATGAAGTATTTTTGGAATATCCAACGAAGATGCAAGGGTCCCCGCGTGATTCAAATTTTCCTTTAGCGTCCACGAGCAGGAGAATGCAAGGGCATCCGAACCTGCAAAAATGCTTGACAGAAGGTTTGCGACCTACAACCACTTCGTATGGAGTTGTCATGTGTCGTTTATTGATCAGGGCATGATTCTGAATATAACATGCAGTATTGATTGCTTTTGCCCAGAAAATGAGAGGTAGCTCGGATTCAACCAGCATAGTACGTGCAGCTTCAATTAGCGTTCGATTTCTGCGTTCGGCAACCCCATTCTTTTGTGGAGTTCTGGCTGCACTGGCGGTCAATACCCTTGGAGGAACATAAAGAATCTAAGGAAACATTCTTAAATTCTATTCCGTTATCACACCGAATGGCCTTCATAGTGGTGTCTGTCTGGTTTTCCATAAGCGTGACAAACTGTTTGACTAACTCAGCATGTGTCCCAAAGTTCTGATACTATACTTGTCTATGCAGTATTGTTCATGACTAACTCAGAGTATCATAAAGCTTGAACTGGAAGGGTTGAGTTTTAGATTTAAATGGACAAGTATATTGACAATCGCATAGACATGTTTGACCTTGCTCATACTGAAAAATTTTCCTTAGTCGACCTTTGAAATGATTTGATCCCTTAGCAAGGTTGTGTTAATGTTTATGTGTATGCTAAACAGTCTTCTATTTGTAGATTGGTAAAAGGTGGTTGGATGCTTGGTTAGTCAACTTGATGATTTTTGGTTAGATGGTTTCTCTCAAGGGATATTGGACTGGACTACTGAGTTTCAAATTTGGGCCAATCTAATAGAATTTTTGAAGTTCTTATAATTGGAAAATCAGAATTCACATAATACTATTCCGGATTGGGCTTTTCTGGATAGGCCCACTTGGATTACTGTTTCGGATTGGGCTTTTCCAGACAGGCTCACCTGGACTTTACTGTTCCGGATTGGGTCTAACAAAAGCCCAATCTGGACTCTTTGGAATTTGAGGCCAAAGCCCATTCCGGAAAGTATATCAATGATTCTGAAACATCATTTTGGATTATTCACAAATTTCCGAAATCCTTATTCTTCTATGATTCTCTCTCTATTTCATTGTTCATCTCGGAACTCATCCGGATTAGGTAAATCTGCTTAAATATCTTAAAATGCGGATGGTAATCTTAATGTTTAAAGCATTCCAGATAGCATCTCAGATTGATCTTCAAAGACACATGCATTTCAGATTCCATTCCAGATGGATATTCATCCGAATTGATAAACTCGGATTTCATCTCGGATAATCTTCATCCGGATTGATGATTTATCCGAGATAATGTTGGCTGTTCTGGATTGCGGTTTTGTCTGAAATACAAGTGACCTCTTGCTAATCCGGAATGATGAAAAGGTTCATCCGGATTAGTGTTGACCTAGTCAGTAAATCCGGATTTAAGGTTTTGAACTTTTGAACTGTTGCACCTTTTAATTTGTTGAACCCGTAAAACTGATTTGAACTCTTAAATATTTGAACCTTCAAAAATCTGTTTGAACTGTCCAATTAGTATTGACCTTCATCCTGATAAACTCTGTTAACTCCTGTTAGTTGTGATTTAACTTGGTTATTGTCTTAACAGAAATGGTTGAAAAGCTTTTGACGCCGTTATGTTGGTTGAGGAGCAGTTCCACAACCAGGCAGGATATCTTTCGGACCCTCCAGCTGAGTTTTATCAGGAGTTCCAGTCGATGATCGTGGGTTTAAATGCATGCAAGATTGCCTATGCTCTCCGGGCCAATCTAGTCATATACAGAGATTTAGTGCCTTCTTTCTGGAAGAGAGCTCGATTTCATCAGAGAGGCTTGGATGGGAGACCATATATCAGTTCGCAGATACAAGGAAATGAGATATTGGTCAATGAAGCTTGTGTTAGAGAGGTGCTACAGATTGTTGATACTAGCGACCCAACGGTATACGCAAAAGAGAAGGTTGGGCCGGTACTAATGGAGATGGGTTATGAAGGGTCATATCCACCGCTACTTCAGAAGATGTTTCCAGCATACTGGCGGTTAATAGTTCATATGTTTATGCAGTGCGTCTCAGAAAACCAAGGAGGTCATGATTAGCCAAACCAAACACATACCTCTGCTATTATATCTCTGGTTATGGACTAGAAGTATAACTATTCTGGTTATATCTTCCAAAACACGAAGAAAATTTTGGAGCAGTCCAAGAAGAGAATGTTTCTATTGTATCCACGGTTCGTTCGATTGATTTTCGATGCTCGCTATCCTGATCTGGCAAAGGACGCTTCAGATGCGAATTTGTTAAACATGAAGCCGATGGGACCAACCTTTTTCAGCACCATGAAGAAGAATCGCTCGACATCTAAAACTGTGTTTGTTGGTCATTTTGCTCTGAAGAAATTTGGAAAATTTGCATAGGTTTTTGGCCTGGACGTTCCAGCTCCTCCACCGGTAAACGCCATTGTGGTAGAAGAACATGATGTGCCGGTCAAAGAGAAAGAGATAGAGGTAGAAGATCTAGTTAAAGATGATGATACCGATGCAGAACAAGCTTTTCTAGATGATCTTACAGAGTTCAATGCTAATTTGACTCCAGTTTTACCAGAATTGTCCTCATAGAACTTGGAAGCCTTGATTGCTCATTTAAAGGAAATCTAGGAAAAACAGGTTGATCCTCCACTAGAAATTCCACTTGTTGTTGCTCCGGTTGGTGTGGTTGAAGATGATGACGAAGATGAATAGGATGAAGTTCCACTGATTAAGAGGAGGCGAACAGAGCCGAGTGTTCAATCAAGTCAATCTGAAGCTCGTGTTGTTGGTGCTGCTGAAGAGTCTGTTTTGATGACGTCTATTGTTGTTTTATCTTCAGTCGCTGCATCTGTTATAGACACTCTGATAGTTGATACTCCCGTTTTATCTAAACCGACAACCACTCATATTGCTACGCTTTCTACAGTTGTCTCAATTCCGGCAGACACAATACTACAAATGATGGAGTTTGGGGGAAGTTCAATGCGTGCCGGAGGTTCTGAAGAAGGTGGGAGTGGTGTAAGTCGTGGTGAAGATGCTTCTGAGGAATATTTGTGAAGATTAGAAAAGCGTGCATTTGAATTTGGTGGTTTGGATAGTGACAATAAGGATGTGGAAGTTGACATTGTAGATCTGAAGAAGAGAGTGGTCATCTTAGAGCAGGAAGTTATATTGAAGGATGATCAAATTGCCTAGTCGCAAACTCGATTGGACGTTAGAGATCAAACCATAGATCAGCTGCAGGGAGATGTTACTATGCTAATGACCATGGTGTTTGATTTAAAAGCCAAATTAGAGAATAAATTTGGAAAGGAATTTTCTGATTCTACGGACGATCCTATGAATATAGAGCACAGGCATCGCGCTGCTCAACAGCGAGCAGCAGAGGAAACTAAGGCAGAAAGACTAGCAGCTGAACAGTTGGCTTCTAAATGCCAAGCTGGATCACGAAAGAAGAAACAGATGGTACTGATGAAGAACGTTAATGTTAATCCTCTTAACGAAAACTTCCAGCTAAAAGATCCACAAACCACTCGGAATGCTATGTGATGGAGCTTGGTTCAAGCTACTACAACAAAGTCAGGAATAAATCAAAGGTGTTAAGCTGGATGTATGATCACGTAAAGAAAATGTGGATAATTGTGCGCCAAGATGGAACTCGATAGTATTATTCGAAGGAATCCCAGTTCGAGATGTGGACGAAAATAGTTGTTACTGATTTACTGCGAGCTCCGTATACATATGATGATACAACTGAGCGTGGCCCTGGATGGATGTTCTTCAAGAAACTGGAGCATGAGGTAAAGAACGGGTTTAAGACAATGAAGACTTCCGAACCCTACTTGCGAACTACAAAGGGAGTTCGTGATGCGCATACAGGGAGAAGATTTAAATCGGTGATGTGGCCGCCAACTGATAAGGAATTGGTTATACCGGTGGCTCCAACATTTCCACGAGGGATTCTCAAGAACTTTAACTTTTGGTTGTATGATCCAAAGGTCGGCAGTGTAGCGATTGTAACGAAAGAAAAGGCGTTCAGGGTGAATGACATGGTTGACATAGTAAGCTTTCACGATGAAGACTTACAGATTTTTGCTTCTCATCAAATCCGAACTGCAGAGTTATACGAATTGTGTGCGAAGGATTGGACAGCAGTGTTGCAGGTATTATAGCTGGAGGCTAGGAGTGGATGCACAACCGAAGGACAAGAATGCCTAATTTTGTAAACCTAGGGGGAGATTGTTGGGCTTATATTAACAAAGGTTTACACATTAGAGCTACTTTTGGGCTTTAGAGGGGTTTGTGGGCTTACTAGTGCCTTGTGGGCCTAGGGTTGTAAATGGTGGGCTTAGTGAGTACTGTAATTATATGTCTTAGGTCAAGATCAAAAGGTTAGAGAGTTGTATTTGCAAAAGTTTTATCAGACACTTTGCTAGTGTATGCAAGTTGTTCTTAATTTAAAGTTTGTTCTTCTTCCTAATCGTTATTTCCGCTACTGATTAGGTTTGTGATACCTGTTAGATTTGTTATCGAGACTTACAAATCTGCCAAGCAAAATGATTTGAAATCAAAATAAAAAGAAAAGGAGAACAGTAGATCCAAAAAGAAGAAAACCAAATAGGCACCTCAGCCTACTGAAAAGGCTGCTATTGATTCAGTTCCTCATTCTGAGAAAATGACTCGGCAGTCCCAAACTGAATTTGTTAAGCAACCAGCTGAACATAAATCAGTTAAATTTGTGCCTAAGTCTACCAACTCCAAATTGTCTAATGCAAATCAGAAAACATACAAGTGTGCTGATGGTTGTGAGCAGGCAACAGCCAAGACCAAGACCTTACACCAGCCGTCTGTACCAGCAAGCAAGAAATTAACAGACAAGTTGCCTAGAATTTCTCAAGCTAAACGAACTGTCTTCTTCTAGAAGGGACAGACCTGTTTCAATAGTGGATTTCCCGGGCATATTGCACGAAATTGTCAAAAAGCATTTATGCCTTTTAGTGCCCTATTTTCAAATTATCAGAAAGCTATGCCAAATAACCTACATCAGGCTCGATTTGCTAAGGCTAAGTCTTCTGATCAAGACTAGAACATGGCTAAGAGACAAACTCACAAATCTCTAAAACCTTCAAGTTTTCTGAATCCTTCTAGCACTCTAAAAGTTGTGCAGAAGTCTGACTCACTAACCTGGAGGCCTAAGACCTTGACCAAGATCCAGCCTTCTGCCCCAAAATCGGTCAAATCAAAAGCATCAGCGACCTCATCCCCAACTAATTTAATTTCTGGTGTGGTTACTTATGTTGATGCAAATCGCATGCCCACATCATCAATGGCTTGGGTTGCAGCTTCTAACTAAACCTTTTGAAATGTGCAGGAGCAGCTTTGGAGGACTCTCGTCACACTTTGATATGTCTATAGTGGTTGCTCCAGGCACATGATAGGAGACATCTCGCAGTTGAATGACATTCAGTTTTTTGATGGTGGGTTTGTCTCCTACGCGGGTGGTGAAACGGGAAAGATAACTATGAGAGGAACGGTGTGCGATGGAGCTCTCAGCTTCAAGAATGTGAATTATGTTCCATAGTTGAAGCATCTCTTGAGTGTATCTCAGCTCTGTGATAATCATTTGGATGTTCTTTTTACCAAGAGAGGGTGTTATGTGCTGGAACCAGGCCTCATCATTCCGGATGAATGGATTCTTCTCAAAGCTGCATAGAAAGGAAATGCATATGTCATCGATATGAACAAAGCCCCAACCGACAAGCTTACCTGCCTGTTCTCGTCGACTGTTGAGCACGATGCAATGTTATGGCACAGTCGACTCGGACATATCAACATGTAGAACTTAAACAGACTTGAAAAAGGTGGTTTAGTCAGAGATCTACCAGTTCGGGATTTTATGTAGATTGAAAAGTGTGAATCATGTGCTCATGGGAAACAACATCGACAGCCGCACAAGTCGAAACCCGCACCCTCCACGTCAAAAGTCTTACAGTTGCTTCATATGGACCTATTTGGCCGACAGCTATTCTAAGCATTGGCGAGAAGGCATACTGTCTGGTTATCATTGATGACTACTCTCGATTCACTTGGGTCTTCTTCCTGGCACAAAAGAGTGAAACCGCTGAGTTAGTCAAATAGTTCATCACACTTATGGAAAACCAAGTAGACACCACTGTGAAGGCTATTCATTGTGATAATGGCAAAGATTTTAAGAACACCACCTTAATTCTTTCTGCTCCTCCAACGGTATTTTTTGACAGTTCAGTGCAACAAGAACTCCTCAACAAGATGGGGTTGCAGAATGCAGAAACCGTACACTAATTGAAGTTGCACATACTATGTTGGTCTAATCAGAACTACCTCTCATTTTCTGCGCAAAAGCACTCAATACCGCCTGTTATATTTAGAACCATGCCCTGATCAACAAAAGGCACATGAAAACACCATATGAAGTGGTTGAAGGTCACAAACCTTCGGTTAAGCATTTCCGCAAGTTTGGTTGCCCTTGTGTTCTTCTACTCATGGATGCTAAGGGTAAATTTGAATCACACGGGGATCCATGCATCTTCGCCGGTTACTCTAAGAATACTTCCTATCGTGTCTATATCAAGATCAAGAAAATGGTAGTTGAAACCTATAATGTGGGTTGGCTAGAGGAAAATCCCAAGGACGCACGCAATGGTCCTGACTGGCTCTATGATTATTCCTCTTTGTTTAAATATGTTGATGTCCCTTCAAATGTGACTGCAGGTACAAGCACAACTTCTGACCTCCCAATGATGCCCATATTAACTAAAGATGATGAAGATGTTGAACAACAACAAGAGTCTTTCAAGCAGCTAAGTGTGGATCCACCTGGATTCAATGAAGCTGTCTCTACACCTCCACCTGCATCGCAGAATGATGAAACTGTTTCTAAACAGATTCCTCATGATGTATCCCCTGAAGTTGAGGTTCCAAACACAGGAACTCCTGTGGCAAATGAAGGAGCTCCAACTCCTGATGTCTTAGGCTCATCTCTGTTTCCTGAGCCTACACCACCAGACTATTCTGTTGATTCATCAGTCAATACTTTCACTGGTGCCACTAGTGAGGGGGAGCCATCTGGAGTTGCCTCACAGAGCACTACAAACTTGCAATCAGATCTTCTTATCCCTGCTACGCCTATACCACAGCTACTACAGCGTGATCATCCAATTAAAAATGTTATTGGTCCTGTTACTGTTGCAGTGCGAACTCGCAGTCAATCAGGAGATATCAATACTTGCCTTTACTCTTGCTTTATCTCACAAATTGAACCTAAAAGCATTGATGTCGCCTTTTTGGAACTAGGCTGGCTTGACGCTATGCATGAAGAACTTAATCAGTTTGAGAAACTTCGGGTATGGCAATTGGTGAAGCTTCCTCAAGGAAAACATGCTCTTGGAACTCGTTGGGTATTTCGCAATAAACAAGATGACACTAGTGTTATTGTGAGGAACAAAGCTCGACTTGTTGTTCAGGGTTTACGCTAGATCGAAGGGTTGGACTACGATGAGGTTTATGCACCGGTAGTAAGATTGGAGGCCATTCGTATTTTCTTTGCATATTCATCAAACATGGACTTCACCGTCTATCAAATGGATGTCAAGACTGCTTTCCTCTATGGCAAGGTGAAAGAGGAGATATACATGGCACAACCACCGGGTTTTACTGATCCCGATAAGCCAGATTATTCATACAAATTAGACAAAGCTTTGTATGGATTTCATCAAGCACCTCGTGCGTGGTACACAACCCTAATAGAGCATTTTCTTGCTCATGGATATACCCGGGGAACCGTTGATCAAACTTTCTTCATCAAACGTGTTGACAAGGATATCATTCTTGTTCAAATTTACGTAGATGATAGTATTTTTGGTTCTATGGATGATGGGTTATGTCAGGAGTTTGAAGAGGTCATGAAGAAGAAATATGAGATGAGCTCACTGGGGAGATGACTATGTTTTTGGGACTTCAAGTTCGTCAAAGCCCACAAGGAATCCTGATCCATCAAGGAAAATATGTCAATGACGTTCTTGCCAAATTCAAGCTTACAAATTCAAAGACTACGACTTCACCAATTGCTGAACGACGTCTATTAAATGAAGACGGTGAAGGAACGTCTGTCAATCCAACCATGTACGGGTCTATGATTGGTTCACTAATGTATCTCACTGCAAGTCGGCCAGACATCATGTTTGCCGTTTGCTAGTGTGCTCGATATCAGGCTACTCGTTAACTCTCTCATTTACATGTTGTTAAAAGAATCTTTAGGTACCTCAAAGGGGCACCATCACTGGGCCTCTAGTATCCTAAAAATTCCTATGCTTTCTCTAAAGTAATCTGGGAGGTACAGACAGGGACATGCGCTCAACATTAGCTGGATGCCAATTCTTGGGAGATAGATTAATCTCTTGGCAGTGCAAGAAACAGCATACGGTGTCGCTTTCTACAGCGGAAGCAGATATGTCACAGCATCTGCTTGTTGCTCCCAGGTTTTATGGATGTAACACCAGCTTGCGGATTACGGTTTGACTTATCAAAACACAACAATTTATTGTGATAATCATGTTGCTATCCAAATTGTCAAAAAACCTGTTTTTCACTCCAAAACCAAGCGCATAAATATCAAAGTTCATTTTATTCGTGATTGCTATGAAAAGGGTCTCGTTAAACTTGAGCAAATCCACACCGATGCAAACGTGGCAGATTTGTTCACGAAACCTGTTAGCAACACACGTTTTCAAGTGCTTGTGGATCTTCTCAAAATGATTCGTTTTTCTAATTGAGCATCCTCTATTTGTTAGCCTCGTAAATTTGTTCATTACTATGCACAAATTTAGGGGGAGAAAAATACATAAAAAAAGTTTTTCAAACAAGTTTTTTAATGATTGGGAAATGAAATAATTTTTAGTGCTAAAAGCTTTGACTAACACACGTAAGGTGCTGTAGCGGGAACGACTTGGATCGAACGTGATATGTTGATAGGTCTAGAGCTCATCCGGATAGTGAAAGCCAACTGATATAAACATAAGGAACTATATATCCAGTGGGTAACTGATGTTCTAAAAGTAGTTACTTAAAAAAACAAATCAAATTACCCTAATTCTAGACTCAAATTAAACTCTAGACTCCTAAATTATACTAAACTACTAACCGATAAGTGGACCGATCAATTGTAGAATAGCTTAAGCAAGTCCGAATTATCAAACCAAGAGACTCTCTAATTGCTATGACCACTTAACTTAGACTCGATTAAAACACTTTATATATTTTAAAGGGGGGTTTTCTACTAATTCTAAATTATTAATTAAACTAAAACTATTTAATTGGAACAAATCAAACTTTGAATTTTTAGAACTTTAGGAATTAAATCAGGAATAATGAACTGGTTACCTAGGTTGGATTTTTAGATTGCTACTCATTTGATTTGATAATAACTTATTAGGTTGAATGATTTACCGGTATCTTGATATATTAAATCCTAGGTTTCTGATTTTAAAGATTCTTTTTCAGCTATCTTTTAATTTAGTAAAGTGTCTAATTGGTTAACTACTTAATTAACCTAGACCAACTATAATTTCTAGTTTAGCATAACCGACTTAATTTTGACAAGTAAATTAGATTTGGGAGTTTCTCAAAACCTAAACCTAACAATTTATCTAATTAATTCAGTCAACTAATTATTATTTCTCAATAACGAATTTAGGTATAATGACAAAACTGATTTTATTTCAAGTAATTGTTTTCCCGGTTTTATTGGCCAATTTACCGACAACTTCCCGAATCCCTAAAGACACAAAAAAGCAACACAAACCTATTCTATGGAAGACATCACCTAGATTCATGTAAAACAATTAAACAAACACAAATCAATTAAGATCATGAAAATACACTAAACTAGAAAATTAAAGTCGTGAACTTTACCAAATACACATTCAAACCACAATTAAACTAAAACAAATCAAACTTTCACAAAATCAATCATCCAAACCTAGGTAACTGAATTAGATCTAGCCAAGTATCGTGTTTGTAAAACTCAATAAACAAGGTTTAGAACAAGAATGCAGGAACAAGTTAAACAAAGAAGTATAAGGCTTAAGAATGTTGCAAACAAACCGCTAATTCTCCTGCCTCGAAACTCCTTGATAGCCTGATCGATTCCTGCAGCCTAGATCTCCTTCTTCTAGCTCAGATTCTCCAGAAAATATGCTCCAAAAGGCCTAAGTTCGTCCAAGCTTGATCCAAGATGTGTTTCAATTGAATAATGACTCAATAAATAACAAGCAAATCCCAAATCAACTCAGTTTTGAAACTTTCTGGATAAACACCCTCTCGCCGGCCGTGAGAGGGATTTAAGTTGCAGGTCGTGCCCCGCGATCGAGCTAAGTTCTCCAGAGATAATTATCAACCTCTCGCGCCCCGCGAGAGGATTAATTCCATTCGATCGCGGCCCGCCAGAGGGTGAAAAACCCTTAAATTCGATTCGTTTCCTCTTTTTCGATCCAATCGCGTCCCGGGTCGGTTCCATTTACCATTTTAGCTCGTTTTTCCCATCCTTTCAACCGTTTTCATGAACCAAGACCTGCAAAACACATTTGGATTTAAAGTAGATAAATTCTTGACAAACCGAAACGAAAACGTGTTAAAAATTTACAGACTTTACATGATAAATGCATGTATTATTCAATACATCAGTAACATACCATTGGCGTATGATTTTATGGTCTTAAATCCTGCGTTGATAGATAGCCAACGCCTGAGGTTTCGGGTCTTTATGCTGTTGAGTCATCCGGGGATATCTTGGCTGCCCTTCTGTTGCATCCAGATTATATGCAGACCTAGGCACATTAAGGATATCTTTAAAAGAGCCAAAATAGAAGGGCCAAAACCTTAAAAGGATGGAAATCTTATTCTGAGAAAATTCCAGGAATTCAAACGTACCACATAAGGTATCTACCTAACCCTCGTCAAATACTATTGGTCACTATGTTGTACAAAAGTACTGACCTGTTCACCAATAGTCTGACGTTGTAAAGATAAAGGATGATCTCAGTACTCACCTGCTACGATGAATTGTTGTGCTTGCCTTGATCGGGGGTATGTCATGAAGTGGGACACACGGGTATCATAGTATAATACTACCTTAAGCGTATCATAAAGCTGAAATTATAAGGTTGAGCTTTAGGTTTAAAATGGACAAATATATTGACAATTGCTTGGACCAGTCTGACCTAGCTCACACTAAAAAATGTTCCTTAGTCTGCTTAAAAACGATTTGATCCCATAGCAAGATTGTGTACGTGTTTTTGTTTTAATCTTTTACTTACTTTTGTAATTGGTAAAGAGTGATTAGTTCCTTGGTTATTTAAATTTTTGACTTTTAGTTAAATGATTTTTGTAAAGGGATATTGGACTATCCTGCTAAGTTTTGGAATTGGGACAATCAAATAGAAGTTTTGGAAGTCTTGAAATGGAACAAGTTTGGGTTTATGGTGGTAGTGTTCCGTATTGGGCTTTCAAACACTTTTTGGATAGGCCCACTGAATATCCATTCTATTTTGAGTGTGTGGATGGTTCACTGTTCCGGATTGGGCCCAAAATAAGCCCAATCCGGATTGTGTATCTCGGATGATTGGATCTGGATTGACTTAGGCCCAAAAGTTCCAGGCCCAAGCCAATTCCAGAATAGTATATAACTAAATCAGAGTTACATTTCGGATTATTCACAAAATTTTCCGAAATCCTCTGTTCATCTTTCGAATTCAATGTTCATGTTCATTCGGATTTTATCTTAAATTTCATCCGAATTAGATATAAAATGCTTCTTAATTATGAAACTAAATGATAATCTTCAAATATTCATGCATTTCGGATAGTATTTCAGATAGATCTTCAAATAAGCTGGTATTTCGGATTTCATTCTAGATGGATATTCAACCGAAATGAATGAACTCGGATTTCATCTCGGATGATGTTCATCCGGAGTGATGAAAGGTTCATCCGGATTCCTTTTGAACCGTTTTGTATCTGGGTTCTAGAGTCTGAATTTTTTTTTGAACTGTCTTGAACGTTTTCAAATAATTGAACCTTTGAACTGTGTTTGAACATTGTCAATGATTGAACCTTTGAAATGTTTTTGAACCTTTCAAATGATTTATATTTTGAACTGTTTTGAACCTTTCGAATTTGTTGACTCTTAAGATGACCTGTCAGCTGGTTTTGTTGAGCTTCACTTAACTTGTTTATTCTTTCTGTCAGCAATGGAGGAAGAGGCGTTCGACGCAGTTATGCTAGTAGGAAAAACAGTTTCACAACCAGGCAGGTTATTTATCCGATCCTCCAGCAAAATTTTTTCAGGAGTTTAGATCTATGATGGCTGGACTGAATGATTGTAAGATTGCATACGGCCTTCGAGCTAACCCAGTCATATATCGAGATCTTGTGCATACTTTTTGAAAGAGAGCTATATTTCAATTGAGAGGCGCTGATGGGAGGCCTTACATTAGTTCACTGATTCAGGGAAAAGAGATTTTGGTAAATGAGGCCTGTATCCGAGAGGTAGTAGTTTGCTAATGTTACAAGTGATCCGATGTTGTAAGCTAAGGAGAAAGTGATGCATGTGCTAACAGAGATGAGTTACGAGGGAACTTATCCGCCTTTACTGAAGAAGATGTTTCCCGTGTACTGGATATTATTAGTGCATGTCTTTACGTAATGTATATCTGAGAACAAAGGAGGATTAGATCAGCCAAATCAAACTCAAACCTCGGGGATTATATCTCTTGTGATGGATTGGAAATATAACTTCTCTGGTTATATTTTCGAGAATATGAATAAGATCTTGGAACAGTCGAAGAAGAGAATGTTTCTGCTATATCCTTGGTTTGTACAGTTGATTTTGGATGCCCGATACCCTAATCTGACCAAGGATGCTTCTGATGCTAATTTGTTGAACATGAAGCCAATGGGTCTAACCATTTTCGGAACGATGAAGAAAAACCGATCAACATCAAAGACTGTTTTCATTGGTCGCATACCTTTGAAGAAGTTCGATAAGTTTTCTGAGGTGATTAGACATGATATCCCAGCACCTAAGCCAGTTAATGCTATGGTAGTTGAGGAACATGATATACCGATGAAGGAGAATGAGGTTGAAGTTGAGGATCTGGTTACTGATGCCGATACAAATGAGGAAGAAGCTTTCTTGGAATCCATTACAGATCTTGGTGCTCATGCGACTCCCGAATTACCATAACTCACCACAAAGAATTTGGAAGCTCTTATTGCTCATTTGAAGGAAATACAAGAACAATAATGGAATCCTCTGCTTATGTTGCCTAATATTGATATTCCTGTTGGTATGGTTGAGTCTGAAGAAGATGTTGACGAAGAAGAAGTACCGTTAGTAAAGAGACGAAAGACATAGGCTGTTAAAGAACTAAGTCATTCTGAAGTTCAGATTGGTAGTGCTGCTGAAGAATCTACTCCTGTTACATCTTTAGTTACTGTGTCGTTGACGGATACTTCGATGGTCGAATCTATTATTGCTGCTGAACCAACAGTTACTCACATCGCTACACATTCTACTGTTGTATCTGTTCCAGCAGATTCTGTCTTACAAATGATGGATTTTGGTGGTAGCTCAACGGGTGCCGGAGGATCTAGAGTAGGTGGTAGTGGTTCAAGTGGTATTGAAGGTGATGATACGGAATATTTGAGGGGATCAGAGAAACGAGCATTTGAGTTCAGCAGATTAGATAGCAATGACGAAGATGTGGATGTTGTTGATTTGAAAAAGAGGGTGATCGTGCTTGAACAAGAAGTTATTCTTAAAGATGCCCAGATTGCTTCATTACAGATGCGCATTGATGTCAGGGATCAAACTCTTGATCAGTTGCAAGGAGATGTTATTATATTGATGACTATGGTTTTTGATTTGAAGGCAAAGTTACAAAATAAGTTTGGTCGAGAATTTTCTGATCCAACCGATGATCCGATGAACATTGAACATCGTCATCGAGCCGCCAAACAGAGAGCAGCCGAACAGGGAGAAGCCGGTAGAGTCTCTGCTGAGCAGTTAGCTCCTGGTCATCAAGCAGGATTGGATGATTATCTACGAGATCCAAAGAAGAAGTATACTGCAAGTCAAAAACGTTCAACTACTCAAAAGAAAAACCAGATGGTTCTGATGAAGAATGTAGATGTGAATCCACTTGATGAGAATTTTCAATTAAAGGATCCTTCCAACCAATCCGAGAGATATATCATGGAGCTCAGTTCGAGTTATTACAGCAAAGTTGAAAACAAGTCGAGAGTGGTACCTGTGGAAGTATGATCATGTGAAGAATATGTGGCTTATCGTCAAGTAGGATGGTACCTGTGAATATTACTCGAAGGAATCTTAATTTGAAACCTGGACAAAGGTTGCGTTAACTGATCTTCCGAGAGCTCCTTATACTGATGATAATACTATAGAACGTGTACCGGGTTGGAGGTTCTTAAAGCGTTTGGAGCAAGAAGTCAAGTCTGGTTTTAAAATGATTAAACCGGCTAAGCCATATCTACGGGGGGCTAAGGGGGTTCGTGATGCGAGAACTGGTAGGCGTTTTAAATCAGTGATGTGGCCTCCAACAGATAAAGAACTTGTGATACCGGTTGCTCCGACATTTCCCAGAGGTATTCTAAAGAACTTTAATTTCTGGATGTATGATCCAAAGGTTGGAAGTGTAGCGATTGTCACAAAAGAAAAGGCTTTTCAAGTGAATGATGTGGTGGATTTAGTAAGTTTCCATGACGAAGATCTTCAAGTCTTAGCCGCGAATCAAATTCAGACTGCAGATTATATGAAGCTTGTGCGAAAGATTGGACAACTTCAGTAGCTGGGATAATTGCTGGAAGGTCCGGAATCGATGCGCTAGCTAAAGACTAAAGGCCTAATGTTGTAAACCTAGGGGGAGATTGTTGGTCTTATAACTAAAAGTTTACACATTAGTGCTACATTAGGGCTTAGTTTAAGGGATTTGGGCTTCCTAGAGCCTCATGGGCCTAGGGTCGTAACTAGCGGGCTATATGTTTAGTATAAATACATGTCTTAGGTTAATGTTTAAACGCTAGTCAGTTATTATTGAAAAAACTTGTATCAGACACTATTTTGGTGTATGCAAGTTGCTTTGATTAAAGATTGTTCTTCATTCTAATCTTTATTTCTGCAATCGATTAGTCTTGCGATACCTGTTAGATGCGGTAAAGGTGAAATAGGTCGCGGGTGGAGATATTTCATGTGCTATCACCCTGACCTCCGATGACGTGGAAGATAGCACACTCAAGAATACGGTGCAGCGGGTCAAGAATCCATGTTGCCTTGGCTCTCCTTGGGTCCCATTCCCGACCTGGAAGAGCTTATCTGCATCAGGCTCCCATTTCTTGTAGACTACCATGGAAGAGCTTAGAATCAATCTCATCATCGACGTATAATCCGAGCACCTGACCGAACCGACTGATGGACTGGTGGTGCCATTTCATAGACATCCGGGCACGGAAAGGTAAATCGGAAAGAAGCAAAAAACTCGATGACTAGCTCTATGTATTGTGGCTTAGCGATTTCAAAAAGGCGGGTCCATGGTGGAGTCATTAGATCCTCGAACCACTCGGACTGACAAAGTAGGTCAAGATCGACAGTCTGTAACGTCAGCATTGGTACAATTAAGTGTCTCCTCGCCCACAACCTTTCCACCTTGGCGATACAATGCCCTTCCTTGGCATTGTTGCTGAACCTAAGAAACGAGTGATCCATCTGCAAAAGTGAGCAAAACAATAAGCAGTTAAAATGCGAAAAACCGACAAAAACAATTTCTGTACAGTTACGCACGATCGTGCTAAAAGAAGGCACTCTCATGTGTGATTGGTTCTCTATAGTTCTTTTATGAAGATTTCTGAGTTATGAAGTGTCTAGGTTTGTTCTTCAACAAACACGATCGTGCTTACATTCGCACTCTCGTGTAAGACCGATTCTGGGTGAGATTTGTTTGAAATCTAGAAACTAGGTGAAAAGCACGATCGTGCCATTAGATGGCGCACTCGTGCGCCTTGAATTTCTAGGCAAGATCTGCAGAATCATCATAATTTTTGAAGAGCACGATCGTGCTATATGTTGGCATGATCATGCCTGATGAATTTCTGGCAATTTTTTTGCAATTCAGTCACTATCTTATGAAGAGCACGATCATGCCAGGATCTGGCACTCTCGTGCGAGACGGAATCGGAACTTGCGATAGCCTCCAAAACTCACTCAAAACCCTGATTTTTCAACACTTTCACTTAGGGGTTTTGTAAATCGGTCAAGTGCGGCTCACGACAACACAAAAAACACAAAAAGGGGCTTGAAATCGGGTGATTTAGACGAAACCCTAAGAACTCAAAAGAAACTAACTTGAAGAACATAACCCCCAAAGTTACAAAAAACTAACAAGGAAAGAGAAAGATTCGTACCTGGAATGCTTTTTGGGAGGAAGGAATGGACAATTTCTTGAAGGAAGGAAGGAGATGTAGAGGATTCGTGAGTGGTTGAAAGAGTTCAAGTAAAGAAGATGAAGAATTAAAGAAGACTAGGGTTTGCTTTTATTGATTCTAAAAAGAGGGCTGACACTAGCAGACCTGGTAGTGTAAGAGATCCTGTTTGTAGTGCTTAATTTTCATATTCTTTTTTTTTTTGTTTTTTTACTCTAACTTAATTATTTCCATTTTTATTTTTATATTTATTTTTATTTTTATTTTTATTTTTATTTATTATTATTATTACTATTTATTTATTTATTTATTTTATTTTATAATCAAAACTCAAGTTAGAAAATAATAAGGGGTGAAAAATAAAAATAAATGTGAAGGTAAAAAAAATAAAGCAAAAACTACTTGAACTCGGGTCACTCACGAAACATCTCCTATCAAGAAAAAGAGCCGAACAAACATTCCTGAAGATCGGCAATGCATTCAAACATCCCTCGTGATCAGAACGAACCGAAACCTGAAAAATAAATGAGCAATAGAAGAAAATAGTATATCAACAACAAGAACATGAGTCTTCAGCTAGACTCACCACCCCCGCGTTCATTTGTTCAAGGGGACTCTTGCAGTTTGATTAGTAAACCACCAATTTGTAAGCAATCGATGGTAAACACAAAAAGTGTATATAAAACACAAACGGGTCATGCTACCAACACTTGTATTTTCCCAGACCAAACCTAATACATATTATGTAGTAAAGAAGGCGATCGTTATGACATAATGCTATATTATGTCGGTGTTCATTGTTCAACAATCTCGCCCTAGGTTTACAACATTAGTGTTAAAATTTGGGTTAAGGGTGGTTGAATGGGCTTCCTAGAGCCTTATGGGCCTAGGGTTGTAACTAGTGGGTTTTGAGATCCTTATAAATAGATGTATTGGGATTAGGGTTCAGGTTGCTAGTCAGTTTGTTTTTCAGGTATCTTGTATCAGACACTATTTGGTGTATGCAAGTTAATTATAGATTGTTTTTCGTTCTGTTCATCTAATCTTTATTTCTGTAATCGATTAGTGGTTGTAATACCGTGTACAGATCCGTAAAAGGGACTTACAATTGGTATCAGAGCCTACTGTTCGATACAGGCTCTCGGTGTCACGGACAGAAGAAGAACTGTTCAGATCTTGAAGAACTGTTGCTGTTAGTCATCTCGGATTATCACTGTTGAAGACATATTGAAGATTGTTGTTGTTTTTCTCATCTCGGACTGCTACTGTTCCTAGAAAACCAAAGGAGATTCATGCAGTTCGGATCCGAAATCGTTGAAGATCCCGAAGAACACAAAGAAGATCATCCATCTTGGATTGATTCCTGACAGCTGTTCATTGGATTTCTCAACAACTTTATCCGGATTACTCTCATTCCAGATAGGGATCACTGTTCAAATTACCTGTGTTCATCTGTTTGTATGAATTTCGGAACACTGTTGACTCCGGATAAGGGTTCATATTTCAGATCAGACTCTCATTCCGGATCAGGCTTTTATTCCGGATCTGTTTCTTCATTTCAGGTTGACATTCATCTTGGATCAGGCTTTTATTCTGGATCAGGCTTTTATTCTGGATCTGTTTCTCCATTTCGGATCTCTTTTTATCTCGGATTGGCATTCATCTCGGATCACTAGGAATTTTGATCATATCTTATTTCGGATTTTATCTCCATTCCGGATTGGTTAGTAATCTTGGATCAAGAAAACATTTCGGATTCATCCGAGTTACTGTTACTGTGTCTCTGCTAGCATTCCAGATTACGGTTTCGGATTCTCATTTCGGACCATTACATCGGACTTGTTAAAGAGTGTTCATAATTTAAAATTAATATTAACTTTGATTTTATTTGGTAAAATCTAAAAAATAGTGAAAAGTTACATGACAGCTCAGGATCTGACAAATGCCACCCTAACAGCATTGCAGTCGCAGACGCTGGCTCTTCATCAAGAGCTAGACCAAGTCATTGGCACTTCTACAAAGGTGCGCCGTCTACTATATAGTGATGAATATTATGAATGGAAATTCAGGTTTGAGCAATACTGCAAGGCTAAAGAGCCAGGGGTTTGGAGATGTATCATGAATGGTCCTTGAACCATAGTTTATAGCACTGCTAAAGATCCGGACACAAAGATCCCCAAACCTAGTCATTTGTGGACTCCGACGGATGTGAAGATAATCAAAGAGGATGAGAAAGCCTCGGCTGTTCTAACAATGGCGCTCGGACCCAACATCTCCATAGCTGTCAGAAATTGTAAGACGGCTAAGGAGATGTGGAGCGAACTACAAAATCTCTATGAGGGAAACGCTGATATGAAAGCAAGTTAGGTTAATTAGCTGAATCAACTACTCAGCTCATATAACCACATATATGGAGAAACCATTGAAAATCAAATTCGAAGATACGTGAAGCTTGTCTCTCAAATGATTTTAGCTGAAATTTATCTTACAAACAGTTCTATAAATAGACAGTTGTTGAACTCTTTGCCTAAGAGCTGGGATACTGTTGTGGGCATGATCAAGAAGAAGAAAAACCGGAATGATGTCACCCTCACGGAATTGATTGCAACTATCAACTCATGTGAGATAGACAATAAACAGAGGGACATCAAGCATCAAAGCAGTCTGATGCCAGCTGGTATTACAGGCAAGAACGCGGCATTAATGTCTCATAATCTTGTCTACAGCCCTTTGCAAGAAGCTCACACACACCGGGTAGCTCTAACTTGGTTTATAGTCCTCTTACATCTGCACAAAAGACTCAGTATGTTTATGGTCTTCAATCTCAGACTCCTACGATGATCTCTGCGGCACAGGTTCAGACACAATATCATGCTCAATATCCCAACATGGTTTATTGTCCTGTCACTCCTGCAACAGCTCAATAAGGCGGCATTCCTCAATATTCTATTCCCACACCAGCTCCTGCTCTAGCTATGCCAAATTATGCTTTTCTCACAAAGAGAATGAGGAGAAATTGGCCATAGCCGCTTCAATTATTAACAGTTTAAACACTTTCTTAGCAGGTGACTTAACCCCTCTATCTGTTCTTCGAACTGAACTAGATCTGATCATGGAGGAGGATTTAGACGAGATAGACGTGTCCTGGAATCTTGCGATGGCTGCTTTTCATGTCAACAAATTTCAGAAGAAGTATGGGAGGCAACCATTGTCGAATCTGAAGACTGGGCTAACGAAAGATAAGCTTAGGTGCTATAGATGTCATGACCCAGGGCACTTTGCACAGGAATGCAAGAAGACGCCATTTGGATATGTCTCATCCATAGTGGTAGATATTTAGAACAGTGACAGACAGCTCATGCTCGTCTCTCCTTCTAAGTCTCCTTCAAGTCCCTCGAGCAGCTCTAGTGGGAAATCAACAGCCTTGGTAGCACAGCAGCATGAAGGGTTCAACTGGGCAGATGTTGCAGCTCAGATGGAGACTCGGAATCTTTCCAAGAATAGCAATCATTTCATGATGGCACAGACATCTGAGTCACCTGATCTCTCAGAAACGGTAAATCGCATTCTCTGTTCAGATAGTTTTCGTTTTAAATTATCACAAATACGCGCCCATAACTCAACTCTTGTAGCTGAATATCAACAAGCTGCTTCGCAGAACATCACCCTTAAACATAAGAACAAGCTTCTTATGGAGAAGGTAGAAGCTTAGAAACAAGATATAGCTCAGCTAAAGCTTGACTTGAACCAACAACAATGTTGGGTATATGACTATAAGCTAAAATTAGCTGAAAAGGACGTAGAACTTCAAGCAGCTTTAGCCAAGCTAAATTCCTTGACAGGAAAGTTTCAAGAAAATCAAATAAATATCAAAAAATCTGAAACTTCTAGCAAGCTGGTCAAGGACTTGTGTGATCTACAGCTTGAATATCTGAAAAACTATACAAAAGGCCTTGGGATAATAGGGCTTCTCCACCATATAATCATAACTACACACGAATGCCTGATTCTGGGGCTGAACTAGAAAATGAAGAAATTATTATGTATGGTAAACCCTCATATTACTTTTCAAAACCTTGGAAGCCCTACTACCCAAAGTTTTCTAAGCCAACTGAACTCAAGAAGGACACTGGTTGTTTTTCATCCATGCCAGTTTCTTAAAAATCTGGTGATTTCCCCTCTTGTAGTTCAGATGGTTTAGAGACAAAGACGCCTAAAGAAGAGGCAGCGACACGACTTAAAGAATCAACAACAAAAAATCCTCCTGAAACTGACACAGTGAACGCTACTAACGCTTCTACTTCATGTGCAGAAGAAATATTAGTAGAGGATATTACAGATGGTGATAAAGAAGAATGTTTGAATTCAAATTCGGAAAATTCAGCTGCTGATTATGATTTTTGTAAACCTTCTTTTGACATTTTGAATCTTTGTCTTGCTAAACAATCTAAATTCTTGGACAATGTTGGTTGTGTTGATAACTTAGTCATTTTTAATTTTGGTTTTTCATCCAATGCTGATGTTATAAATTCTGATAATGCATGTGGTAAATCTTGTGATGAAAACTTAACTTTTGCTTCAGGTATAGCATTGACAGATGATTCGTTTTCCTCAGTAACTTCTGAAGAGACACTAAAAGTTCTTCTGATGAAGCACCGTCTGTTGATGCTATTCCAAGGGTTGACAATGAAGAAATTAACCAACCAACTTACTCTGTGATGAGTGACGCTGGCAATGTAGCAGAAGAATCGGGTGAGTCAGATTCTTCGAACGAAACTCGGTTGATTGATTCTGAAATGACAAATGGCAGAAAATTAGCAATCTCAAACTTTGGAAACTGAATCTGAATCGGAATCTCAAACTTTTCAAAACATAGAGATTTCTTTTGCTACTAACAATCAAAGCTCATCTTCTGACAGTTAAGAAACTGATGTCCCTGCTGACTCACGTGTCTCCTCTGAAGAATCCGCCAAGCAAAATGGTTTGAAAACTAACTAAAGAAATGAAGAACACGTAGATCCAAAAAGAAGAAAACCAAACAAGCACCTCATCCTACTGAAACGGCTGCTGCTGATTCAGTTCCTCATTATGAGAAATTGACTCCCCAGTCCCAAACTGAATCTATTAGGTCATTCGCTGAACAGGAATCAGTTAAAATTTTATCTAAGTCTACCAACTCCAAACTATCAAATTCAGATCATAACACTTACAAGTGTGCTGATGGTTCCGAGCAGGTTTCAGCCAAGACTAAGACCTTGCATCAGCCATCAGTACCAGCAAGCAAGAAACTACCAGCCAAGCTGCCTAGAATTTCCCAGGCTGAATGGACTGTCTTCTTCCAGACCTGTTTCAACTGCAGTCTTCCCAGGGATATTACATGAAACTGTCAAAATGCATTTATGCCTTTTAACGCTATATCTTCGAGAAATCAGAGAGCTATGCCTAATCACCTACATCAGGCTTGATTTGCTCCGGCTAAGCCCTCTGATCAAGAGTGGAACATGGTCAAGAAACAAAATCAAAGATCCCTAAGACCTTCAGGTTTTTTGAATCCTTCTAGCACTCACTCCGAAAATTGTGTAGATGTCTGACCCGCTAGCCTGGAGGCCTAAGGTCTTGACCAAGGATCAGTCTTCTATCCTAAAAGTGGATAAATCAAAAGCATCACCACTCTCATCCTCAACTAATTTAATTTTTCGTGAGGTCACTTATGTTGATACAAATGGAACACTCAGATCGTCAATGGCCTGTTGAAATGTGCAGGAACAACTTTGGAGGACTCTCGTCAGACTTTGGTATGCCGACATTGGTTGTTCCAGGCACATGACAGGAGACATTTCGCAATTGAATGACATTCAGTTTTTTGATGGCGGGTTTGTCTCCTTCGCAGGTGGTGAAACGAGAAAGATAACAATGAGAGGAATGGTGTGCAATGGAGCTCTCAGTTTCAAGGACGTGAACTACGTTCCAGAGTTGAAGCACAGTCTCTTGAGTTTGTTCTGTGATAATTATTTGGATGTTCTCTTTACTAAGAAAGGTTGCTCTGTGTTGAAACCTGGCCTCCTTATTCCGGATGAATGGATTCTTCTCAAAGCTGAACGCAAAGGAAACGCATATGTCATCGACATGAACAAAGCCCCAACAAACAAGCTTACCTGCCTGTTCTCGTCGACCGCTGAGCACGATGCAACGTTATGGTATAGCCGACTAGGACACATCAACATGAAGAATCTAAACAGACTTGTAAAAGGTGGTTTAGTCAGAGATCTGCGTGTTTAGGATTTTATGCAAATTGAAAAGTGTAAATCATGTGCTCATGGGAAACAACATCGAAAGCCACACAAGCCGAAACCCGCACCCTCCACCTCAAACGTCTTGGAATTGCTTCATACGGATCTTTTTCGTCCGACCGATATTCTGAGCAATGGTGGGAAGGCATATTGTCTGGTTATCATTGATGACTACTCTTGTTTCACTTAGGGATTCTTTCTTGCACAAAAGAGTGAAGAGTTAGTCAAACAGTTTATCACCCTAATGGAAAACCACGCAGACACCATAGTGAAGACTATCCGATGTGATAACGGAACAGAGTTCAAGAATGCCACTTTGAATTATTTTTGCTCCTCCAAGGGAATTGATCGACAGTTAAGTGCAGCCTGAACTCCTCAACGGAACGGGGTCGCAGAATGTAGAAACCGCACACTCATTGAAGCAGCACGTACTATGTTGGTCGAATCAGAACTACCTTTTATTGTCTAGGTAGATGCAGTCAATACCGCTTGCTACATTCAGAATCATGCCCTGATCAACAAAAGACACATGAAAACACCGTATGAAGTGGTTGAAGGTCACAAACCTTCGGTCAAGCATTTCCGTAAATTCGAATGCCCCTGTGTTCTCCTACTCGTGGATGCTAAGGGAAAATTTGAATCACGCGGAGATCCACATATTTTTTTCGGATACTCTAAGAACACTTCTTATCATGTCTACAACAAGATCAAGAAAATGGTAGTTGAAACCTACAATGTGGGTTGGCTGGAGGAAATCCCAAGGACGCACGAATTGGTCCTAATAGGCTCTATGATTATTCCTGTTTTTTTTTATAAATCTGTTGATGTCTCTTCTGGTATGAATACAGGTACAGGCACAAGTTTTGAACCCCCACTGATGCCTATCTTGACTGAGGATGATGAAGATGCTGAACAGTTGCAAGAATCTTTCAAGTAGCTGAGTGTGGATCCACCTGGATTCAATGAAGCTGTGTCTACACCTCCACCAGCATCGCAGAATCAAGAAACTGTTTCTGAACAGATTCCAACATGTTCCCCTGAAGTTGAGGCTTCAAACACAGAAACTCTTGTGGCAAATGAAGGAGCTACAACTCCTGATATCTTAGGATCATCTTTTTTTACTGAGCCTAAACCACCGGATTGTTCTGGTAATCCATCAGTCAACATTCCCACTGGTGCAACTAATGAGGGGGAGTCATCTGGAGTCGCATCGCAGAGGTTTACAAACTTGCAATCAAATCTCCATGTTCCTGCTACACCTATACCACAACGTCTACGGCGCGATCATCCGATTGAAAATGTTATTGGTCTTGTTACTACTAGAGTTCAGACTCACAGTCAACCAGGAGATATCAATACATGTCTTTACTCTTGTTTTATCTCACAAATTGAACCTAAAAGCATTGATGTCGCCTTGCACGAACCAGGCTAGGTTGACGCTATGCACGAAGAACTCAATCAGTTTGAGAAACTTGCGGTATGGCAATTGGTGAAGCTTCCTCAGGGAAAACTTCCCCTTGGAACTCGTTGGGTATTTCGCAACAAACAGGATGATACTGGTGTGATTGTGAGGAACAAAGCTCGATTGGTTGTTCAGGGCTTTCGTCAGATCGAGGGGTTGGATTACGATAAAGTTTATGCACCGGTGGCTAGATTGGGAGCTATTTGCATTTTCTTGGAATATGCATCATACATAGACTTTACGGTCTATCAAATGGATGTCAAGACTGTGTTTCTTTACGTCACGGTGAAAGAGGAGATAGACGTGGCACAACCACTGGGTTTCACCAATCCTGACAAGCCAGACTATGCATACAAATTGGACAAAGCTTTGTATGGGTTGCATCAAGTGCCTCGCGCATGGTACGTAACCCTAATAGAGCATCTGCTTGCTCAGGGATATACCCGGGAACCAATGATCAAGCTTTGTTCATCAAACGTGTTGACAAGGACATCATTCTTGTTCAAATTTACGTCGATGATATTATTTTTGGTTCTACGAACGATTGGTTGTGTCGCGAATTTGAAGAGGTCATGAAGAAGAAATTCGAGATGAGTTCATTGGGGGAGATGACTATGTTTTTGGGTCTTCAAGTTTGACAGAGCTCCCAAGGAATCTTGATCCATCAAGGAAAATATGTCAATGACGTTCTTGCCAAATTCAAGCTTACAGATTCAAAGCCTACGGCTTCACCAATTGCTGAATGGCCTTTGTTAAATGAAGACGCTAAAGGAACACTTGTCAATCAAACCATGTACCGGTCTATGATTGGTTCACTCATGTATCTCACGGCAAGTCGGCCAGACATCATGTTTGTCGTTTGCCAGTGTGCTCGATATCAGGCTACTCCTAAACTCTCTCATTTACATGTTGTTAAAAGAATTTTTAGGTACCTCAAAGGGGCACCGTCACTAGGCCTCTAGTATCCTAAAAATTCTTAATTTGAACTGTATTCTTTCTCTGACAGTTTGACTTATCTAAACACAACAATTTATTGTGATAATGATGATGTTATCCAAATTGTCAAAAACCCTGTTTTTCACTCCAAAACCAAGCACATAAACATCACAGTTCATTTTATTCGTGATTGCTATGAAAAGGTTCTCGTTAAACTTGAGAAAATCCACATCGATGCACATGTTGCGGACTTGTTCACGGAACCCGTTAGCAACACGCGTTTTCAGGTGCTTGTGGATCTTCTTAAAATGATCCGATTTTCTAACTGAGCATCCTCTATTTTTTTTTGTTTAGTTTGTTTTCCTTATTTTATTTTTGTTTACTCGTAAATTTGTTCATATATATGCACAAATTTAGGGGGAGAAAAATCACAAAATACCAAAAAAATAAAAAAAAATAGAAAAACACAAAAACATTAAAAAATTCTTTTAAACAGTTTTGCAATGATTGGGAAATGAAATATTTTCTCGTAATAAAGGTTTTTGGTTGTTGACTAACACATGTAAGGTGTTGTAGCTGGAACGACTTTCGAAAGCAATGTGTTGATTGGCTTAAAGCTCAAACGGATATTATAAGCTAAATGATACAAACATAAAGAACTATATATCCAGTGGGTCACATACTATCAGCATATGATTTAATGGTCTAAAATCTTGCGTTGATAGATAGCAAATGTCTGAGATTTCGGGTCTTTATGTTGTTGAGTCATCTGGGGCCCTTTTGTTGCATCCAAATAATATGCAGACCTAGAAATAGTCAGGATATCCTTAAAAGAGCCAAAATAGAAGTGCCAGAACCTTAAAAGAATGGAAATCTCATCATGAGGAAATTCCATGTGCTTGAAAAGTCAAACATACCATATAAGGTATTTGCCTAACCCTCGTCAGATACTATTGGTCACTCTGCTGTACGAAAGTACTGACCTTTTCACCAATAGTCTGACGTTGTAAAAGATAAAGGATGATCTAAGTATATTCACCTGCTACGATGAATTCTTATGCTTACCTTGATCCGCAGGGGTATGTCATGGAGTGGGACACACAAGTATCATAGTATAACATTATTTTAAGTGTATCATAAAGCAAAAAGTAGAAATTTGAGCGCTAGGTTTAAATGGACAAATATATTTGCAATCGCTTAGACCAGTCTGACCAAGCTCACACTGAAAAGTGTTCCGTAGTCTGCCTGAAAATGATTTGATCCCATAGCAAGACTGTGTATATGTTGTATTGATTTTATTTAAATGCTTTGCTTATTTTTGTATATTTTTTAAAGATTGTATGGTTGCTCGGTTAGTTAAATTGTTGATTTTTGAATTAGATGATTTATGTCAAAGGGTATTGGACTGGCCTACTGAGCTTTGGAATTGGGCAAATCCAATAGAATTTTTTAAAGCTTTGAAATTGAACAGTCTTGGGCTTACTGTGGTACTATTCCGGATTGGGCCTTTAAACCCTTTCTGGATAGGCCCATTGACCGAATTGGGACCCTCCTCCGTTGACCGTTTTGGATTGGTTACTGTTCCAGATTGGGCCCAAATAATTTTGACCAAGTCCATTCCAGATTGTATTGGATCTTGATTGACTTGGGCCCAAATTCTCAGGCCCAAGCCCATTCCGAAATAGTATATCTTGATATCATTGTCTCATTTCAGATCATTCACTAAAAAACCTTCATCCGAAACACTATGGTCATCATTCGAATTATATTTTCCTCACATTCATCCGAATTGCATCAAATTATGTATAAAGTGCTTATTAATCATAAAAATTAAATGTTAATCTTCAAATCTTCATGTAATTAAGCATCTCAGAGGGCTTCTTGGATAAATATTCAAATAGTGTGCATTCCGGATTCCATCTCGAATGAGCATTCAGTCGAAATGGATGAACTCGGATTCCATTTCAGATGGCATTCATCTGAGATGATAAGGGGTTCATCTGGATTCCTGTTTGAACCCTTTTGATTCTGGATCACATTGTTTGGACTCTCCGAAATGGTCTTTGACCCTTCTGGGTTGTCTTTGACCCCTCCGGATTGTCTTTCTTCCAAATTGAGTACTGAACTTTAAAATGAACTTTCAATTGAACCTTAAATATGTCAGTTAGTTTTCAAGCTAATGGGTTTTTGACCTCTTAGTTTGAAATTCACCAGTTAACCTCTTACTGAATATGGTTTAAATCCGTTGTTTTTTACAGAAATGGCTGAGGAGGCTTTTGATGTTGTTTTATTAGTAGAAGAGCAGTTCCATAACCAGGCGGGTTATCTGTCGGATCCACAAGCGGAGTTTTTCCAAGAGTTTCAGTCTATGATGGTGTTTCTAAATGACTGCAAGATCTCATATGCACTCCGAGCGAATCCGATATTTATCATGATTTAGTGCACACGTTTTGGAAGTGAGCGAGATTTCATCAGAAGGGTACTGACGGGAAGCCTTATATTAGTTAATCAATTCAAGGGAAATAGATTGTTATGAACGAAGCATGTATTCGAGATGTGTTGAAGTTTACAGATGTATCAGGTGATCTGACATTATATGCTAAGGAGAAGGTCATGCCGGTATTGACAGAGATGAGTTATGAGGAAACTTATCCACCATTGTTGAAGAATTTGTTCCCAGCGTACTTGAGATTATTAGTACACATTTTTATGCAATGTATATCAAAGAACAAGGGCGGGTTAGATCAACTGAACCAGACAAAGACGTCAGCCATAGTATCTTTGGTGATGGATTGGAAATATAACTTTTCTAGTTATATTTTTGAGAACATGAAGAAGATTCTTGAGAAGTCGAAGAAGAAGAGGTTTTTGCAATATCCTCAATTTGTAAGCTGATTCTGGATGCACGTTATTCTGATTTGGCTAAAGATGCTTCTGATGCGAACTTGTTGAATATGAAACCTATGGGTCCGACTATTTTTGGTACGATGAAGAAGAATCGATCGACGTCAAAGACAATTTTTGTTGGGCGTCTGCCGTTAAAGAAGTTCGGGAAGTTTTCTGAGATGATCGGTCAGGATATTCCAGCACCTAACTGGTAAATGCTATGGTGGCTGAAGAACATGATGTATCAGTGTTAGGGAAGGAGATTGAGATTAAAGATTTAGTTTCTGATGCTGATACTGATGATGAAGAAGCTCTGTTGGAATCCATTACTAAACCTGAAGCTTATCCGATTCCAGAGCCACAAGAGCTTTCCACAGAGAATTTAGAAGCTCTCATTGCACATCTAAAGGAGATTCGGGAGCAGCAAGAGAATCCTCCTCTCGTGTTGCCTCATTCTGGCATCCCAGTTGCTGGAGTTGATCCAAATGAAGATGTTGAAGAAGAGGAAGTACCGTTATTGAAAAGGCGACGGACAGAAGCGACCAAAGAACTCACTTATACAGAAGCCCAGATACAAACTGAAGCTCATATTTATGGTACTACTGAACAACCGATTACTGTTACATCCTCGGTCACTGTACCTTTGGCCGATACTTCTACTATGGAGCCTATTACTTCTGAAGAACCGACAGCTCCTCTCATTATTACTCAATCTACTGTCGTGTCCATTCCAGCTGATTCTGTGTTAGGGATGATGGATTTTGGTGGTGGTAGTGGTAGTTCTGCAGGTGCTGGAGGACCAGGTGCTGGTGGTAGTGGTTCTTGTGGTAATCAGGGTAAAGAAATGGAGTATTTGAGTTAATCTGAGAAGAGAGCATTTGAATTCAGTGGAGTTGATACTGATGAGGAAGATGTTGATGTAGTCAATCTAAAGAAGCGAGTGGTAGTACTTGAGCAGGAAGTTATTCTTAAAGATGCACAGATTGCCTCTCTATAGCCTCGATTAGATGCCCGTGATCAGACGATAGACCAACTTCAGGGTGATGTGTCTTTATTGATGAATACGGTTTTCGATCTGAAGGAAAAGTTAGAGAACAAGTTTGGACGTGAGTTTTCTGATCCAGTTGATGATCCGATGAATGTTGAACATCATCATGAAGCTTCTGAGAAGAGAGAATCTGACATATTAGCTGCTGAACAGCTCGCTGCTGAGCGTCAGGCTGGATTAGATGATTATTTGAGCAATCCAAAGAGAAAGTTCACTGCGAGTCAGAGACGGAATCTTGTTCCAAAGAAGAAAAAGATGGGTTTGATGAAGAATGTCGATGTAAATCTGTTGGACGAGAACTTTCAGCTGAAGGAACCTTCTAATCAGTCTGATAGATTTGTCATGGAGCTTGGATCTAGCTACTATAGCAAGGTTGGAAATAAGTCACGTGTGCTGAGCTGGACTTATGATCACGTTAAGAAGATGTGGATGATTGTTCGACTGGATGGTACACGCGGGTATTACTCCAAGGAGTCCCAGTTTGAGACCTAGATGAAAATTGCATTTACTAATCTTCTAAGGGCTCCATATACCGACACGATACGACTGAGCGTGGTTAAGGATGGAGATTCTTCAAGAAGTTGGAGCAGGAGGTAAAGAGTGGATTTAAAACGATGAACACGGTTGAACCGTATCTATGGGCAGCTAAAGGTGTTAGAGATGCGAGAACTGGAAGAAGATTTAATCTGTGATGTGGCCTCCGATAGATAAGGAACTCGTAATACCGGTCGCTCCAACATTTCCCAAGGGCATTTTGAAGAATTTTAACTTTTGGATGTATGAACCGAAGGTCGGGAGTGTGGCGATTGTTACTAAGGAGAAAGCCTTTTGTGTAAACGATGTGGTTGATTTGGTGAGCTTTCATGATGAAGACCTACAGGTTCTAAGAGCGAATCAGATTCAAACTGCAGAGTTATATGAGGCGTGTTCTAAAGATTGGAGGGTAGCAGTGGCAGGGATTATAGCTGGTAGGATGGGAGTTGATGCGCTACCAAAGGATTAATCCCCTAATGTTGTAAACCTAGGGGAGATTGTTGGGCTCCTAACTAAAAGGTTTATACATTAGTGTTACAATTTGGGCTAAGGGTGGTAGAATGGGCTTCCTAGAGCCTTATGGGCCTAGGGTTGTAACTAGTGGGTTTTGAGATCCTTAAAAATAGATGTATTGGGATTCGGGTTCAGGTTGCTAGTCAGTTTGTAATTCAAATATCTTGTATCAGACACTATTTGGTGTATGCAAGTTAATCTGGGATTGTTTTTCATTCTGTTCATCTAATCTTTATTTCCGCAATCGATTAGTGGTTGTGATACAGTGTACAGATCTGTAACAGCGACTTACATCTCCCATGGTGCCTTTGATTTGGGTAGTGATCCACCATCATGCTCATCCATGGGTCGACTATCTTTGATGCAAAGGAGTGGGTCGGATGTCACCATTATCGTTTATTCATTGGTGGACTCCTTCATTTGCAACTCCATGTCTTGGTGCGATTCCTTGATTTCCACAATTGGTTCACCATATAACAATGCTTCTAATTCATGAATATCACCAATCGGGTCGAACTGTTCTTCTTTCACCTCCATGAGTGGTATAACCAACAACTCATCCCCAAACTCGTCCTGCCAACATGGAATAGTACGAACTGGAGATAGGACTTGTGCGGTACTTTGTGGGCTTGGGAAGTGCACTTCATCCATTATAGTCTCCAACTAGTGTTTTCTCCATGTGATAGCCCTCGTGATCATAAGTGTAATCTTCACCGCAGTAGTTCTCATGGTAGTGCTTCATAAGAATCACTACAAAGAAAAACTCAAATAAAAAGGAAAACGGGCACCATATAGAAATGAAATAAAAAAAAAACTATTTACAAAAGACAAAAATGGTAATAAATTTATACAAAATAGTGGGAAGCCATGCAACTATATATACAAAAATAAAAACACAACTAGCAAAATAATCATTTTTCAACTAATCACAAAAAGGCAAATAAAACAAATAGAAAAAAACTTTATACAATTTACACTGGCTTAATAAGTAACTCAAATCGTTCTCTAGAAGACCGCATCCCCAGCAACGGCACCAAAAACTTGATGTGCGTGAATTGGATATAATTTTATAGTTGTAATTTTCCTTCACACAAATTGGGTTTAAAAATGGTTTTCACTTAAAAACTAACTACACACACAAAAGGGCAAGTATACCCCGTCAGGTGGTAGTATAGTCAATCGGTAAGAACCGGATATCAATCCGTGTACGCGGTGTCTTAATACTAAACCCTTGCTAATTTTAAGCCTTTTCAATAAATGAGTTGATTTCTTTGATTTTAAATTATCATGCACAAATAACAATTAACTAACTAAATTAAGGAAGAACGATAATTAAAAGAGGTTGCTTAAACTAAGTATCCACTAGTAAACATATGACAACAATTAAGGAAGACTAATGGTGATGCAAGTTCTAAATTCCACTAAGTTCCCAATCAAGGTTTCCTAGTTTTATAAATCTTGGGAAAATAATAATGAGACAACATTCTAATCACCTAGGATTTATTCTTTTAAGTTTACTTGCTAAGCTGATGTTAATCTTTTAAAATGAGTTATTTATTTGTCAAAACTCCTAACTCTACAAGTAAAGGAAAACTAATATGAACAACACGTTAATCACACTAACTTGGTTTCAAGTAAGTGACGTCTTCATCATGTTCTTGATATGAATCACAAGCATGGTCATGCTAGATAACAATTTTGGCCTAAATTATCAAACCAACATAAGCACAAACTATAGAATTCATATAAAAATTCATATGATCTTTCCAAATCTAAATGCAAGAATTAATACACATGTTCAAATCACCATCCTAATCATGTTAGCAATTACCATTCCTAGTTTCATGCTATGAATCACATCAATAAGTTAACAAGATTCAACAATCATAATCTCTACATGGGTTTTCCAACACAACATGTAAATACTTATGACCAAACATTCAAGAACAAGGACTTTAAACATGAACATGAACTCCAAGAACAATATTAAATATCACCATGAAGATTAACAAATAACAATCACCACATCTATCTCCATGTTATCACATGTTCATTAGCTTCAACAAGTTTTAAGCAACACAAATGTTTAGCCCATAAGGCTCATAACTACTAAATCAAATGCAAAATAGCTTAAATTGTTCATGAGTAACAAGTGGCTAACCAACATTTAAGACAAGATTAAATGGTAAAATGAGTTGATCTTCAAGTGATTCAACCTTCCTCAAGGCTCCTTCTTGGCTCTACAAGCTTCCAAGATAAGAATCTTGAGAAAAGTGTACCAAAATGCTCCAACTCCCCTTCAAATGAGCTTAAACTTCGTATTTATGCTACTGGTGAGTTGGCACGACCGTGCCACCTTTTGGCACGGTCGTGCTTGGCAAGTGTCAGAAGCACTTTTTAGTATGTTGACCATGTTTGCTACCGATTCCGGAAAGATCCCGCTCAAACTTCCCCGAGGTGGCATGACCATGCCAAAAGGTGACTCGGTCGTGCTTATCGATGACGTATCCGACAATGACTGTTTCGAACTCGGGAATGAGCTTATCAGAAGCTGAGTTGAGATGGGCACGGTCGTGCTTAGCCTTGGCATGATCGTCCGGTGTCTTGGACTAATCTGATTTGCGATCGTTGATAGTGCTGATGAGAGTGCTGGTCTCCGAAGGCTTGGCACAGTCGTGCTTAGGGTTGGCACGGTAGTGCCATGTTTGGCAGTTTTGCTGCAAAGTTCCATTTATGCTCCACTTTGCTCCAAAAGCCTCTGTTTCATCACCGGGTCGAAGCCCGGGCCTGTATTTTCACAAACAACTCAAAGAGTATCAAGATCAATGAAAATACAACAAGTTCTCTCATAAATGGGGAATATTCGACATTAAAAGATGTATAAAATCATATACATCACAAGAATATGCGAATAGCTTCAAGCGAGCGATTGAGGCGTAGACTTCAGTGTAGTATATCCCTTCTTGCTGGTGAAAGCCTAGACCACAAGCCGAGCTTTGTTTCTGACCATAATACCTCTGTCATCTTTCTTGCACTTGAAGACCCATAGAGTATATATTTTTTATGATGATTCGGCAGGTCAACAAGCTTCCAGACACCAAGCTTCTAGAATTGAAGCAACTCTTCCTACATTGCATCCACCTAGCTTTCCTCTTTCAACACGTCTTTCCAGTTTCCTGGTTCAACCAGCGAAACAAAACAACTGTAACAAAGTTTGGTTTGTAATGGAGCAACACTGGTATAAAAGAAACTTAGATCCTTTTTGATCTGATTGTGAGTTTTCACTATAGTTTGTAAGCTGCCAATGATATTCTTTGACGGATGGTAAGATAGTGTCCTTGGCATTACTTCACTCGAAACATCTACTTAATTCTTCAAATTCATAACAACTTCATCAGCAACTGGAGTAGAAGATGTAGCTTCATTTCTTACATTGGATTGATCAGCATGGGAATTCAGAAAGCTTTCAATATGCTCAGATCCTTCATCGGAAACTGGTTCCTCCATCATCAAAAGTCGGTTCACGATCAGAGTCGGCATTAATCGGTTGATGGATAGATGATTTAGCAGTGTTCAAGAGAGGAACAGAGACTAATTCTTGAAGTGTATTGCTCGGACCTACATTAGAAGTGTTAGAGACAGGAAGTGACGGGGAAATCACCAACGGTCTAGAAACTTGCTCTTGATTGGAGATTTGATGCTGTTGAAAGAGCATAACAAGTTCTTCTTCTGATGGTACTTCTGGTAGGTCAAATGAATTCCACAAACCTTCCTTGTTGAACATCCATGGATCCCCAGGTTTCTGCGTTGGCGTAGTATATCGTTCATAATCAACATGCTGTGCAAGAATAACCTGGTTCAGACTTGGCAAAAAGACTCGCTTTTGTGGACTAGAATAACCAACGAAAAATCCTTCCAAGAATTTGGCTCCAAATTACCGTCCGGGTCTAAAACAGTACACGGCGATCCAAAAACACGAGGTTCGGCTTTTGTTGGTTTAACAGCTCAAAACATGTCTTCTTGTGAGGCTTGACCGTCAACACATGATTGAGGGTGTAACACGCAGATGCGACTGCTTCGCTCCAGAAACTAATTGGAAGTTTTGAATCAGCGAGCATTGTTCTGGCAGTCTCGATCACTGTGTGATTCTTTCGTTCAGCTACTCCATTTTGTTGAGGAGTATAAGGAGCGCTGAATTCGTGAAGAATCCCCTTTTCGTTGCAAAAGTCGAGCATCTTCTTGTTCTTGAACTCAGTACCATTGTCACTACAGATTCTCTTGATAGGCAAGTGATACAGGTTTTCTAGCTTCCTGAAGAGAATTATAAGACTTTCAAATGTTTCATCTTTACACTCCAGAAAGAAAACCCATGAGAATCATGAAAAATCATCTGTCACGACCCGGCAATATAGATCTCCAGAAATGCTTTTCACTTTTACTGGCCCAAAAAGATCCATATGAAGCCTTTCTAGTGGTAGCTTTATAAAATTATGCAATTCTCTTGGGTGTGATTTCTTATGTTGTTTCCCCTTCTTACAGCTCAGACAATCATTAGATAAATGAAAATTCTTCAGATTAACACCCTCCACTAGGTCGTTGTGCACCAAATAATTCATCTTTCGTAGGTGAATGTGCCCCATCTTCCGATGCCATAAGATTGATTCCTTCTTGGTCGCTTTAGAAACAAAGCATTAAACCTTCTTAGATGTAGTGGGTGCGATGCTCATGTCTAAGACATAAAGATCATTCTCTCTTAGAGCGCGGATAAGGATCCACTACTCAGGAATTTTGAATCCCAGCTTGAGAATTAAGCATTCTTTGTCATTGAAATGTGTTACGGATTTCTTGTCATATATCTGCGAGATGCTCAGTAGATTGTTCTCCAGTTCTGCAATGTAGTTCACCTTGTCAAAAGAAACCACTCCATTCGTAAGAATACCTTCTCCCTCTTCCACCCTGAGTCACAGAAAAACCAACGTAACCTCCCCAGATAGCTTTGACGTCGTGTAACAATGCAAGCATCCCAGTCATGTGTTGTGAAGCTCCACTGTCCATAATCCATTTTGACAGGATCGATCTCAGGAGCCACTGCACACATGCGGAAGAAATTATTTAAATAGAGAAATCCAAGCCTGCTTGGTCTTGGGTGGGTAAGGAATATCAAATTTCGGACTAACTTTGATCTTGACATTTTGTTTGATCTCTGTTTTGGGTGGACCAGGTGGTTTCAGTTCTACTTAAGATGGTTTGACTTTTGCTACCCATGTTTGTATTTTTAAAATTGCCTTTTTAGAATAAAACTTTGAATCCTTTTGACGATTCTTGGTGGAAGTTTCACCAATTTCAAATTTAGAATTTAGTTAAAATCGTTGATTTTACATTTTTATTAGATTCATTGTTTTTTTCAGAATTTGTTTTCGTACAAACATGGGCGCTTTTTGTTTCTCTACTTTGGTAGATCTGTTGGAGTTAGAAAAATGTTTTGGATATCGTTGAGAACATTGTCGTGCAATATGCCCAACATTTTTACCCTTGTAGCACATCTTACTGTCTTTTTGAACAGAGGAATCAAAATCCCATTTTCTACTCTCTTTTTCCTTCTTGAATTCATCATTAAATTGTTTACCAATGATCTCCTTTTCTCTTTCAGTAGTTGTCTCATAGACAAAATTGATTTTCTTTGCAAAATTTAGCTTTTGAGACATGTTATTTGTTCTTTGCTTTTGAGACATGTTATTTGTTCTTTGCTTTTGAAAACCAACCCTACTCTCCTGTTTTCAGGATATTCTCTGTTTCTCTGATGGTAGGGTTTGTTGACACATTTTGATTTAGAATAAAATGAAGTATCTCGTTTTCTAAATCAGAATGCCTCACCTCAACAAGCTTGAACAACTTTTCAACACAATCTAGATTGATATTTTGAATTGGGAAATCCTCATCGGAATATAGTTTATCAGATCCGTGCATTTTGTATACGATGACAATTGGATCATTGTTTAAACTATTTTCTGACGATTCACCATCCAATTCGGATTTTTCAAACTCATTCTTCATAACACTTTCAACCACAGTTTTAATCACATCAGAATCACATTCATTTTCTAGTTTAGTGTATGTTACATAATGTAACACCTCATAAAATCGTGTCTAATAGTATAGTGACACTTGTTATTTTTTTTATAATAAGTCCATTAAGGACTAATAAGGACTGAAGGCATCAACATGCTCAAACTGAACCTCTGAGTGACTTTCTGATGTCAACTTGCATAAACTTAGCCTCTGAGTGACCTTAGTGTTAACATGCTTAAACTTAGCCTCTGAGTGACCATTAGTGTCAACATGCTTAAACTTGGCCTCTGAGTGACCATTCGTGTCAACATACCCAGCCTCTGAGTGACATCAAAGTCAACATGTTTATACTGAGCCTCTGAGTGATCCTTTACGAAGTTCCAACTCTCATATGAGCCACTAGTTGGACAAGAGTGATTAATTATGAAAATAAGCTAAGTTGGACAATGGCGGGGTTATGTAACACCTCGTAAAATTCGTGTTCAGTAATATACCGACACGTATACATGCCCTTGGATCATACCTCAATGCGTAGGTCACTCAAACATATTCAAAAATCTCAAAAAAAATCATAAAACTAACCGAAACCTATGGTTGAGAACCGTAGCCTACGGTTTACACATGTTGTTTTGATTTTATAATGACCGTAAGCTACGGTCTAGTGACCGTAGCCTACGACGAGCTTCTCATATCCTTTATTTTCACCATTTTAACTTCCGGCAAATTACCCAAAGGCCCCTAGACTTCGTTATATTTTTTATTTACCATTCTCGAGCTTTCCGCTCTTTTACCAAACCTTTAACTTTACTAATTTAGGTAAATTAACCTTTAAAACCATAAGGATCCGTACTTATCGTATTCGAACCTAGTAAACACTTATGAGTCGTAAAAACACCTAGTACGACACCCTTTAACGTTCAGTTATTCATACTCTTCTTCAATGCATCTTGTATTGAACAAAAATAACTAGTTATGCCCTTATGTCATGAAATATAAGTCAAGGGACAATTCATGACATTTAATAAAACTATTTTTAGGGACCAATTGTGTCAAAACCCCAAATCTTTGTGAGGACACCACCTAGCCTGCAAATTGCCACACTCCTCCAGCTCTTGACACCTAATTGGACACTTGTAAAGATCCTACAACACTCCTAACACATGGCTCCATCTCCTTACACCCCTTGCACTATAAATAGGCCACTAAGTTCACTCATTTCTTTGCTCATTCACTCTTTCTCCTCTCTATTACACTCTTGGAAGTTTCTGACCATTTAGGAGCTTCCCTTTGAGTTCTAAGTTTCCCTTGGATCACTTGTCAGTGCTCCATCTCTGCTCTTTTCATTTTATAGGCTTTTAATAGCCAAAAGTCAAGCATTTTCGACAAATTCCTTGACTTTCGTTAAGACCATTATGGTCCAGCCATTGTTCAAAATGAACATGTCTAAGTTATCGTAATTAGGAAGGTATTAATCCCTTAAAAGGGCACCTCCTAAGGATCACATTTACTAGGTTAACTGACGGGTCAAAGTTTATGTTTTAAAAAGTCAACTAACGTGAAGCTTGACTTCTACTTTGACTTTTGACTTTGACCCGACTTAGATTAGTTAACTTCTGACTTATGGTCACATTATGAATGTAATACAATGTAGCATAACCCTCTGAGGTTATATTACTTGATCATAATCAAAATCTAAGTTTATGCACAAGTTCCGTAAAATGTCAAACTTTAACTAAAATGTCCTTTTTACATAAAACAAGGTTTTAATCAACAGTGAACTTGCAAATGAATTACTTATTGATATGTTAATGCAATGAACATATTATGATGTTAATATTCTGATATAAACTAATTTTAGTATAATATCGTAAACTATACTTTTAAATGACCAAAATGCCCTTTTGGTGCAAAGTTTGGTCTTAAACTACAAATCACACATATGTGTGACTTCTTACTGATAATACATCACAAATTAAGTATTTTTCCAGAATGTTTAGGATCATAACATCAGAATACATGCAAGTTCCTTTTATACGACATATAATTACCAAAACGCCCTTATGAAGCCTAATTTCGTTTCAAAACCTTTTTGGGTATGTAACTTGATATCCTACTGATATTACAACTTATTTAAAGTATAATGACATTTATAACTTCTTCATGACTCATCCGGTTACCCGATATCGCTTATATGCGTACGGTATATGTAACTAGTTTACGAAAATTAACCAAAACGGGTTTAACCTTATATTTTAATCTCAAATTCTAGGATGTTAATTGTTTACCAAGTCTTAAGTACTTGTTGGCTTTAAACTACATTCTATCCGGTCATCGCTTAATCTAGTGTATCGTACCGTTTTTGATCCTTTAAGCTAGTCGGTCTAAGTCTAAGACTTAAATAAGATCGTTAGCATTTTAATTGATTAGCTTATGCCACAATCCAGACTACAGCCTTCCAGTAAATGCTATCTGGATTTATTTCATTTTGAATACGGCTGAAATATTGAATCTTGCATTTTAAATCAAGACTAGCTCAGGTAAATACTCTTGACTTATTTTCCATATACGTGCTTGGGTTACGGTAAATTATTACCGCTTGGTCGGAAATGGGGTCAATCGAATGTTGGATTGTGTCTAGTATATCCGTGTATTCCATTTTGATTAGTTTTGTTTGATAACTTGAACATTGGGGGTTAACGACCGTGTCCTGGATATCCTTGGCTCATTACATTAGATAATGGCCATGACCAAAGCACGGGGTGTAGACTTACACCTGACAGATGCGAATGCTAAATTATTTTTACCCACAAGTTGGGGATAACTCCTTTGTGTGTTCATAAGTGGTGTGAACGTTAATCATGTCTCGGTCTCCGTACTGGGCCCCATATGTATTGACAAATATGTAAAGTTGTTAACAAGGTTACAATGCTGACTTTCCCAAGTTATAAAAGATTTGTGCCCTATGCACTTAAATCTAAATTTTTAAAATGTTTTCAAAATGAGTCAGTCGGGTATTTACCAGCGAAAGCTGACGTATTTTCAAAAGACTAAGCTTGCAGGTACAATACAAAATAGGCTGGAAGCTGCTTGGTAGTGAGATAGAGGATCTTGCAAATCCTTAGATCTGCCCTAAAGTCTGATATACATTTTTTTACATTTTACGACCACCTGTGGATCCTTTGTTACGAGCCGTTTGTATATATTATTTTTTTATTTTGAACATTTCGGTTTGTAATAGTAATTTAAATCCATGACTTCCTTTGTGCTGTGTTTAACTGACTATGATGATATCAACTTACGTCACGATATTCCCCACCCGGGCCCACCGGTGTTTGGTTGGAAATTCGGGGTGTGACACATCAATGTTTGTAGGCAACTCGTTTGTCTTTTCAGTTATCAATTTTAAATTGAGCGCCTTTTCCACCCCTGATGGTTTCTTACTAGCATAGCTATTCCACATGGGTGGTGGGACACGATCGTAACTTACACCTTTATTTTTATCAATTTGATTATCTTCTTTGCTTTCAATTTTTGGAAGAATGTGATCAATGACGTATGAACTTGTAGAATAACTGATTAACAGTTTGTTAACCCGTTCTGTTTTGATTTTCATTTTTTCAAGTTCACTTTTTAGCTCGGCAAGTTTATTTAAATGAATATTAATGGCCATTTGCTTGTCCATTAGAGTTGCCTTGATCAATTGTTTATTTGTTTTGCTTAATTTGTCATAAGCTTGTTTTTTTTAATTAAAATCACATGAAAATTTATCTGTATGACATTTTAGCTTCTTGTATCGTGTTTCTTTTTCAGCACACTCAATGCATCGCTCTTTGCACTTCATGCAAGGTGTTTCTTTCACCAACTCATTTACAGACACATTTACCTCATTCACATTTGCCATAAAAGCTTTATTGGTCTTGTCAGTCAGATTGTCCAACGTCACATCAAACCTCTCTTCTACTTCAGGCTTCTTCTTTTCTTCACAAGGCGATCGATGGATGGAATCAAAATAACCTGCAATGTTTTAAGAATGTCATTAGGCAAGAGATGTTTAAATGCACTATTTAACAATTCCTCTTCTCCTGACGATGTGTTGTAATATTCTTCAGGAGCTTCGTCAAAAGATGCCTCTGCATATTCTTCAGGTTCTTTAATGATTCTGCTACCAATGCCAAACTTTTGTTCTTCGTGGTGTACTGTTCCAGTTCAAACCTTGGTCCTCTTGAGTGACGACGAGTGCTTTGTCTTTGGAGTTTGACGGTCCATCTTCAATTTGCACCATTCTTGTTTTGGGTTGAAGTCGATGATAAATGGCTTTTTTGTAATAATCATCAGCAAAAGGGTTCTGATTGCCCTTGACCTCTCTATTTGGACATTCTCGTTTGAAATGCCCCTTCTCTCGGCATTTGAACAGGTAACCTTTGACTTATCGAAGCCTAGTTTCCCATCAAGTCCTCCCAAATTATCTTTTCCGGTAATCTCCATGAAACGTTGCACTCTTCTGACGATGGAAGCCATACACCATTTAATGTCAATCAATTCCATTTTAACCGGATCAATCTTATCGTAATCTTCTTTGGTCATCTCTGGATTCCCAATTCTTCCTGTAACCAAACTTTTGTACGATTCAAGTACCGAGGCAAGTAGAGACATGTGTAGCTTTGCGGTGTTTTCATCGAAGTCTTGAGCATTTTGGTGACTAACAGCAATATCCCATTGTAGAATCTGTTTATTAGGATTAGATTGATTGTTATGGTTGTTCTGTGAATTGCTTGAACTGTTGTGGGCCTAAAGGCGTATTTGGGTTGATAGAAGCAAAAGATTGAAATCCACTGGCTTGACTTGATTGTGGACTTGGTGTGCTGAAGGCACTAAAGGCAGTTTGAATTTTTTGTCTCTGTATATGCGCGGCAGGACTACCCCTGTAATATAGATTTACATCTTGTTGTATCTAGGCGTCTTTGCTTTTTGCCATTTTTTGCATCTCGAGCTCATGCCCCCCAATCTTTCAATAAATCTTGGTAATGATAAATTACCATACTCTATGCCATTCTTTAGAATAGTCAAGTAAGTAGACCATTCTCCTTGAGGTAGAGCATCTGCCAGCTTATCAACCAATTCTTCATTGGTTTTCACAATTCCTTTGCGCTTCATTTGTACCACCAAGTGGCAGTATCATTCAATCAATTGTTTCACCGTTTCTCCCTTGATTAGAGTAAAGATATCGAATTTTTAACTTAGTAACGCTCTCTTTCCCTTTCGAAGTTGCACGCTTCCCTAGAATTTTAAGCGTAAAGCATTCCATAAAGATTGAGCGTCATCATCATGCTGTAGAAGCGCCAAGATATCTTCCTTGATGGCTTGCTGCAAGATATTCATCATCTTCTTCTCGTTAATGAACTTTTCTCTTTCGAATTCCGAGAGTTGACCTAATGTTTTCTCAAGACCATTCTCTCCGATTAGAGCTTGATATTTCGATTCAATAGCAAACCAGCAAGTGAAATGATTCACTTGAATCCAGTTCATAAATCATTCACTCTAGCTGTCATAGTCTTCAAGATTCATAAGCTTTGGAGGCTTTATCATTGTGCCCATCTCGTTTTCATATTCATATTCTGAGTTGCGGTGGTTGTAACTGCTGAAGCAGCAAATGCATTGTAAAATTCTTCTTCCATTTTTTTGCACAATTTTAAAACACACATTCGAAAAACACTTATTAGAATGACAAGAGATGCGAAATTAAGAAAATTTCTTAAAATGTTCTTCGTACGAATGACAGAGCTGCTAGTGCAACTCAGATGGTTCGTATAAGTAAGATACTCGTGCGAAATTGGGATTCGTGCGAGCGAGATGCTCATGCGAAGGAAAAAGTTACTCGTGCGAGTGAATTCCTCGTGCGAACTACGTACTCGTGCGAATGACAACTTTGTAACTTGTAATTTTTGAGAAAAACCTGCTAACTTGTTCGTACAAGTGTCTAATTTGACAGATGGTCGTTCGTACGAGTTGTCTCTCTACTCATACGAGTCAGCTCAGGTCACCAAACGGATGATTTTTGCAAAGTTCGACATGATTTAGTTTGATTTTAGATCTGAAATTTTCAAGGATTAGTGATAGTTGATTTCAACTTATAATACTAAAATCCTAGTCCAATTTGTCTATAAATTCGTCTAGATCTGAGATTTATATGAGAAAGTGTAGATGTAGAAAACTTCAATGGTTGAATCTGGAACTGCAATTGCTGAAAATGTTGGTAGTCTGCAGAAACTTAATGTTTATCCTCAAACCAGGCCTCAAGGCTCTGATACCACTTGTAAGAGGGGATCGGCTCTCCTCTTATGAGCAACAGACTGATCTGACTCAGCTAACAGAGGCGGAATTCATTGTTAGCGAGTTGGACAAACAAACAAGAAAGATATGCTACTTAAACGCCTTGATTCGTATTGATAAACGTGAATGGGTACATACGAGTAAACACTTTGACATGGCTTCTCCGTAATGAGACACCAACAGATGACTGACACAACACTCAAGCTCCACTATTTATAGGTCAACATGACTCGCACAGGAGAGACTAATCTCACTTGTACGAGCCACTAATCGCACTCGTACGAGCCACTATCTAAACATATAAATCATATTTAAACATACAATGTTTAACGTTCTAAGCCCTATATACATAACCGACATATCCTAGATGTAGGCAATAGACATTATGCACCAACAATAATTGATATCTAGGGTATTATACAAGTTCTTTTGATTTTGTGTCAGCAATGACCTAGAATTTGTAGAATAATTTTGCTTTAAAAACCTAAACTGCAGCATATTGAAAGTATTGAAAGATCTAACAGTTGCAGTACAAAAGATTCTAAATATGGAACACCACTTTTAAATCGAGCCTTCATCTCTTTGTCTGTACGGTGGTACTAACCTGAGCTCTCAAGGTCTCGCACAACCCAGATACATATATTAGTTAAATATATTCACTCGCAAGATGAAATCTAGGGAATCTTGGTACGAGAGTATATTCTGACATGGGAAACACTATTAAGTCAAGTTCTGATACATCTAATTAACGTATCTCAGAACAATTGAGAAATGTGTAGAGGTTTCAGTGGATAAGTATACTGACATTCTAAGTGAATCTGTTTGGAACTAAGAGTTTTCAAGATCAACGATACTGGTTATAAGTCTCAAAAACAGATATAATCCTCTAACACAAACTTAGAAATATGTTTGTAAATATGTTTGTACATAAAGATTTCATTTCATATACTCAATAAGATTTTATATTTATCTTAGTTTCGACTACCGATAATAGAAAGCTGATTTTCAAAATCTAAAGCTGCTGAACTAAATCTAGCAATTGAAAATTTATGTTTGAAATGATTAAAAGTTCATTAATTTGAAACTTAAATGAAATAGAAAACAACAGTTTGTTCACAAAGTAATCATCCAAGATCATTCATTTGAACTTGGAAGATAAATCAAATAATCATGGTCATTAACTTGGACTTGGTTAACTAAGAGGGTTGTTATAACTAATAAGATGTTTAAAATTTTAAATGGTTGAAAACGTTTGGGTGTTAATAATTTCAATGTTTGAAACTAAAATGATTATTTGAATGTTTAGTAAATTGAACAGGGAGTTGAAAGAAAGGGGGAGCAAGAATGAAAAGTTGACCAAAGAAAAAGAAGCTCAAAGAATGGGGGAGCATGTTGATGATTAACGTCTTTACAATACAAGCTTAAAATAAAGGACCGAGACTGTTGATGATATTTGCTGAACAAGAATGTTAAAGTTATTAAAGAATTGAAGAAATTTGGAGATGGTCAAAGGCTCTAAAGCTTTATAGAGTAATTCTAAAACTTCGGCAACATCCAGGGGGAGACTTTTGATGCATATGTCTGTTGCCTACATCATCGAATCATATCGAGTCTGTAATAGGATTTACATGTTAGTTTAAGGTTTGTTTGTATATAAGTCACCTTCGTACGAAGGTAAAGTAGTTCACTTCGTACGAAGGTGAATATGCTAGCTTCGCACGAAATGGCTAGTCTATATATAGGTGTGCAAAGTTAGTGTTAGATAATGTTTTGGTAGACTGGACGACGGAGCTCTGTCCGAGTGTTTTCAGGATCTTATAAAAACGTTGAACTATTGAATAAAAACAGATATTGAGGAAATATAATCTTGTTAAACATGTCGCCTAATCTAAAACGGATTCCGCACATTATAGACTAGGTTAACTAGACCAGACCTGAGCTAATCGGATCCGAGCATAGACCTACAAAAGAAATAACTCAATATATTCATTTGGGTCTTCTTCTTCCTGGCTATTAAATTGGCAGCTAGTTTGGATGAACTGAATGATAAGTAGCGGGATTTGAAATGATTCCACATGAGTGTCTGGTTGAATGACACTTGAAATAGAAGTCATAGATGGTCGGACGTGATCTCCAATTGACCTTTCGGGGTCTCCCATTTGATCTTTTGTTGTAGTTACTTTAATTATCTTAGTTTTCGATATGGATGCTTGTTTTTCGTAAGATTTTCTTAGGGTTTTCTTTTCCTTCTTTTTGGAAATCTTGCGTAGTGCACATTCAGGCTCAGAAAATGGTGATATTAATCTATGAGGATGTGATTTACACATAAACAAAAATCCTAGGGTAGAAAACTAGAGTGACTATCCTGCCAGGCACAAGTAACACACAACGGGTTAAACCACGTATAGTAAAATAAAGAAAAAGGATTACACTGCTGACTTGAAACCATTTTTAAAATCAACATGTCTCTAGAAACCATGTCAAAAACTTGACGTATAGAGATAGTAAGACGAAAATATTACCGAATTGCATAGACTCATTACAGAGGTAAATCACCTAAAATACTACAAGCGAACCTATCATTATACAGTATAGCTAGGATAAGTAATCGAGTATCAATCCATGGACATGGTGGCTCTTAGTACTTAGTATGAATATCATTCTTTAACCTATATAAGCGAGGTGCATTGTAAAAGAAATATTAAAGATTAGGAAATCAAATGAAGATTGTTTTAGTAAATCGAGATTTATGAAAGAAAAACTGTCCAATGTTGAATTATCGAAGAATGAATGACTAGGTTACGTTCGAGATTGAACGAACATTGCGATTTACAACTAATTAAGATCAACCAAAGAAGAAATCCTAACTAATTTCCAAATCATTTTAATTGGATCCTTCTGGTATGGAGTTCACATGTTTTACCAGTTATGTTATTAAATTGTCTAGTACTTCTTAAGGTTTTCCAAGCCCTAAGTTAATGGACGCCAATATAACCTAGAGTATGAGAAATTATATCTGACATGCATAACCTCATAGAAAGACCGACTCAACCACACAACCCAAAGTGAAAATCAACATGTAACATGTATCCATACCGATCCAAAACAAACTACTGAAATCATACTACATAAGCAAATCAAACTTTATCATCAAAACATTCAACGAAACATCGCATCCAAACAATCGCAAAGATGTCTAGCCTGACATGATGAACAAAACCAACTTAAATACTAAAGTCATCAAGAATAACAAGTTTAGAGAGAAAAAAAATTATAAAGAAAGAACCCGAGAGGTAAGCTATCGTTTCCCACGAGGTTAGATTTACGATCTTCACGTCTTTTCGTTTGATTCACCTCTAAATAGCCCTTCAGTAGCCTTTCAGATCGTTCACAACCGCCGAAAGTCAATATCTAGGGTATCCACATCATTTGGTATTTATAGGATGTGTTTGTTAGGGTCTTGAATTGCGTACGGCTTGTACCATCATTTAACGCATAGAGGTCATACCCTTTGTCGACTGGCCCATTAGAGTTTCTTTGTCTTTATTATGTTAGCTGCTTGGTTCCTTTGGTGCGTACGAGTTGTACCCTCTTTGTTTCCCTTATGTTCCTCCTTTTTAAGCTCCTTAATGCTTTATTTCATACCAATCTTCTCCTTATTATCAGAAATTGCTAATCATTAATATTTGTTTTTAATTACCTGTTCTTGATAGTTTTTAGGTAAAAAAGTTACAAATAAGGGTCATTTCATATTAAAACCATGGGTTATTTAGAACATATCATTCGCAAGTATAAATTGGTTTGGTTCATATCGTGATAAGTATGAGATTGATATTTATAGCTTCTGATACAAAAACGTTTTTTAGTACAAATTTATACCCAAATGTAAATGAAAAAAAGGTTCAACATGGTTGTGTATTCAATTAAGTCAACAAATGCAAGTTACTAGACAACCCCATTTTGAATAAAAAATAAAAAAGTTAAAAGGTGTATATAACGATTACCGAAAACATTCTAACAATTGTACCAGTATTGTTCAATTGGAGTAGTTCAGTTTATCAAGGTAACCAATTATATTTAAGTCATCCAGTGTTAATGAAAATTTTTAATCCTAAGATAAATAAAAGTAAATACGTAGCAACCGTATATTTGTAATTTTATAAAACATTATATTATATTATTAAACTAATGAAAAGGTAAATGATTTATATAAATGAAACTATACAGTAAGGTAGCTCTAATAACAAATACGTTTGTGTTTTTATTACTTGTACATTACTTTTCACAAATCAATTGGTTTTATGTTTCATCAAACTTATTCTATTTTTAGCTTATAATGATCAGCCTTAATTATAAAATTACAGTTTATTACAATAGAATTTATAAGGGGCCTAGATTAATGTTTATTAACGAATAATCGACAAGCTAAGATTATTTATACATTTGTTATAAAACTAGACATTTTAAGCCTAATCCTATACTTAAGGGCTTTACGGTTTACAGTTATGTTTATTTATATATACCATGTTTACAACCCCAAATGAACCAACATATGGAATCAAACATTTTAACGTCTTCATTCATCTATTCATACAAGTAAGATGAAAATATGCATTAGAAAATTAACATGTAGATCCTTGAACAACAGGCTCTGTGTTGCATTTGTTTTCTCCACCAATAACGACAATCGTCCCCGCTGCAAAGCATGTGTTCAGGAATCCGATGGTGCCAGAATTCATGGATGTGTGTGCGTATAAACACACCCGACAAAGAATCAAATAACGATCAAGAACGGTGAGCCCTGTTTTGTGGGTTCACATGAACCCAATCAGATTGGAAAAAATAGTGAGAACCTTGTATGATTTGAAAAAAGTTAGTGAGAATGTACTAAAACGAACCCACTGAAAAACGTTTCTGGATCCGCCACTGTTTGCCAAGTGAGGTAACAAATCGATCCTTCTATGATTAAATGCACCATAGGTATATGATACATATATAGATATAACTTTACATACATTCGTCATTATGGTTTCGTGAATTAATCCATAATTACCATGTGAAATAAAATCGTGAATAAGATATGCATGCATATAAAACTATACTAGTTTTTTTATTTAAAAATAATAAGTTTCTGAATAAACGGAATTGATGAAATCCTAGAAGAGGAAATGAAATCCTAAAAGAAGAAAATAGAGTTTCCAGGATTTCATTATCTTTTCCAAAATTGCATTTATGGCAATAGCATATACTAACATTAAACTCGTATGCTCCAATTAAAGTATTCACAAAATGATAATCATATTACAAAAATTTGAGAGATAAATCGATTTCAAAAGAAAAAACCCATAAACAAGAAAAGGGCAGAGTAATACACTTAGTGTAATCCATAAGGGGGTTGCATAGGAAATGACGTGTGTCTAGTGGGGTATAAATTTTAATATATTTTTAGAACTCTTTACTCGTTTATCAATCTTTAAATTTATAAAACATCATAGAATACAATCACTTTCTACAATATGTTAGGGCAAGTATGCCCATGGTTTTAGTATAGTGATGATAAGATACCGAGGTCGTCCAAGGACACAAGAGTTTTTAATACCAGAATATTATAAACGCCTAATCTAACCAAAATTTTGAGAAAAGATCTTAGTTTAAAAAGAGAAAAATGAACAATAAACAAGATAGAATTACTTGTTTCCGACTCCTATTTTATGTATTCTTTGATGATTTCCGCAGTTTGAGCTGTTTAAGAAATTACCTTAATTATTGTGACATGTCCCTCTTTTGGAGGCAACGCTACCCTCAGCCCTTATTGGTCTGAGTCAGCAGGGATACAGTCTCGCAAGGTCGGATTATTGAAAGATAATTAAGTAAATTATTAATGCAAAATGTGGCTTCTCTTTTTTGGAGGCGACGCTACCTTGTTTTTTTTAAAGAGTAAAGTGTAATTTGTGTCCTAATGATTTGGTGGTGGAAACAGTACAAAACCCCCAAACTTATTTTTTGCTGCCTAAGTAGTCATGTTATAAAATTTAACGTTATGTATCCCTCTTGTCATCTAGTTGTTAACTAACCATGTAAAATTACATATTTACCCCGAGTTCCTTCTCTCTAAAAAACCATAATCAACCACCACCACTTGCCACTGACACCGCCCATCATTATCACCACCACCCTCATCATCATCACCGCCGCCCCCACCGACGCGTCCGACTGTTGCTAATGAGATCATGGGTTCACTTCGGACCAATTTCAAGACTCCGACAATCTGAATCGTTCAAAACTCTAATTAATTTCAAGAATCAGTATAGGTAGCGATAGTAAAAGGGGTATAGGATTATGGCAGTGCCCTGGAGTGTATCACTCACTGTGGATGATGAATATGGTGTGGATGGCAATTAGTGGTTGGATTATTTCTTGCTTAATTATTGCTGATGAGATCGTCGGTTCATTTCGGACTAGTAATATTTGTCGATTAGAATCTAATTTGCTATTGCTTTTGATTTTGTGCATGTTAGCAATTTTGTGTTCTCGTGTCTTGTAATTTGTAACTTGATTTTAATGATTACTATTTTTAGTTTCATTTCTGTGGGTACATTTTATAATGATATATTTGATTCTGGTTTGAAATATTTTGCCTAAGTTCACGATTCAGTTCAATGGATTCGCCTACCAGTGCTCTAGTAACGATGACTTAACGGGTACTTGACGGTTGGGCCACAAAGTGTTATATTTTTATAACACAAGATTTTTTTAACGTTAAATTTCTTTTAATCCATATTGTTTGTTGGATTTGAACTCAAAACATGTCTCTTCCAAACTCAGATGTTTAAAGATTATGTCTATACTAATGAACCACCACCCCCAATAGCTTATAAGACAATTACTCTGACAACGAAAATAGGCTTGAAGATTTAATGTTCACCCCGCTACCAAACCACAAAAATATAAATTGCACTTTACTTCAAAAAAAATTAGCATTTGCTCTAAGTTATAACTTCCTTTGGTTTATTTCCTTGTATTTTGTGTTTTAAATTACCCGTATATAATTTATTTAAATAATATAAATAATTTATAATTATTGTAATAGACACTTGCACGTTCTATAGTCAACCCTCGTAGATACAAATTACTAAAGAATCATAGCACGAATTTCAGAAGGGAGTAGGAACTTGTACTATATTATTAAAGTATATTATACCGTTTATCTTCATAATCTAAGTGGTTGATTTAAAATTCCCTAGGTCTGTTGAGATGTTCTTCTCAGTATTTGTCTAGAATATAGTTGTCTGGTAACTAATGTGTTGATTAAAATAATATATTTGGAAATCACAAGAATCCAAAATTAAATCTCTTCCCACCTTAATCAAATGACGTGAACTCAAGCGAGATTAAGGTTTGGACTTGTTGAACTTGAGTGAATATGGAACAGATATGTTTCAAGTTTTATTTCTAAATCTCAACTTTGTCTCGTGAGTTATATTGTGAGCTAGATCACTTAGGGTCATCCGTTAAGATTATTAATGACCAGAGGGTTAATGATAATCAACTATTGTCATTGAACTATGGTCGTTGATGTGAAGTTAGAGTCGTTCATGGGAAATTACAATCGTCGATGATCAATTAGGGTTATTCATCGCCATTTCGGGTACATGATTTTCAATTAGGGTCATTAATGTTAAACTGATATTATTGATGTCAAATTAAGCTTAAATTAACCGGCTCATGAGTAATTAATATCATATAAAAGAACCATACCACATAACTCAAAAAAAGTGGAAAGCCAGATGGAAACCGGCTCAAACAAACTCTTATATAGGGTAAGGTTTTAGGGTTTAGCTTTTTAGGATTTAACTATAGGTTTAGGTATTATGATTTATGGTTAGCTCTAAGGTTTAGGGTTTATAGTTGAGTTTTTAAGACTTAGTGTTTAGCTTTATGGTTTACGGTTTAGAGTTTCTGGTTAGAGTTTGGTGAGTCGGTTACAATACTGCTAGAATTAGTTCAATCAAAGTTCATTTAAATCGCTTCCCACTTTTATTTGAGTTCCCAATAAACCCCTCTCTCTCTCTCTCTCTCTCTCTCTCTATATATATATATATATATATATATATATATATATCATGGTTGTAAAACAAGGTCTCGGAGGCTGAGTAGTCGCTAAAAGATAGGTTGTCGAGACGACAATCTTCAACTCCATGTAATTACTTGGAATCGATCAAATGCGGTCAACCTTTGCCAAAATTGGATCTAGAAGGTCAACTCGGGCTGAGTTTGACTTAAAAAAAATAAAACATAATTCCTATGTCTATTATATTAAAGTATAAATATCATTTAAAAATGAATGAATATCAATTTTTTAAACAATTTTCTATTTTAACGTGTATTTTTTTCTATTTAGATTTATATTTAAGTATTTTGTTATAAAAGTTAGTAAACTTGTGATATGTGACATATATATAATATAAGAAAACTAATTTCTTTATAATTTAACATGTCTGAGTACCCACGAGTACTCGTCGCCTAAGCCGAGCACTCTCAACTCCCCAATCAACCGATTAGGGAGCGCCTAGTAACTTTTGCAACTATAATATATATTATGTCATCCAACTTATATTATATTATATATCAACCGAAGTAATAATATAATATATATTATGACCATGATAGGTTGTTTATGTGAACACCATGTGATTAGTGAAGACCCAAAATAAAATATGTGACCAGTAATGCTTCATCCATCATCTTTATCAACATTGTAACCGCTATCAATATAAACCACCAACTTCAATTAGCCCTTCGTTTCTACTTTATCCCTAGACATGTCGTTTCCGAAGATAACGAAGTTTATGCTTGATTGCGGATGAATGAGATTCTTTGGGGTTTTGCATGTAACGACTCACCACCCCATCGAATACACTAGATTAGGTAATGTGTTTAGGAGGTAACAGAAACATCCCACAACCTTCCAAAAATGTATGGCATTTATATCTGACACATCTTCGTTCTTCAATAACTCAAGTTCAAGTTCCACCGGACTTTGAGTTGGATTACTATTATTCATGCCGACTTCTTTCAAGATCTTCAAAGCGTAACTTTCTTGGTTTATTTTTATGCCATCTTCGGTTTGTGAAACTTTGATACCTAGACAACAGGTTAACTTGCCTAGGTCCGACATTTCAAATTTTCATGCCATGTTCTCTGTGAACTCGAGAACCAAATTAGTGTTTGTTCATGTCATGAACAAATCATGAACATATACTACAAGAATTAGAACTGGTTTACTACCCACCTTACGATAAATGGCCTTTTCTTGTAAACATTGGCAAAACCCCATATATGTTAATATGTCATCTAACTTTGAGTTCAACGCCCTCGTAGCTTTCCTTAGACCATACAAAGCTTTCATTAACTTGTATACTTTGTTCTTTTCTTTCGATTTTTCAAATCCTTCCAATTGTTCTACATAAACTTGCACTTTCAAATCTCTATGTAGGAAGACCGTTTTTACATCCAAGTGGTGGGTGTTCCACCCGTTTGCAACTACGAGAGTAATCAACAAATGTATCGTCTCTAGGTGAGTTACTAGAGCAAGTACTTCTTTAAAGTCGGTCTGAAACTGTTGTACATAGCCCTTTGCAACATGTCAAGCTTTGTGTTCATTTATTGACCCATCGCCATTTCTTTTTACCTTAAACACACGTGTCAACCCAATGACTTTTGCCCTTTTGGCGGTTCCATTTACACCCACGTCTTGTTTTTGCTTGATGGATTCTATCTCATCCCTTAGTGCTTTTGTCCATTCATCACTCGATTTCACCTCATCATAATTCCTTGGCTCGTTGCTGAATGTCAACACAAGTTCTATACTTCTGATGTATTGAATAATAAATCAATTTATCTTGTAGAGTTGTATAATTTTAGCGCGTTTTTGTTTCGGTTTGTCAAGAATTTATCTACTTTTAATCCAAACGCGTTTTGCAGGTCTTGGTTGGTGAAAACCGTTGGAAGGATGGGAAAAACGAGCGAAAATGGTGAAAAGAATCAAGCCGGGACGTGAGTGGATCGGAAAACAAGAAAATCAAACGCAAAACAGGGATTTCAACCAGGTCGCAGGGCGCGACCAGCACGCCTAGACTCTCTCGCGGCCCCCGAGAGAGCCTTTTATCCAGAAAGCTTCGAAACCAGAGAAAGATTGGGACTTGGTTGTTTTAAAAAGACTTATAATCATAGTTGAACTCATTTTGGAACAACTTTGGACGAACTAGAGCATAATTGGAGCAATTCTCTGGAGAATTGAAGCTAGAAGGAGCGGATCTAAGCTGCAAGGATTGTGGTGGTAATCAAGGGAGTTCAAGGCAGGAGTTTGTCATGGTTTTATCATACCAATCTTCACCTTTGATTTCCTTGTTTTTGCTTAATCATGTTTCCTTGTTATCAACTTTGTTTAAATTACTTTTCAAACATGTTTTAAAAAGACTTATAATCATAGTTGAACTCATTTTGGAACAACTTTGGACGAACTAGAGCATAATTGGAGCAATTCTCTGGAGAATTGAAGCTAGAAGGAGCGGATCTAAGCTGCAAGGATTTTGGTGGTAATCAAGGGAGTTCAAGGCAGGAGTTTGTCATGGTTTTATCATACCAATCTTCACCTTTGATTTCCTTGTTTTTGCTTAATCATGTTTCCTTGTTATCAACTTTGTTTAAATTACTTTTCAAACATGTTTTTAGGCTAGATCTTATTCAGTTATCTAGGTTTTGGATGATGGATTTATGAAACTTTAATTTGTTTTATTTAATTTATGGTTTGAATGTTTAATTGGTAAAGATCATAACTTTAATTATCTAGTTTAGAGTATTTGCATGATTTTGCTTGTTTTGTGGTTGTTTGATTGTTTTGCATGAACTTAGATGGATGTCTTCCATAGAATAGGTTTATGTTACTTTTCATGTTTTAGGAATTCATGAAGTTGTCGGTAAAATTGGCCAATAAAACCGGGGAAACAATTGAATTAACCATAAAATCCAACTTGTCATTATACCTAACTTGTTAATTGAGAAATTGCAATTAGTTGCCTGAATTAATTTGGTAAGTTGTTAGGTTAGGGTTTTGAGAAATTCCGGAGTCTAATTTCCTTGTCATAATTGAATCAGTTAATCTAAACTAAAAATTGTAGTTGGTCTAGGTTAATTATTGAGAGATAATTAATAATTAGACACTTTACTGGTTTAAAAAGATAACTGAAAAGGAATCTATAGGACCGGTAAACAAATAAAAATGATAGGTTATTGTAGGTGTCTTCCTGAGAAGGGTCGGGGGTCCTGTTTGATAAACCTAGACTTTAATATGTTAAGATCCCGGTAAAATATTCAACTTGATTAATTATTATTAAATTGAAGGAGTAGTAATCTAAAAATCCAACCTAGGTAACTAGTTCATTATCTCTTGAATAAAATCCTAAAACGTCCCTAGAAGTTCGTAGTTTGGTCATTCCAATTTAGTAGTTTTAGTTAAATTGATAATTTAGATTTATTAGCAAAAACCCCCCCTTTAAAATATACATAGTGTGTAATCGAGTCTAAATTAGTAGTCATAGTAATTAGAGAGTGGGTTCGATAATCCGGACTTGCTCCATGCTATTCTACAATTGATCGGTTCACTTGCCGGTTAGTAGTTTAGTATAGTTTAGTAGTCTAGAGTAGAATTTGAGTCTAGAATTAGGGATATTTGTTTTTTTTAATTAACTACTTTTATAACATCAAGTTTTTGGCGCTGTTGCCGGGGACTCTCATTGGCAATTGCGTTCATTACTCAATTTAGGCTTTTCTTATATACTTGTGTTTATTTTGTTTTCGTTTGTGTCGTAGGAGGTCTAAGTTGTCTAATTAGTTTAATATTTATTTTTGTATATATTTGAATTATTTGTGCTAACTTCTCGTGTTTGTCGTGTTTTCGGTAGTGGATGCCCCACACGCGCTCGCAAGAACCTCCGCCTAAGCCGCTGACGGACACGCCATTCTCTCCGGCACCAAAGGTAAGTGCCTCTTCCTCAACTTTTTCAAGTTCATCCCGTTCCTTTGTACCACCCGACTTTGATTTTACACCTAAACCTTCATCACCCAGTGTAGTCCATAGAAACGTAAGCCCACCACCGCCACCACCTGACTTCCACATGGCTAATAATAATAATCAGACCATATACCAACAGGCCACCACCGGCTTCACCGGTTCAAACTCACCCATTACCTTACCCCCATGAACAATGACCGAGCCTAGCAAATCCATTCCTACATCATGAACGCCATCACTAACTCTTGCCAATTCCACGGTCGTGATGATGAGGATGCGCCCGCACATATCAACCGCCTTACCAGTCTATGTCATACATCCAATATGGAGGGTGCGGGCCATGACGCCCGTTTTCTCCAAGTCTTTCCATTCTCTTTCGGGGGTCGGGCCGCCATCTGGCATGACTCCCAACCACCCGGCACTTTTTCTACTTGGGCTTCTCTACGAGATGCTTTCCTTAAGAAATACTTTCCACCCGCTAAAGCAACCCACCTTCGTGATCAGATCCTTTCGTTCCGAATGGAGCCTGATGAGCCCTACCATCTAGCTTGGGAGCGGTTCCAAACTCTAGCATCCCGTTGCTCCCAACATGGTCTATCAGACTGGGCACTTGTAGAGAAATTCTACAACAGTCTCACCCCTGAGACCCGTGCTCGATTCGACACCTCTGATGGTGGCCGCCTGATGGGAAAGAAAACAGTAGCCGAGTGCAATGACCTTTTCGAGAGCTTTGCCCATTCTGATGTCGATTACAGCACTGCTGGCATGAATTCAATTCCTGTTTCTCGTACACCTCCGGTTAACCGGGGTTTACAACAAGTTAGCTTGGAAACTACAGTAGCTGCTACTCTAGATAGCTTCAAGAGGGAGGTCACGAAGGAGATACAGGAACTGAAGAAGAAGGTAGACAAGTGTGAGGTGTGTAGAGGGGGTCATGACACGTTAGAGTGTCCCACGCTCACTGTTGAGCAAGTCGAGTTTATCACCGGTAAGAACCGAGGTCCCACGAATCCCTTTAATAATAGTACCTCCAATTATAAACCAAACTGGCGAAATAATAATAATAATAATTATCTATCTTCCGGTAACCCCCCTGGTTTCCAATCAAGCTCTTATCAGAACAAGGGGCAGGGTGTGATATCCCGGGTTTTTCGAATAACTTAAACGCGACACTTGTCGAATAAAGTATATGCTAAACATTAAACGTGTACGAGTTAAATGAATACGTGATGTCTGTGTGTGATTGTTTTAGTTATAGAATAAGTATGGTAGATATGTACACGAACTGAACCAAACCACGACACGAACCAACTTTGATTCATTGGAACTCTAGGAATTTATCAAGTTAGGACTTAAACATGTCTTGGCCGCGAGATCAAAACCTAAAACTAATTCGGCCAAGATCAAACCCAAACCCGTAGCAAACCTAAAACTATTCGGCCGATCAAACCCTAAACCAAAACACTCTCGGCCGCGATCAAGCCCAAAACCACGAACTTATTGAGTTCAAACCCAAACCAAACCACCTAAGTCCCTTGCGGCCGTGTGCAAACCCAAACCGCAACCCTTCCCTTTTAACCCTATCCCTTTGCGCCTATATATATCATCCATTGCATGCCTTCATTCACATACACAAAAACCCTAAACAAAAACTGCCGTCGGCAGCCTTGTGATCGCGGACAGCTCCCTCCATTGCTCGTTCTTTCCTCTCGGTCGCAGCAGTAGCAACCATCGCCATCTTCACCTCCATTCAGTCGAGAGTTCAGTCCTTGCTTACCTCTATTCAATCAACAAAACAGCCCACTTTATCATCATCTTCTCGGTCGCGATTTACCTTCAAACCGAATCCATTCACATCCAAGTCTCGGCCCACTTACCTTGTCATTTAAGGTTAGGATTTATCTTTTGTTGCTAGATCATATTCGGATATACGTGTCTTGAGTGTGTTGTTTTCGGATTTGCATGATAGAATGAGATAGATGATTGTATTGTTTCGGATATATATATATGCTTGAAGGAATTGATATAAATGTTTCGGATATATATGCTTGAACGAATTGATTAGCTTGTTTTCGGATTATAAGTGCTGTAAATAATCGGCTGTTTTGATGCTTGTTCATGTGCATGATTGTTTTCGGAAATCATAAGTTGCAAGTATGTTTTGTTTGTAAAAACTAGAAGTAAGAACTAGGGTTTGCATGGGTAAGTTATTAGTAGTAAACTATGATTAAAAATCGGTTCTTGCCCGCTTAGGTTGATCAATAGGAACGGTTTATGCAGGTTGTAGTAATTGTATGCTGAAAACAGTTGCTGAACAATAGTTACAGCCGACTTCATCTGGCTGTAACTCGGTCGTTAGTTGTCGAAAAACGGATTTTCTGATGTCTAGAACGTAGAGATTTGAATAAGGAATCTAATGGCGCTGGGTTCATAATTTTCTGAAATCGTTTGATATTTTTAAAGGGCCAAATAAGTTCAGTAACAAAAGCTGTGAAAAATTCTGAAATTTTGTTGGTTGTTTATCAAGTTGGATTTTAAAATCAGTAGGGAGTTGAGTCATGATTTTTGTACAGCAACTAGGTATGGAAATTTCCGGGCAACTCCAACTGAAATTTTGTTAATTGGGCAATCGGTGATTTTTAAATAAATTCTTCCGTGGGCTGCAGTCAGAAAGTGATAAATCAGACTGCAGCCTAGTATATTAATATTTATGGTTAAATGGTAAAGATTTAGGACTTGGAAAAATTATATAAATTTCTATGGTATAAATGTCACCTACTGTAAAAATATGGGAATTTTTGGAATGTTAGAACTATTTTATAAAAATCCTAGAAAAACAGCTGAATTATAAGTGCTAAGCTGAAATTTGAGAACTTGTGATTGTGTGCACCAAATTGTGGCATGAATTGACTTATGGTTATGATAAATTGTTTGATTACTATGATCACATGAGAATACTTGCATGCATGTTTGAGTGTTAGATATGTTGTTTGTGTGTATCATTTTGTGAGTAAATTGCGTGTGGAATTTGTATTGGTGTGTTCACACACTGACGTGGAATTAATTGGTTTGTTAGGACGCAACTAGCGGTCCCATCTCTTATAACATCTTTGCTACACTAACCGAGCAAATAAAGGTGAGTTCACGGCCCCTAACTTTATCCGGTTTTTAAACAACAGGGGGAGAAACATGTATACACTCTCAAACTCAATCTCTTTACGTTATACGAATTTAACGCCACATAACTATACGGTAACTAAGTTAATGTTAATGTAATGTTATGGTCACTAAGCAGCTTTATCACTTAAGTCCTCGACAATCTCCTCGGATCGTTAGTATTTGGGTTTAATAGCGGGGGAATTATAAGTAGTACTACTGGGTCTGACGAGCCCCATCCGAGCTAGTCGCGCTAGCCGACCGGGTATGGTCAACGGATGAATAATTGGCCTAACATCGCCATGGTCATGTGATAGGCCTGGCAAAACGGAGGCACAACTGTCAGCTTCGATCGCGAACTCTTACGTGACATGACTTTAGGCTAGCTACCTATATATATTAACATTGAACTTAATTACGAATCAACTGTATTATCCCGGGTTGGGGATAATGGAAACAACAACTTAATATTCCGGGTTTGGAATATTGGAAACAACAACTTAATATTCCGGGTTTGGAATATTGGAAGCAACAACTTATTATTCCGGGTTGGAATAATGGAACCAATACGTTATCCCGGGTTAGGGATAACGGAGAAAACAAACTATAACCGAACAAACGAATTTATGAAAACCTGTGAACTCACTCATCTTTAATGTTGACACTTGTTTCTTTACATGTTTCTCAGGACGCTAGGAGCTCTAGGTGCACGCACATGCATTGAACAAGACATCTTTTATCGAGTCTTATTTATTAATATTGTTTTGGGATTTTTCATTTGTTTTGGCGTTTGTGTTGGCGCCCGCTTCACTACTTATCTATGCTTCCGCTCAAACTTTAAAAATTGATACTTCTGCTAAATATTGGTAATATAAAATCTACAACAAGTGATTTTGGAAAACGTATTATCAAATCATATAGAGTCGTTTGACGTACTAGTGTTTTAGATTCTGGTTTGTTCACACGCCTCGCGGTAAAACTCCGCAAGTGGAAATTGAGGGTGTGACACAGGGTCACTACAATAGTGGAGGGTCAGGTCACACCAGTCAGTTTAGTAGAGGGGGTTCAAATCAGGAGGGTCAGACTAGGAGTGGAGGGTCAGGAGGTAGTCTAGATAGGATCGAAGAGCTATTATCTCAATTAGTTGTCAAAGATCAGGCGACTCAGAAAACTCTCGCGGAACATGATCTGCTCTTGAAAAATCAACAGTCCGCGCTCTTAGATCTACAGAGGTCGGTCGGTAGTATCGCTAAGCAGCTGCAAGAGCAGCCACACGGCCAGTTCGCGGGTAATACCCAACCCAACCCCACGAACCAACACGCGAAAGCGATTACTACGCGCAGTGTTAGGACTCTGAAAGAGGTAGGCAGAGAGGGTATAGAGGTAGAGGTAGAGGTAGAGGTAGAGGTAGAGGTAGAGGAGCGAGATGAAGAGGTAGATGAAGAAATCGAGATGGAGGCTCCACCCAGGGTGCACACCAGGTTAGACCCAGGAAGTACCGCACCAGCCAATGGACCTTCAGATGAGAGTAGGGAGAGAGAAAACCGGTAGAGGTTAGGCCATCACCGATCGTAGATACTTCACGCCTACCCTTCCCATCACGTCTGAAGCAGCAAAATATGCCAAGGAATACGGGAATTTCCTTGACATGTTTACTCACTTAAAAATCAAAATCAATCTCCCGTTTATCGAGGCCCTCCAGCATATGCCTAAATATGCTAAGTTTTTAAAAGATCTTTTAAAACGTAAAGATAGGCTGGGGGAGCTTTCAAATGTCCAATTGACCGGAGGATGTTCCACCGTGGTTTTAAACAAGTTGCCCGAGAAATTGACTGATCCGGGTATCTTTACGATTCCATGCGTATTCCTCGGCTCCATTACTCCAGCTCATGCTCTAGCCGATATCGGGGCGAGCATAAATCTGATGCCTTTCTCACTATACGAGCATTTAGGTTTAGGGGAGCTCACCCCTACTCGTATGTCTCTATCGTTAGCCGATAGGTCGGTTAAGTACCCGAGGGGAATCGTAGAGAATTTGTTGGTTAAAGTTGATAGATTTATCTTTCCTGTAGACTTCGTCATCCTCGATATGGAGGCCGACGAGAAGGTTCCCATCATCTTAGGTTGCCCAATTCAGCGCATCGCGAAAGCGCTCATAGATGTTCATGATGGGAAAATCACCCTTCGAGTCAGGAACGAAAACGTCACGTTCGAAATCGCAAGGTCGATGCAACACCCGAGTGGTGGCGACATCGATAGTGGGCCTTGTCACTCGGTATACTTCCTGAACTCATTCATTTCGTTAGGATCACTGTTTAAACTATATTAGCGGAGCCAACTTAGTGAAGGAGAGTTTAGTAACCGAGGAGAGTGATAGTGAGGATATAGGGGACGATTTCTTAGAGATTCCCGAGACCCTACACTTCTGTGAGGTGAGGCAGTTACCGAGAGCACACCATTGTCGAAACCAGCAGTCGTAGAGCTTAAGGTTCTCCCGTCTCACTTAGAATACGCGTTCCTAGGTGACAATTCGAGCTTACCTGTGATCATTTCTATGAAATTGTCAACGGAGGAGAAGGAGCATTTAATCGAGGTCCTAAAGTCAAATAAGGAGGCCATCGCATGGAAACTGTCTGATATCAAGGGGATTAGCCCTACCTTCTGTACTCATAGGATCCTCATGGAGGACGTCTTTAAGCCAGTAGTGCAGCCACAGCGTCGTCTGAACCCAAATATGCTAGAAGTTGTAAAGAAAGAGGTGCTTAAGCTGATGGAGGCTGGTTTCATCTATCCGATCTTCGATTCTACATGAGTAAGCCCCGCTCAGGTCATTCCCAAGAAGGGGGGAATGACAGTTGTTATGAAGGAAAAGAAGGAGCTTATCCCATCACGAACAGTCACGGGCTGGCGGGTGTGCATAGACTATCGTAAGTTAAACGACGCCACCCGCAAGGACCACTTCCCGCTCCCGTTCATCGATCCGATGTTGGAGTGACTCGCAGGACAACAATTTTATGCTTTCTTGACGGCTTCTCAGGTTACTTTCAGATCCCGATTGCTCCCGAGGATCAAGAAAAGACAACCTTCACATGCCTGTATGGTACCTATGCGCACCGCCACATGCCATTCGGGTTATGTAACACTTCGGCTACTTTCCAGCGTTGCATGGTAGCCATCTTTCAGGACATGATTGAAACTTCCATGGAGGTTTTCATGGACGATTTCTCTGTCTATGGGAACACCTTTGATCAATGTCTTACTCACTTAGATGCGATGATGAAACGGTGTGTCGAGACGCGACTGATGCTCAATTGGGAGAAATGTCACTTTATGGTGACAGAGGGCATAGTACTAGGGCACAAGATCTCGTGAGTAGAGATAGAGGTCGATCGGGCAAAAATAGATACTATCAGCAGACTCCCTCCACTGACTGGCATCAAGTCCATCCGTAGCTTTCTCGGTCATGCGAGGTTTCTACCGAAGGTTTATTCGATATTTTTCAAAGATCACTCGCCCCATGACTCGACTTCTCGAGAAAGATGTACCCTTCATCTTCGATGACGACTGCTTAAAAGCTTTCACGATCCTTAAGGAGAAACTAGTGAGTGCTCCTATCCTTGTATCACCCGACTAGAGCTTGCCCTTCGAGCTCATGTGTGATGCTAGCGATTATGCTGTGGGCGCCGTTTTGGGTCAGCGACGGGACAAACATTTCCACCCTATTTACTACGCTAGTAAAACCCTCAATGACGCATAGGAGAACTACATCACTACAGAGAAGGAGCTTTTAGCAGTGGTATTCGCATTTGATAAATCCCGCTCCTACCTTGTCTTGTCCAAGACCATAGTCTTTACGGACCATGCGGCTCTGCGTTTCCTTTTCCAAAAGAAGGACGCAAAGCCTCGTCTCATTAGGTGGATTCTCTTGATTTCCGAGTTCGACATAGAGATTAGAGATAAGAAGGGAGCAGAGAATATAGCTGCTGACCATCTATCCCGATTAGAGGATCCGAGTAGAGAAAAAATTAGGGAGGAAGAGATCGGTGATAGATTTCCCCGATGATCCTAAAGCTCCATTCTCAGTACCGTTGAAGTGTCAACGTGGATGTTTGCTTAGAATAAAATGTGTTGCAGATTTCCTCGTGGGACAACTAAACAAAGCATGGTTGCCACTCCGATACAAGTTCTTTCTACATGTTCTAATTCAGTGTTTGAGCAACAGACGAAGTGGTTATGACATGGCAAATAACGACTTGGTTGGCATGATGATAGCTTTTACATTGAACAAACCCTTTAGTGTTTCAAAGTATTTATTGCAAACATGAAGGAGAACCTGAGAAGAACCGGATATGGTGGAAACAAGTTTTGGATGTATCCTCATTTTCGCCAAATGATCTTGAATGTGCAACATCCGAATCTTTCGAAGAACGACAACAATGTTTTAAAAGTTGAAGTTATGATGGAACATCCGTTGAAGATCTTTAGAGGTGTAGCAGCAAAACATTACAAGGAAAGCACACATCCTCGTAAGTCGATCGGTTTTCTAGAAAATGATCAATATGTTGCACCAGAAAACGACAAGTGACGCCATGATGATAGTGATTCAGATAATGAAGAACCAACTTTGAAAAAGATGATCGAAGATAAGTTTGGTCATAAAAAGGGAAAGGGTAATGATGATGACGGTGATAATGTTGGTAATGATGGTGCAGTGAACCAATTGTAGAAGTCTAGCCTACCTTTACAACAAAGAAGACTGAACCTGCAATGACGAAACCCACTTCAATTTCTGAACCACTACCTTCAAGTACCACAGCAGCTGAACCACCTTCGGCTAAGATACTCTAGTTCAAGCGTAACCTACTACCTCTTCAGCTCAACAATCCAAGTCTACATCTCATTAACAAAATACAAAACGAAGCAGTCGTTTATTCTCTGAAATGGAAAAGGATGAGAAAGTGGAGTTTCTGTTCTCTCAGTTGCAAGCTGCGGCAATCTAGATTAACAAGCATTCAGAGTTTATATCTTCAAATTGGAACACAGTTTTCAAAAAACAGTTGGAGATAAATTCTTTGAAAGAGACTGTTAGAAAACAGGATTCTGAAATTGAGAAGTTAAGAAAAGAAAATGAGCAACTGAAGGCTACAGATGCTGAAAGAGCAACTCAACTACAACAGATGAGGGCAGCTAATAACTCTTCGAGGATTGAGATAAATAGGCTGAAAGAACGTAGTGTGGCTGTACAACGATCTGCGGAAATATTAACTGCTAAGCATAACGACTTGAGAGAATGGTATCATTCTCGTAATGCTACACCGGTTGAAGGGTTCAATGGTATTAAAGATGTGTTTGAAATGAGCAGAAAGAGGTGAACATTTTATGGAATGATAGATGCAAAGCGTAGGAGATCAAGCTTAAACATGATCAGGTTAGTGAAGACACTTGCAATCCTGATGCTTCGGCCTCATCCTCGAAACCAAAAGTCTCTACGTCAACTCCAGTGGTAGAGTCTAATGCAGAGCAGATCATGACCGATCCAGTTACCTCCAGTGGTACTCAAGAGGGAACAGGAAAGGTTTGATGTTTCACCCTCCCACCAAAAGCCTAACACCCCCAATAACCTAAACCCCCCACCCCCACACAAACCTAAATCCACCCTCCCACCAAAAGCCTAACCCCCCCCCCCCCAAAACCCAAAAACCTAATCCTAAACATCCAAAAAACATAACCCTAAAAGCTAAACTAAACTAAAATGCTAACTTTAAGCATATAATACACATGTGTAGCATATACATATAATGCAATGTGCAATACACATATAATGCACATGTGCAGTACAAGTTTTGTTTTTGAATTTTTTTATACATAATAAGTAGCGAATTTTTATAAAAAATTGTAATAAAAAATAAAAAATTGGCATGTTTAGTTAGTTTTTTTAGTTTTATCATATATATGTAGTTTTCTTATGATCCTCTCCCATACATACTAATACATATATACACATATAATCTACAAAAGGTTTATAATATTAATCAACTCATGGTTAAATGTGGCGGTATGGTGGGATTTCTCTTAGTTTTAGACTCCTCATTTTGAGCTTCCAATGAGTGTAATACTCAAGAGGAACATTAACAACAATGGTGTCCAAATAAGTATACAAGATATTTTTTATGTATATTAATATTTAAATCTGGAATGCAATCCTATCATCAACTCCATGAACTTACATACCTTTTTTCATCCTTTTAGGATAACTTGGTGAATTCCATCATTCTGAAATCAATTCACGCTTTTGTGAAAATTACCTACGCAAACCGTGAGTTTACTTGAACCTTTTTCTGTCTTAATTCGCTTTTGGGTTGTAACACGTATGATTATTAAACATATAAACACATGTAATCAATCTTAAGCAAACACTCAATCCACTAAACATGCTACTTGTCATACCATATGTTAATACATGCTAGAAAACTTTTATGTACGTTATTTCTTATTAACTTTGCAAGTCTACCTTAACATGTATAGCACTATAGGAGTAGCACACCGTGCATTTTGTGGTCATAGTTAAGTATTCAATCAAAATGGTCTTGTTCACTTCGGTGACGAGATTACACTAGTGGACACTTTGGTTTGACCTATATTTATGCATGCTAGTATAAAACAAAATGTAGTGTACAATTTGCCATGTCAGATTTTTGACATTTCATATATATGCTCTGTAGACCAAAGTTGTATGCTCACTGACCCTTTTTGTGTTGACATATACTTTAATACATGCTGTAGGAAATGTATGATAATGCTCACGAAATCAACTTAGGGCGAACTCGAAACACACCAAATATTTCGTTTATGTATTTTCTTTCATGCTAGTCATGTTATTTCAAGTTGTTGTACTTTCTTTGGAAACAATGTATCTTCCCAGTTATGAATGAAAGGAAAGTTTTGTTACTTAATTATTGTCACAATTAATAAGTTATGATGTTTTGAACAATCCCGTTCGTCTCACTCTGATGTTTCCGCCATCGGTTAGGTTGTGACAGATTGGTATTAGAGCCATAACTATAGTGAATTAGGAAAATTGCCATGATTAACCTAGTCTATAGTTAGAAAACCCGCACACATGTTATGTGTGCCTATTTAACTTTTCCTTGTCTCGCATAAAGATACACTTGATTCTTCCTATTTTGATTGTTCTATCATTCTTTTGTCTTAAAAAATATGCCCTTCCTAAGGCGAAACTTTTACTACAATACGAAGACAAAGACACTCGTATCTCACAATGACCTCACACAAAATAGGAGTGAAACCCTTGCTATGGTGATGACGTTCAATCTGCGTATTGCATTTTACAAAATTTACCATTAGATAGGAATGATTTCCTTACCTTAGTGGCAATTTCACTCATCATACTCTTATGGACCCTTACCAACGAGTTTCATTTAATTTCGTATCCCGATGTGTAAGTACCAACCACTTTAGAGAACGACACCACTAAGTTAGGAGTAAAGTTAGGAGTAATATCCAAATCTTGGTGACTCCCACTCCTCAATTTTCAATCCCACCAAAGTTAGTATTTAATTGACTAGTGACATGTAGAAACAGGAAGGGTGAATATCATTAACCAAAGTTTTCAACGAGAGTAGTCTCCCTGTTAGGTCAAAACATGACTCCCGAAATTAAAAGAAGTTTTGATTACTTTGGATTAGTCTTAGTTCCGTTCCGGAACATTCCAAGCTTTATTGAATCTCTTTTATGCTCATATCAATGCTTTGTGTTTTATCCTCGATCCTTTCTATTTTCAAATTCAAATTTTTCTGAATGGCACTACTATTGCAACCTAAAACAATAATAACATTCGAGAACCAACGAAATTAAAATTCCTTCATTGTTGGTTAATTTGCTTTCAATATGAATACATGCTTCGTTTATTTGAAACTATTTGAAGCCTATGTGCTATGTGACATACTGTTATGCTTTAATCAAGCAAAATTATTTTTTATCAAAGCCATTTGATTAAGTCTCACCATTCTCCCTTCCCAACCTTGTAAATGTCTTCTAGTTGTTATTCCAACTCTAAGAAGAGCTCCAAGCAAAGCTTCAACAAGAAAATACTAGCATTTATGGCCAAGCAAATGGCCCAAGTCATACCTGATATTGTTAGAAAAATCCGAGCCACCTTGAGCTCTATCACCTCGATTGACTCCAAAGTTGACTCACCTAAAACTGCCTTCACCTATAAGCAATTTATCGCTAGTAGCCCTGCCACTTTCACGCGCGATGATGGTGCTACCAAAATACTTCCATGGTTCGATGATATTGAGGTAACTGTGACTAATAGTGAGTGTCCCAACCATCTTCGAACACGTAACGAGTGAAAAATTCATGGGAACGACACCGCCTATGCCTTACCTTGGGAAGAGGTAAGGCAACTCATGGTAGCATGTTGGGATTGAACTCTACAAAAGAACAAATGATATAAAGCCAAAATATACTACAACCTTTGATCCAAATAATAATGTAACATCTGCCCAAGCTAAGCTCTGCTGAAGACTAAATGTCCAATAGATAAACTTTGTTGAAGACAAAGCTCTGTTGAAGACTAAAGCTAAAAGGTCTGCCAAGATAAGCTCTGCTGAAGATCAAAGCTAAAAGTCTGTCAAGGCAAAGCCCTACTAAAGACCAACAGACGATGTATCATCAATGTTTTTCTATCAGTCCTTGTAATGTTTAGTGTATAGCAGTGGTTAGCTTAGTAGATATTATTAGTTTGTTATTTTTGTTAAGTGTCACTTTCATGCTGACATCATAATAAGATGCTCAGTGGTTAGGATTATAGTATAAATAGAACAGTGTCTGTACTATTCTATTTGATCACTTTCATCAATTACCAATCGAATCTATCTTCCTTACATTCTGTACGAACAAATCATTGATCTTAGGCTGAGGGGGAGAATGCGAGTCATATGCAAGTAATCATAATTACGAAAGCATGACAATGATGATTTAAAGTTCTTCTATTCCGCTGTAAGTTCATCTGATTTATCTTCTTTCATTTACCATCTTTAGAACTTTCATAAACAGTTTAAAAATCATATCCTAACATAGCGGAATTTCATCCTCCCCATGAAATGCAAAAACTCGAGGACTAGTTTTGGAACCTCAAACAAATCGGGGGAAACTATTTATCTTACACCACCCGATTTAAATAACTTAGTGTCATATGCCCTCATCAAGTTAGCACCACCGAGCTTGCCATCGCGAAGTGCATAAAAGGATTTCCGTCGACCATTTGTGATGCCATCTCTGCAGCCGAACCTGAAACCCTAGCGAAAACCTATATTCTAGTCGCCAACTTCACCAACAACCAGGTAGAGGATGGTACCTTGTCTCTCAATGGCTCCACCAAGACCGACAACTAAGCCACAACCGAAACTTCCGACGAACCCAAGGAAGCCATACCCCAACCTAAAAACAACTCCAATAGTAAGAAATGCAAGTTTCAAAATTAGTAACTACAGTGTGGTAACTCCACCAAACCAACCCCAACAAATCCCCAACAACCCAAACCTCGAACCTACTAAGAAAGCTTACACCGGGACTTTTCCCAAGTGTAACACATACCGGTCTATGATCTTTGCAACCGGTATGGGCACGTAGCCACTGCATGCCAACGTAGTCCTAGACCATAAGGTAACCAAACCCAACCTCAACCTCAACCCCAAAACCAAAACCAACGACCACCGGCTAACAATGGTCGTACTTGCTACAAGTGTGGTGATCCCAACCACCTTAGCTCTCAATGCCTACAACGCAACGTTCAAGGCCAAGTGCAAACGCCTCGTGGTCGTGCTTTTGTCATCAATGCGGCTCAAGCTCAAAATTGCAATAACGTCGTTCACGGTACGTTTCTCATATATGGAATATATACTTCTTTACTTTTTGATACTGGTGTAGATAAGAGTTTTGTATCCTTAGAATTTGAACCATTTCTAAATTGTAAATGATCTATGCTACCAAAATCCTTCATAGTCGAAGTCGCTAATGGAAAATTCATCACTATCGATTCCATTCTCCGCGATTGTGTTCTTGGACTTAATGAGCATGAATTGTCAATTGAAATCATACCCATGAAATTGGGTAGCTTTGACATCATAGTATGCATGGATTGGCTTACCAAGGTCCATGCCGAAGACGTTTGTTTCAAAAAGTTTATCAGCATTCCTCTTCTATCAGGTAACACCTTGAAAGTCTATGGAGAGAAACCCTCTAAAGGGCTTAAAATCATGTTATGCACTCAAGCAAATAAGTACTTACATAAGAATTACTTTGCCTTCTTAGCCCACATTGTGGAGAAGGTGGGAAAAGGAAAAAGTGTGGCAGATGTTCCAATCATTTGTGATTTCTAGAAGTTTTACCTGAAGACTTACCCGGGTTTCCTCCTCGATCTGTTGATTTCCGAATAGACCTCATACCCAAAGCTACACCAGTTGAAAAATCTGCCTAGCATCTCGCACATTTGAATAAATAGAGCTATCTAACCAACTTCAAGAATTTCTTGATAAAGGTTTCATATGCCCTAGAACATCCGCATGAGGCGCTCTGGTCCTTTTTGTAAAAAAGAAGGATGGTTCATTTCACATGTGCATCGATTACCGCAAAGTCAACAACTTACCATCAAGAATTATTATCCCTTCCTCGTATCAATGAACTCTTCAATCAACTCCAAGGAGTGACTTGCTTCTTAAAAAACGACCTTCATTCCGGTTATCATCAACTTCGAGTCCTCAAAGTGGACATTCCAAAAACCATGTTTCACACTAGATACGGTCACTACAAGTTCATGGCCACGCCTTCCGTTTAACTAATGCCCTGCGCTTTCATGGATTTGAAGAACCGTGTGTGTAAACCTTACCTCGACCATTTCGTGATTATGTTCATTGACGATATTCTAATATATTCCAAATCTATAACCGAACACGAGCAACACTTGCGTTTAATCTTAGAACTCCTTCGAGCCGAACGACTATACGCCAAATTCTCCAAGTGTGAATTTTGCCTAAAGGAAGTTCAATTTCTTGGTCACATCATGACCAAGAATGGTATTCACTTTGATCCCGCCAAAATCAAAGCCGTCAAAACTGGATCGCACCAAAATCCCCTTTTGAAGTTTGTTCTTTCCTTAGGTTGGTGGATTATTACTGTTGGTTCATTTCCAACTTCTCAAAAATCGTGATACATCTGACTCTGTTGACCCAAAAAGATAAACCTTTCATTTGGGGACCTAAGCAAGAGGGTTCTTTCCAAAACCTCAAGGACACGCTTTGCATTGCTCCTATCCTAGCCCTTCTCAACGTAAATGAAAACTTCGTTGTTTCTTGTGATTCTTCCAATCAAGGTCTCAGTTGTGTTCTTATGCAATGAAACAAAGTCATCACCTATGCATCAAGGCAACTCAAAATCCATGAAAAGAACTTCACCACCCATGATCTTGAACTCGGAGCGGTTGTTTTTTCCTTAAAGATTTGGCGACATTACCTTTTATGGTACTAAGTGCGTGGTCTTCACCAACCACAAGAGCCTCCAACATATCTTTAACCAAAAAGAACTTAAAGTGCGTCAGAGACAATGGGTCGAATTATTAAACGACCACGACTGCAAGATTCACTTCCATCCCAGTAAAGCAAATGTCGTTGCTGATGCCCTTAGTTAAAAAGGACATTGCTCTCTTTGTATCCAAATGCCTCCATTGTTTCAAAGGGAAGGCAGAATACTAATGTCTTTCGTGTTTGCTCAAACAACCTAAGATTCCGATATGGATATGGGAGAGTATTATCGTGGATTTCATCACCAAACTCTCCCGAACATCGTTTGGACCCGATAAAATTTGAGTAATCATTGATCGATTGACCAAATTGGCTCACTTTCTCCCCATTCGAGAAGATTGTCGAGTTGAAAAATTGGCTTGTGTTTACACCAAAGAAGTCATCTGCCTTCATGGTATTCCCCTTCACATCATCTTAGACAGAGATGGTCATTTCACTTCTCGTATCTTGGAAAATGTTTCAAACAACTATGGGTACTCAACTTAATCATAGTAAGGACTTCCATCCTCAATCTAATGGTCAAACCAAATGTACTATTCAAAATCTAAAAAGTATGCTTCGATTTTGCTTAATCGATTTTGGTTGAAATTGGGCCGTATTTGGTCGAGTTCTCGTAGAATAACAATTACCTTTATAATATATAATGGCACCTTTTGAAGCATTGTATGATTGTAAATGTCGTTCTCCTATTCATTGGCATGAGATCAGCGAAACACTAATCACCGGTCTCAAGTTCATTTAAGACACGATGGAAAAAAATTTACAAATCCGTGACAACCCACTCAAGGCAAGAAGTCGTCAAAAGAGTTAGGCCGACAAAAGACTCAAGCTTTTGGAATTCTAGGTCGGTTATCTCGTACACCTCAAGGCATCCCCTTGGAAAGGAGGAGTACGCATTGGTAAAAAAGGAAAATTGTTAATCGTTTTTAGGTCCTTTAAAGATTCTTGAATGAATCAGTAAAGTGGCTTATCGACTCGACCTACCACAAGAACTCAACGACGTACACCCGACCTTTCATGTCTCAAGTCTCAAGAAGTGCCTAACCAATGAAGGACTTCAAATTCACTTGACGACATACGCATCAACGAGTATATGCACTTCATCGAGAAACCGGTGGAAAACATGGATCTTGAAGTCAAACAACTCCGACGTAGTCGTACTCCTACAGTCAAGGTACGTTGGGAAGGAAAACATGTGCGGAATTCGCTTGGGAACACGAAAACGACATGAAGAACAAGTACCTGCATCTCTTCCCCAAGTCTTCCATTTGAATAAATTCGTAACGTTCTGAATTTTTCATTTCATTTACATTTATCATAAATTGTATTTCAATTTTGGTCCTTTAATCTGGAGACTTTGATCGTAATGGAAATCGTATTTTATATCATACTTGTTTAATCATGCATGCAGTAAATACGCAAACAATCATGAAATACCATTGTATACAAAACTGAGCCATACATCGTCACTATATTATCTTTGGAATATTATTTGTACATATTATTATCATTCACATGCTTACTTGCACCTTGAAACCCTATAAACATGCCTAACTATGAGTTTATTTCATAAAAAAACAAACCACACAAGTGCAAGGACCCAAAAATGAAATTTCATTCCTCCTAACTCCCAACCAACTCATTTAAAACCCCAACCAACTCATTTAACCCCCCCCCCCCCAACCACATATCCCACTTATAAATATTCTTCCCCACCGCCTAAACACTTTCCACAATCCAAACACTATCAAATCATCCAACATTCCAAGTTTGGGCAGATTCATACAAGTTTCAAATAAGTGAGTTTGAACTTATTTCTTCAACTTTGTTTTTCATGTTTTCTTGCTTATACTTCCTTGGTTAACCTATAAGAGTGTTACCACAAGTTTGTTTGTCATGGTAAACTAAGTAGGTACGTCACCATTTTGAGGTCCAAAGTTAGGTTTTTTTCTGTTTTGATTTAAACTTTTCAAACAATGCTCATCCTACTTCATCTCTTGGTGCATCTTCAAGTTACCAACAAATCCCTTTGTGGGATAGGTTTGGATTGATGTTTGTTCTAGAAATGATAGTCATTTTAGCTTACCTTCTATACTATCTATGTCACCAATAACTTTCAAGTAAAGAAAGTGAACAAACTACACCAAGTCTCCAAATGTTTATACATGCTAGAATACTTTTTGCCATATGTTTATACAGACAATCAATCTTTTGCAAACACTCAATCCACTAAATATGCTACTTCTCATACTATATGTTTATACATGCTAGGATAATTTTATGCACACTATTTGTCATTAAGTTTGCAAGCCTACCTTAACATGTATAGTGCTATAGGAGTAACATACAATCCATTTTGGGGTCATTGTTAAGTATCACTTTGGTGATAAGATAACACTAGCGGACACACTTTGGCTTGACCTGTAGTTATGCATGCTAGTATGAAATAAAACGTAGTGTACAATTTTCCATGTTGAATTTGAGACCCTTTTTGTGTTGATGGATACTTTAATACATGTTGCAGGAAATGTATGATGATGCTTAAGAAATAAACTTAGGGGGAACTAGAGATGCCCCAAATATTTCGTTTATGTATTTTCATGCTAATCATGTTATTCAAGTTGTTGTACTTTGTTTCGAAACACTGTGTCTTCCAGGTTATGAATTGAATGGAAGTTTGATTATTTAATTATTGTCACAATTAGTACGTTATGATGTTTTGAAAAATCTCGTTCGTCTCACTCTGATGTTTCCACCATCGGTTGGGGAGTGACATAGAGTCAGGGGTCGGGCCTATGTGCCAGCGAGGACGTTGGGCTCTCTAGAGGGGGTGGAGATGTAATTCCTACAATAGTTGAGGAGGAGAACGAAGCATTGCTTATAAGGGGGTGGAAACCTTCTTTGCTAATATGCATTTTGACTAGGAGAGTAACTCGTCGGGAGAAAACAAAACGATGAGTTCTTAGATAGGCAACCCATCAGAGGCGAAGCGAACAATATCTTAACATGGTATTCTTGGGATGTTACAAAAAGCCACTTCAGCAAGCGGAAATGTGTGATTTATTTGATGCTAGACCATGTCTTGTCCTCAACATCAGGATTCCATAACCTCTCATCAAATCTATTATTGTCCACCTTAAAAACAACTCATGTCCTCAACATCAGGATACTGGATAACAGAAGGTTAATACAAATTGCTAAAAACATCCTTTGAATCAGCAGGCTCACTCCTGCTAGACCCTACAACATCACTACCACTAACACACCAGCACTAGCATTCTTCAACAGAACTCCATCACTCATAGTAGTACTTGGTGAAAGAGATGCACAAACAACCTTCCTCTTACTTAATAAATAGACCACACCCAGACATTCACTTGTCCACAAATCTATAAATGGCTCTGACACAAACAGTACTTCTAAAGTCACGATCTTGTCATGATAGGTGAGGAATTCAAACCTTTAAAGAACAACCCCATTGAAACATAGTTAGACACTCATGGAAGCTCTTGAGATATATGTATAGAAGAAACAAGGTCAATTAGACCTTTTCCAACCTCAGTAAAAACAATAGGAACACTTTGATTGATGCTCACAACAGGTAAGGACACGTGCACTTTATCTCCTTTAGCTAGCGGAACCACACTCTGATTCTAATCACCTTCTACAAATGAAATAGATAAGTTAATTGACCAACCAAAAAACCATTGCTAGGTAATATATCTTAACCATATGTACTCACTTGATCTATCACCTTCACTTGAACATCTTGTCTTGCTAGCAAGTGTTGTCAGAGCAGGACCAACCGTTTCTTTCCCTTTGGGGACTTTATATTTTCTTTTACAATAGTAGTGGCGGGAAAGGAAGAAAAAACAACAACTGGAGAGGTCAAAGTTACCTCAACCATAGAAACCACGATGCGCTCACATACTTGAGTGATTATGGAACCCTGACTAACATAACTAACACTTGTGCCACAACTGGTCCAGTCTAACTCCGACTCTTGGTCTGCAACGAGAACTGTCGTTGACACCTTCACCTTGCTAAATTTCCCAAGATATGTGCAAACTGCATACATGATGACACAACCTTGGTAACCGAGAAGCATAATCGGTCCTTATGTTAACTCAATACATCAAGCTCCCCCTCAGTGAGAGGCCGGTCAAAAGGCTTTTAAATCTCTGACTCCTTCGAATCCAATATATCGTAATATGATGACCTCCCTGAAACATAAAACCAGGTTTATAAAAATGAAAGAAAATTAAAACACATAATAATAAAATAAGATATACCTCTATTAGATCAGGTGAATGACGAATACACCAACAAGAACACGGCTCATCCCTAAAGCTACTAATGCACCTTTAGGTATGGATAAGACTAAGTTGGGCATGCGAGCAGCATTTTATACAATAAACTTTCTTTGTACATCTCCTTCCCATTTTCCACATCATCATTTCCCTTGGGTCCCGTTGCGCGTATCTCCATTTCACTAGGAATCATTAGATCATCAACAAAGATAAACTTCCTTTGCCCAGATTTATCTTTTGAACATCACAAGCAGGTTACACTAGTGTTTTGCTTCTCAAAGGTAAAGAAACTCATTGTACATTAGCACGTATGAAAACCTGAAAACACTAAGTTTTGGGAGGAACCCTAAGCTAAGGGTTGCATATTCAAAATGACGCACCTTCACTAACTGCACCTTCACTAACCTTAATGGGTGCTTTTATGAGATATGAATACAATAATAGTGGAGAGTTTTCTTACAAAATTTCATTATCCGTAATCGAAAGTAACAAGATTTGAAGTAATCACCATACAAAGTGATCTTCCCTTCCTTTAATAGAAACACCACATCTAATGACTCTGACAACTCTGGATCCAGCGAGATACCATATTTAGTTAGAATGGTCTCAAAATGCAGATATGTAACACTAACTTGCAATTTCAAGTTTTCCGTTACCTTAGGTGCCATGATTATAGGTTAGATTCAAGAATGAAGAGTAATAGAGATGAAATTTCATTACTTTTTGCCTCTTTAGCTAATATTATATATATATATATACACACACCAACAGAGAAATGGGTTCTAGAGAAAACGCTCAAAGTGTGAAAACGGATCCTGGCGCGACACGTAGCGTAGGTGCTAAATGATATGCGGGGGTATGATTGTAATTTCCACCTTATATTTTGAAACATTCCCTTTTTGTCAATGTGTTATTTCCTTTTTGAATCTAATTCCATTTTTTATATTAGTTATTGCGTCATGTCTAAGTTTCCCGAGTTTCATTACGTTTGAAATGGATTGCGAGTTACAAAGTAACTATGTTTATTTGTCAACTTTTCTTATCTCTGTTAGTTTGTCATTCAAGTAATTCATGTTAATGACCTAGCCAGTTTTTTTAATTATTTGTATTATAACGGCATTTATGTTGGTATTTCATCATGTTATTATCATCAATGTTAGTCTAGCGTTTGTTTTTTACGCATCTTTGATATGTTTAATGGCGTTATTAGTTAAAATAGTTTTGTGTTTAATGAAAGGCGTTTTATATGTTGGCGTTTTAATATATTTTTATCATGGAGTTTTTTATTAGGTGACCCCTCCACATCCAATGAAAGGATTTTTCCAAAAACTAGGTTTGCTTGGTACATTCCCAATGTTAAAGAAGATCTAAAGCCACAAATAGGAAGGATTTCGAAAGCCTGATGGTTCAAGAAAGGGACTGAAAAGATAAACACCAAGGGAGAAAAACATATAAAGTATTATATTTTCACGAAATCTGGCTTATACAAGAATAAGAAGGTTGATATATTCGGCCCAAAGTAGAAGGAAAGGAATGTGAGATCCATTTTTTTAAGAGGACTAGTTGTGCAGCACAAATTTGTCTTGAGTTAGAGGCTAGATTTTAGAAGTTGTATAAGTTTGTTGAAGAGCACAACCACGAATTTTTTGATCAGCCTGGTAAGCATTTCCTACCGCCAGAATGACGCCTCCCTCAACGTTAAAAGCATGTTATACATAGCACGTCTAAGTTAAATTTGGACCTTGTAAAGGCGTTTAATGTTATGAAGACTGTTTTTTGTGGTTTTGAAGATGTGGGTGCAAGTAAAGTTGATGTTAATCACTACAAGAGGCAAACTTATCTGTTCATTGGGAATATGATGCAGACATGGTTGTGAGATACCTGCATGAAAAGAAACAGTCTCAACCTAATTTTTCGTTTGATTACTTCACAGACAATGACAATCAGTTGAAGGGGCCGTTTTGGTGTGATGATCAATGTAGATGTAGTTATCATGTGTTTGGAAATGTGATTTCATTTGACGCCCACCTACCAATCTAAAAAGTATGAATAGAAATTCATTATATCTATTTTTACGTTTTCATGCTCTCTTTTTATTTGGCGTTTCCCTATATTTATTTTAGTGGCGTTTTCACACTTTTTTGTGTTTGTTTTGTTTTTTTTTTGTAGATACTCTATAGTGTTTGTGTATTTTACTCATACTGATAACCACCACAGCAGTGTCGAATTCGGTGCTGCATTATTGGCGTCTAAAATAGCGATACGTATATAAGGTTGTCGAGAGTGTTTTTAAAAGATGTTTATGATCAACCAAAAGTTGTTTTTCTGACCAAGTTCCAACAATGAAAAAGGCTATTTATGTTGTTTTTGTTTATACCAGGCACAGGTTATGTATTTAGCACGCAATGAACAAACTTTCACTAAAGGTAGTAATATTTTTTGGCGTTACAAATTGTTTGGCGTATTACAACCATAACGTTTTTTATCAGTGTGTTTTATTATCTTGTATTTTTATGTGGGGTTTTTGTGTTATGTAGGTGGGTGTAAGCTTATGCAATTCCACCAACTTTAAGAAAAGTATATGCGGTGTTGTATGGACTGATGCACTTACAGATGAAGAGTTTGAATCCGGATGGGAAGAAGTTATTAAAGAGTTTAATCTAGCTGATAACGACTCGTTATTTGATATTTTTGCTCTTAGGGAATCATGGATCCCTACATTCTATATGATAGAGTTTTTTCGGCTCTCATGCGTACGACATCGAGGTTCGAGAGTGAAAACCACTTCTTCGGTCAAGTATGTAATGCCAAATCTACTCTTATTGAGTTTTTGACTCATTATGGAACTACCATAAAAGCACAGCACCATGTGCAGCAAAAAATGACCATGAGAAGCGATATACACGACCCGAATTGAAATGTAATATAAAGTTATGAAGAAACAAGTTTAAGAGATATACACCAAAACCATATTTCTAGATACACAAGATGAACTAGTGGTGATTTTGGATTGCATAAACACTCATTTGAAGATTATCCCAATGGGTTCATTAAGTTCTTCATAAATGATTTCCAGCAGCCATGTTCCTCACTATTTGAGGTAAATGGCATTTTTACTAATCATGGCATTTTTTCATTTTTACATTACAGTCTGTTTTTTTTATGTGTGTGTGTGTTTTTTGGCTTTGATGACATTATTCTGACTATACTATATCGTTTTCATGTTATGTCAATATTTTTTTCAGTTTTTGTGTGCATGTGTTTTTTTAGTATGGTGGCATTAGTCTAACTATGTTATAGCGTCTTTAGGTTATGTTCTGAAAGTGTGACCACACCAGCAGTTGTTCATGCAGGCGTTTCGAGTAGCTTGGTTTGTTATATAGACTCGTTTTCTATGTTTTGAGAAGCTTCAACGTTAGGGAACTTCAATTACAACACACTCTCAATAGATGGTGTAAAGACGCTACGCTAAATTGTTCTACTAATTACATGATGAGTAGTGATTTTATATAGCTTGATGCCGATGTTCAAGGTATGATGCAAGAAATTATTTTTGCGACCGAGTATACTTTGAATCATTTGTGGAGCAACAAGGAGGAGTTCCTCCTAACATGAGGGACAAATTTTCCGAGATAACAAAGCATTACCAAAATGACAAAAATCCCAAAAAAGTTCAAGTTGGTTACAAGTCAAAAGGATCTAGATCTCACAAACGATTGAAATCCAAACACGAGGAGCCAACCGAAATGACAAAAAAAGAAGATGGGGTCGAAAGAAAGGCACTGTCAGAATTGTAAAAAAAAAAAAAACATGACACTAGGCAACCACATGCAAGAAACGAGCAATCAAAAGAAGTTCTACACAGTCTTCGAGAGCGGACACAAGTGAAGAATAGCTTTACATTTTTTAAAGATTTTGTTTTTTATTTTTATTTTTATTTTTATTTTTATTTTTTGTTTCAACAATGTATTTTTAAAACAAGATTTGGAGAAGAATAGATTTTGGCACCTTTTTGTTATGATTACCTTTAACCATTTGATACACAAGTCTTGGCGTTTTCATAGATCATAATACACAAGTCTTAGCATTTTTTAGAAGAATATTTTTAGCATTTTTGTTATGATTACCTTTAACCATTTAATACACAAGTCTAGACTTTTTCAAAGATAATAATTTCTTTATTTATAAAACTTAAAACTTACCAAATAAGACTAATAGTTAAAACGCCATAAAATATAAAATCATCATTCAAAACTCATCATCCAATGGAATTATGTCTAAGAAGTACCCATCACTCCCCTTATCTTCTTCTTCTGATTCTTATTCAAAATGCTAATATTCATTTTCAGTTTTAGCGGTGTCTTTGTTATGAAGTGATTGACGCCTCCATTGAAATATTTCATCCAACGAATTCACTTCCGGGGTTATCTCAGCGTTTATACATCTTGAATTACATAATTATTCTATAAACATCAGAGTCTCTTTGGTGAATATGTTTTCAACTGTGTGGTCATCTTCTTGCCCATTGTTCCACACAACCGTCACCAATCATATTCATAATCATAACACCATGATTCAATGATGGTTCGACAATTTGATTTGAATTATTCTCTAGAAACTTTTTTACGAGCTTCCTAATCACAGTTTCTGTTTTCTCATACAAGTTATCTAGTGGAACGCCAAGTTGTAGTATCCCCCTATGAACATCTTTTTCCATGTTTATTATGGCATTTAAGTTTTCACCATCACCCCTTTTCTGGTGTCGATTTTGATAACGAACCTATTAATTGATCCATTGAACCTCTAAGAATTTGCCATTTTATCTTTGTGTGTGTTTGAAATTTTTGATGTTTGACATTTTTGTAGAATGGGATTTGATTTTTTAGTATGAGCAATGAATGAGATGGTTTGTTCCTCTATATAATATGTTTTAGGCACGTGTTTTTTAGCGCAAGTTTTTTTTACTACGATGATTTGTTCCTCTATAATGATGTTTTAGGCAACTGTTTTTGTGCGGGAGTTTTCTAAAATAAATGGAAAGCAATTAAGTCTCTGGTGTTTCAGATTTTTTGTCATTTATATGACCGCGATTTGGCGTTTTGGCATTTTTGTGCTTCCTCTTTTTAAGCCAAAAGACCTTTTTAACCTTAATGAACCCTGCACCTTTATGAGAATTATTGTTATTTACAAAAACGTCACCACCTCATTTTACTCTGTAGATTGTATTGATCCAACGTTTAGGTTTTCACACTTTTAGTTGTTTTCTTCAAATCATGGCACTATACACACACACACACATATATATATATATATATATATATATATATATATATATATATATATATATATATATATATATATATATATATATATATATGTGTGTGTGTGTGTGTATATGAAGAGGATTGTCAAAAACTATATATAAATAAGAAAAATAAAATACCACCAAAAAACCTTTAAAAACACACCAAATGTCTTTATTTTTTACGATTTGTTATTAAAAATCTTGATTTTTATTATATAAAAAACTTTAAAAATAGTACTGTACATGTGTATCATATGCATATGTTGCACGTGCAATTTAGCATTAGGGTTTAGGTTTTAGGTTTGGTTAGCTTTTAGGGTTAGGTTTTCGGGAGTTTTAAGTTTAGGTTTTAGTTTTTCGTTTTTAGGTGGTGGGCGTTAGGTTTACGTGGGGTGGGAGTTTAGGTTTTTGAGGGTTACAGTTTTGGGTTTAGTATTAATTTTAGTTTTTTTTTCTTTGGGGGGTTAGGTTTTTTTCGTTGTAGTGCACATGTGTAGTACTCTTTTTTTAAACATATTTTTATTTTACTAATATCGATTTTTAATAACAAAAAAATAGTTTGTTTTTTATGCTTTTTCTAGGAGTTTTGTAGTTTTCTCATTTAAATGAGTTTTCTGATGATCCATCCCTATATATACATATGTGTGTATTTTGCAACACACATTTTAATTATTTGAACTTTGAATATATACCAATCATGACGTGTCATGCGTCTAGACAAGGACATCATAGCTGTGGCTGACGCACTTGACAATTTTGACACACGCCCTCAGGCTCAGACATGACGAGTTATGACCCGTTTACCTTAATAGTAAACTAATCTTTACACCCATTTGACACTAAATATTTTGGAACATTCCAAATAGTTTGAGATATGTTATTTAATAAACCAGACCAAAAATACGGAAGATTGACCATATCTCTCACTTTTACGAATAAGGTCCCAACACAAATACAATTCCAAAATGGGGAAACCCTAACCGACCATTGACTATAAAACACATAGTGTGTTTACAAGAACATGTATTCAATCTCTCTCTCACTTTCACACATACTCATTCTCATGTCGGAGGGTTGTCACAAGGACAACCCCATTCATGTGGCGATCCTAACGGCTGTTTTACTTTGCATATCACAACCCAAATAGCTGTTGTGGAAGATAACTCAACCCATATTCACTCAAAAGATCCCTACTTCCGGTATGAGTTTCTTCAAATCCCTTATTATAGACTTTTCCAAGGCTAAAGAGATTATTTTTTAAGTCATGAACATAGAAGAATTATTCTGTAGTGAAAGCACCATGCATAACTCAACCATAACCCATTGATTCCTTTGTTCGGTCCCATCTTCAAACTCGACCCAACGCCCTAACTTCATAGTAAAGCTTTAAGCAAGCTCTTGTCTCATATCATGTGTTCTGGGCTTCTCGAATGACAATAATAAAGTTGCACATGATGGACTTATAAGACAAAAAAACTAGAGATAATTTGGAACCCAAATTAGATTGGGTCAAGTAGGGTTAGAAGTATGCTTATGAGAGTTTAAAAGTAATGGTTCTAGCTGACGTCTGACTAGCGTGGTTCTTGTTTTCTTAGGCGAGCTTGTACAATTTTTGCTACATAAGTGGATCTTAGATACACTAGTATTGATAAGTTAAAACTTTTATATTTAATGTGTTTCTGAACAACTGATATCATTTCATAACACATACAAGTACTAGACTTTATATATAAAGAGAATAATTCCCTCTTAATTACATACTTAAGTTTTCATGAAATCTTTCAAATTTTACTCGTGAGAGATCAACAATCTATGAAGCATTTCTTCCGATCTAACTAGCCTTTGAAATAATTTACTCGTTTGTTATTGGCTAGTGTGTGTGGATCAGTTGCGTTAGTGTTTTTATGTGTTTTGTATTTGCTTTCTATTGTTAACTTATGGTTTTTTATACTCAGATTCGGAAGCTTTGGTTTGTAATTTATTAACACCAATGGATTGAATTGTTGATTTTATTACTATATAAGTGATACGTCAGTCCTAGGCAGTGGTGTTAAAGATGCACTGAGTGCACTCTTCGTCCTTGGTTGTTAAATGCTTTTCTTCTTCTTATTTGAGATTGATTATTGATTGCCAACAAAATGGAAGTCAGTTACAGTTCATAAGTTAAGCATTATTTACATTATTATTTTGTATAAATCTTGATTGTTATTAAAACAACTAGATTGGATTGCTAATATGAACAATTATATATTGGTTGTTGTATGGTGTTTAAAATGTTGTTCGAATTACTTTCTTGATAAGGTTGTTTCTTGATATTACTTTGTTTGAATTGAATTCTTGATAAATGTTGTTGTGGTGGGATTGCTATTTTTTCCTAAGGGACTATATTTTTCTACTCTATTTATGTTTATGGTGTTTGTGGAACTTGGAACTAATATGTATTAGGTATAAATGTGTACACCGTAGCCCTTGAATATATGTACAATGATTATAACTTGATAAAGGTCTTTATTTTGTGTAGGTATATATATTATTCAAAATGCGTAAAACTGCTACTTTGTTTTGCTCAATACTTAGTCAATGTTACAAATTCCAATAATATTATGTATTATGAAATTAAATTTAATACTTGTTGATTTGTTGAGGTGTTATGTGGTCTTACTGAAGAATGGTCCACACCAGGGTAATAACTGCAAGTTGGGTAGCACCAGCGTGAGTCACAACAGTAGCCACTCTAATTCACATCAGGAGGGCAGCACGGATGAGAGGAGCCCTTCTAATGCATATGGCTGAATGGCCAATACTACCTTGAGGGGATACTATGGGTGTGGTGTCTAGTTTGTCATCGAGGATGGTCCCGAAGAGGATGCCAAAGCTAGGCAATTTGGATCAATATACCCATTTAGGGTATGGTCAGAATAGAATGTTCAAAGGGAAGTTCCTAACAATCTTGATCATCAAAGAGAGATTGGGATATGGGAGGACGTCGAGTATATTATTACTTACTCATTACTGATCATGTTACTTTGTATATTTATAACCCATGAATTTATTTTATGCAGACTTGATGATGATACAACTATCGGGATCACCACAACTACACTGGAGAGTTGTTTTCTGGTCCTGGTATTATTGAACGGACGTCACGACGACAACCAAGCAAATCATGTTAGATCTCTTTCGTGTAAGTATATATTTAACTTTTATTATTGTATTCGTATACATATTTGTATACCGTTAACATTGAATACTTAAGTGTGCGTATATGCAACCACAAAATCGGTGGCAGCGTAGACGTGATCTGTAAAAGATGGAGTCGCATCCTTGCTTAACTATACAGCTGCGTAATGAGGGATGCACACCATAGAGCAGCGAAAGAGGCACTCACCAATGATGAACTATAGGACTGTATATGGCACCCATTCCATGACATCAACATAGGCATGCTCTATCCTTTGTAATATTTGATATCAAAGCTTGATTGGTAAGAGATGCTTGACACGTTAAGTATATTGCCTATTTTTCGGTCGTATATGTATTTGTTATAACAATATGATTTTTTGAAAGGTGTAGGACACTGAAAGTGGAAGGCGAAGGCAAAGGTACAATAAGAAAATCTATGGGGGCTTCAGGAAAATGGCAAGTCTTAAATGTAATCGTTACACCTTAGGGTCAATGAATATGTCTAAATACCGGAAGAACATGGCGAGTCTTTTAGTTTTAACATTCTCCGAGCATTTATATTTGTTTAATAAGTAATTAATAACTTTACTTATCTATGTAGAGAACGGAAAAGGGTGTGAAACCGGAATACATTGAAGTATTCAAGAAAACCCACACAAAGAAGTGTGCTAATAGGTTGTTGCTTTACCTTTATAAGAAGTCGCAAGAAGCAGTTATAAGATTTTTTTATTATCATAGCATTTTTTTTATAAAAATAACAATTTTATTTTGTTTCATCAACCCACATGATATGTATGATAAACTACTTACCGAGAAACACACATCTTCCGATCCCGACACGCCAATTGTTGATGACCGAACCTTTTGGTTGCAAAGTGTTCTTAGGCTGGACGAAGAGACGTCTCTTTGAGAGAGGGACCTCTCCCAGCCCCTATTATACCATTACGGGTGAGCCTGGCACTTCCAACATAGGGAGATTGTACACTCGTTGTCCAAATCCACATTTTGCACAAATCTATTTATATTATTATGTATAATAAATAAAAATAAGTTAAGGCCAGGTGACATTAGATTAGAGCCTCCTAGATGTTGTTTAGGAGGGAAAACATCTAGGGTTTTTTTCATTAGTGAAGCCCCGTTTTGTTAAGGGCGTACATATTAACACACCCATCTGCTTATTTGGACACCTTCTAGACGGGTCGTCTAGACCTTGACGGGGCGTCTAGCGTTCCTTTCTCCGACCATATTCTTGCCCTCGTACAATGTCAAATCAGTCACATCAAACGTGTGTCTAGCTCTAGAGGAGTCCAGAAGACGACTTGCCCAAGACGGGTCGTCTAGGCCTAGATGGCCCATCCTGTAGGTTGATTTTGACTTCGGTGGTCTGCATGCATGTGAGTAAAGCAGTAAAGTGATACGCCCCGTCTAGGCCTAGACGGGGCATATATTTCTTTGTTAAATAGAGTCATGCAAAGCATTTGATATCACAGACAATTTGCACTTCGTCGGAATTCTCTGTGTCTTCTTCTTTGGCTTATATTACTTCATCTGATATCATTCAAAGGTGGTGAAATGCTATCATACTGGGACGACAACCATTTCTTTGGGCCGTATTCTGGAGAGTCATGGGTGCCCGAAGCCAATCCGGAAACAATTATTAGGTTAAACTACTTGTTGATTTAGTCATTTACTATTGATGATACCGTTGTTAGGGGGAGACCGCTGTTCCCGATTCTAAAGAGCAAAAAGAGGTTGTGTCAAGTGTACAAGGAAATCAAAACAGAGCATTTCTAGATTTGAACGAGCTTCCTCCCGTTGATGAAACATCCGATGTGGATGACTCATACCAAGTTGATGCACCATGTTATCCTGCGCAACATGGGTTTGCGGATTATGGATACGGGTGTGAATATCCGTACGTGCAATAACACGGTCCGGATGGATACGGATGAGACTGTTACGAAAGTTACAATGCAACACATTCTTTGTACGGTCAACAAGTCTATCATGATGGTGGAGGTTATGGTGGTGAGGCACCCCCATGCGCAGGCAATCCGTACCTCACAAAGACGGTATCAAAACTTATTTACTTATGTTGGGCAGTCGAGTAAACATAAAATCTAACATAACGTTATCGATGTTATAAATTTTCAACTCTCTATATGAGCTAAAAAACTAGGCACAGGAAACGTTATTGTGACCCGACGATCAAATAAAATTGGTTGAAGGACCGGGAGGGTATGGCTTGAATGTGACGGTGCTGGTGAGCACCATACTACAGCAACGGTTAGAAAAGCTGGAAGCAAGAAAACCGGTTGCCCGTTTTACATGGTAGCTATGCAAGACCATCCGTACGAAACATGGGGGATAAATGGGGGAAAGATTGAACATAACCACGAACTCTGTGAGGACCTATCGGGCCACGCGTTTGTGTGAAGGTTTGCTCCTAACGAATACAGATTCATCGAGCAGCTGACAGCCCAAAACATGGAGCCGCGCAATATTTTTCAAACGATAAGGAAGCAGTTCCCCGACAGTTTCCATGTTCAGAAAGACGTTCAAAACGCAGTTTAGAATATTAGGGCCGAACAAAGACACAGACTGACTCACATGTCGCTAGAAAACATCCTTATTACAAACGAATTTATTTACGAGACATGGGAGGAACCCGAAACAGAGGTCGTTATAGAGATCTTCTTTGTTCATCCCTACTCGAGTGAAATGTGGCGTGCGTTCTCGCACGTTTTGCTGATCGATTCCATGTACAAGACGAACGTATACAACATGCCATTTTTCCAGATAGTTGGTATGACGCCCACCAACTATTCATTTTGTATTGCTCATGCCATTATCTGCAAAGAACGTACTGATAACTTTGTATGGGTGCTTGAGAGGATCAGGTCAATGTTGGACAAATGTATGGAGCCACATGTGACTGTAATGAATAGAGACATGGCCCTACTTAATGTGTGTGCTAAAGTTTTTTCCAAACGCCTCTCGATATCTTTGAAGGCTTCACATACAACATAATGTCGGTAAGCACTGCAAGAGCGCATTCACAGAAGAAGACTAGCAAAAATTTTTGTCATCCTGGGGGAGATTGTGTGAGTCTCCATCAATACCCATATACGAGTATAACTTGCGCAACCTACAAAAGTGACTTGTGGAGTGCAAATGTTCAAGTAAGTTTTTGTAATAAAAGGTGACCTACCTATGTACATTTAATTAATTAATGATACTTTTTGGGGTGTTTACGTACGTGTTTGATAACTGGCTTAAAGACTACAAGGAAATGTTCGTCTTTGCGTGGACTGATCAGAGTCACAACTTCAGGCAACCTACCATAAACAGAGTTGAGAGTCAACAGAATTTAAAGAGATATGTCCAAGATAGGAGCTCGTTGGACGGTATAGTATGTTGTGTCAAGGATATAGTTGAAACACAATACGGTGAGATAAGGAGGAGCTTTCGAGAAAGCATCAAAAAAATAACGAACCACCACAAAAACCCGCTATTTGACCACCTACGTGGAAAAGTTTCCCATACAACGCTTGACTTGTTGAGTGGAGAGCTACTTAGGAAACTAGACGTCTTGCAGCACTTGCATTCATCTTGTGGATCTCAGATTTGGTACAGCTGTGGGTTGTCGTGTGCTTGTAGGCTGGAAAAGTACGTACGTGCAGGTAATACTTGCTAATCGTGAAGCGATGTGTGTTATATATGTCAGTTATTCATGTGACTTTAAACAATGCATTGTTTTAACCGTGCAGAGCATCCGATTCAACTCGAAGATGTAGACATCTTCTGGCAAAAGCTTAACTTTTAGCCATGTAAATTAATATCGAATGACGTTGACGTTGTAGAAGAGCTAAACATTGTTCGGCAACAATTAGAGCCACACCCCCTGCTCAGAAAAAAAGCTTACTGGGAAAGATTAAAGCGGTGTTGACTCCAACCAAAACCACCAAGAAACCACCGGTTGTCCAACAAAATACTTGTGGACGACCAACAACAAAGCAAGCACAACTTCGGTTTGACGATGCCCAACACCATAGCTCGTACGTTCCTTCCCAGGGTTGCCAGCAAAGTACATACGATGCCCCCCGCCACAGCTCGTATGTTCCGTCGCAGGCCACTCAACAGTCGGTCATAAGGTCTCAAAAAACCCAGAGCGTGGCGAAGCCGTTCAACGACTTCTAAACAAAGAGAGATTCAGACAATAATGGTTTTCCATTGATAGTGGACGACGAGTATGTGTCAACAATCAAATGGTTTAAGTCTCTCCTTCCGAAATTGTTTCACCTGTACATCTCCTGCATACAAGATGTGAGGCCAGACGGTCATTGTGGGTTTCTGTCTGTGGCTGTGGGCTTGGGTATGGGAGAATGGGCGTGGAGCCACATTCGAAAAGACCTTCTACAGAAGATGGTTCAGAACACATCGATCTGGGCGCCAGTATTTGAAGCATGGGAGGAAGGCTACTTTTACACGCATCTTCAGAGTCTAATCTGGGATTCAGTGGAGCGTTGTCCCCCCACTCACTGGATGGACTTCCCTCACGCAGGGCTTCTTATCGCACAAAGGTATGGTATCGTGGTTCACCTGTTAAGAATTGATGGTTGTTCCACCTTCTTCTCGATAATGAATCCTCCGACGGATCGAGAACCACGAACGATAATGCTTGCACATGTTAACAATAACCACTTCATACATATTAAGCTGGAAGGCCAGTTTCCAATGCCGACAGTAAACTGGCAGTGGTTGACCTACCGAAGCGCCGCTATAGAACAATGGCTACACAGCCTCGTTTAGAAAAGTATACCTCGATAATGAATCTCGTACCAAATTCAAACCCGAGTATTAATTACGTCGACTGTGAATCGGACGAATGAGGTTTTGTATACCTAATACGATTTTTCGTATACATAATACGATTTTTTGTATACCTAATATGATTTTTTGTATACATAGTAAGAGTTTTTGTATAATTATTAAGAGTTGTTTTAATTAATATGAATTTTTATAAGTTTGTTTATAAATAATATGATTTTCTGTGGAAAAGGGGAAAGAACACAAAAACATTTGGCATATACGACTCGTCTAGACCTAGACGGGCAGTTTTGTTTCGCCACATGACCATTTTACCCATGGATTGCACTCCGTCTAGCCTAAACAAGGGGCAAAAGGGTAATATTGTCGAATTAGGCGACCCGTTTAGCACTAGACGCTGCGTACCATTTGAGCGGCAACTTTGAAAGTGGCAACTTTTTGAATTTTATTTAGAAATGGTAAATTACCATTTTGCCCCTGAATTGCATCCGTCAAGGCCTCATTCAGGGGTAAAATGGTAATTAACCACTCTGGCTCAGAGTTGTTAGTTACCATTTTACCCTTGAATTAGGCTTAGACGGGTGGCCATTCAGGGGTAAAATGGTAAGTCACCATAGATCCCATACGTGGCGTCTAGAACTATACGCAACGTCTATGGCGAATTACCATTTTGCCCCTAAATGACCAACCGTCTAAGCCTAATTCAGGGGTAAAATGGTAATTAACCCCCTGAGTCCTTTAAAAGCTCAGAGTGGTTAATTACCAATTTACCCCTGAATTAGGCCTATACGGGTGTCAATTCAGGGGCAAAATGGTCTTTCATGATTTATACTAGACGTGTCATCTAATCCTAGACGACCCGTCTATGCATCGCATATGACTGGCCAGGCTAGACGCCCAGCCATATACGACCGGAAACCAAAACACACACAGATACGTATTTGCCCTAATTCAACGTATTTGGACCGTATTTTTTGCGAATTTAAGCATCTCTGGTACGTATTCGGACCTATACTTCAATAATCTTTAATGTATTATGCATTTAGACCGTATATTGTGTGTGAATTTGATTTTTTTTGGGGTTTATTGGTTGAGTTCTTCAAGTATTTGGGTTTTTAGATGAACAAGATGGGGCATCTACCACTAGACGACCCCAATAGACGACCATAATATTTTTTTATTTAACTTATATAATTTATTGTTTTAATAGTATGTGTTATTATTTAGTTTAATGTTATTATTTGTGTTATATTGTTATTATTATCACAGATTAGTTATGGACGAGATTGTAGATCCGATACACGGGGACCCACATCCGCCTGGTACGCGACGGGCTCTGCCAGCGCCGGCGGATCCGCTACACGGCCACCCCTATCTTGAGTTCCCGCGCGACACGGAGGCCGCCCATTTTGGCGGGAAGCTACGCCGGATGCACGTCGGATCGCACGCGGCGGTCGACTGGGATGCGATCGAGGCGATTGGTGAGACGCCAAGACTGCGATTTTTCGTTCCCGTTGATTCCCTGTGGCACCATCTGTTTGACTTGGCTGGCACGCCGAGTTATAGGGAGCTGATCATCGAGTTCCTGTCGACATTCACGTTTCACCCTCCACGGGTTGACCAGCCGCCTCCCTAGCCACAGGGTCCTCCCCATCCGCCTGAGGTTTCATTTAGGCCTACTAGTGTGTGGCGTTCGATGACGCTTGCTGAGTTTGCCGTGCATAACGATATATACCTGCAGGAGGAAATTGCTATGGATGTTTATACGGAGCTGCTAGTGGTGGTGGATAGACCCACTCTTTTGGGATTTTGAGAGGTGGTCGTAGGGCATGACACTTGGGAGCATGTCAGGGCGAAGGGGAGGATTTTACACGTTGTCGACCCATTGTACTGGTACGTACGTTTATTACGGTAATTATTTGATTATTATTGCTATGAATAAATTCCCGTATTTTGCTAATATTATGTGCAGGTATCTACATCGGATGCTCGCTACATCTATTACCGCTCGTGGACACAGCCGTGAGTGGTGTACGAGCACCGATTTATTTTCTACTATTGCCTACTGTACAGGAGGCCGTGCGCACTTACGCACGGTCTCGCCTAGAACTTCGCGTCCGCCCATCTTCGGCAGGAGCGCGACTTTTTGTACTGCGGAGCGTACGTCACCGTGATTGCTTGGTCGTTGGGTCATCTGCTGGAGACAGACCCACACTTATAGCCATGCATACCGTCGATGGGGATAGGTTTTCAGACCTTGCTGTGGATGAAGCTGGTGAAGAGGTTCGGCGTGCTAAGCGAGCGGTTTAAAACCCGCGTAGGTGAGCCATAGATTCCGGAGTCGCTGCCAGATCAGTTCGATTAAGTCTATCCGCCGACAGATGAGGCAGCGGTCGTCCAGGAGCCTCCGGTGGATTTAGACGGACCGACACCGCCACCGCCACCACCACCTCACGGGGCGCCACAGTTTCTACAGCACGTTATTCCAGGTCATACCCCGGGAGGTGCAGCATTCATGCGCTTACGAGCCGACGTCGATAGGCTTATGGATCTCATGGGCTGGGTGATTCGGGAGTTACAGGATAGACACGAGAGAGACGGGTTACCTCCCATACCGCTCCCACTAGCCACAGTAGCCAGATCCCGACTCCGACTCTTATGCATAGACGTTTTGTATTTCGTATTCAGCTGTACAGATACGTATTGTTATGGAAGTACAAAGTTATGTTATATATGTTATATCTGTTATATTTAACTTTGTTTTCAGTTATTTGGTTACTTAATGATTGTTTGTGTTATATCGACATTGAAATGTAATACAGAAACAACATATAGTACTTGCATTCTTCTTATAATGTTGAAACTGTATTAAATTTAAATATTATATTTTTTTTAAAAACAAAATGTTAAAAAATTAAATATTTAAACGATCGAAAACGTTAACTTATTTTTTACAATAAACAAAACTTTTTAAAAATCTCAAATTACACCACAAAAAAAAATCAACCTCCAACAACAACCAATTTACCCCACCAAAACATCACTTTCCCAACTAAAAAAACCATGGTCCTAGACGGGTCGTCTAGGTCTAGACGGCCCGTCTACGCATATAAATTTCTACCCATGCACTTGTTGACCCATAAAAATCAGTGCCTAGACGGGTCGTCCAACCCAAGAAGACCCGTCTAGAACCCAAGGGTGTCCAAGTAGACAGCAAGAATGTCCGGATAGATTGAGCAATCCGGTCGATTTTATGACCCAGGTGTATATGCCGTCTAAAACACCTGTCACCTTATTCTTCTCCTTTACGCTTACAGAACCTTGGTTCTTAACTCCTGTTCATCCTTCTCCTTCTTATTCAATTTCTATAATCCATCGGGCATCAACAAACCCTAATGAATAACATACTCGTTCTTTAGTTTCTTTAATCCTTTTTCAAACCCTAAAAACTCTTGCCGCTTAGAGATTGAAGACATTCAGCAGGTCTGGAATCCTCCTCTCATATGTGTTCTTCCAATCGATTCAACCATCACGTACCTCTTCTCATAATTTTCGTTCCGGCTTCAGTTCTAGGGTCTAGGGTTTTGGGTCTTATGTTGAATTGGACTTCCGATTCACTTCCTTATGCATTTGTTAGTGATTAGTAATGCGGCTTGCAAATGTTACAAGAACCACACTTTTGTGCTTTTGGTACATATCTGTTGTGCTTCATGTTTTACTAACATCCTAGAGCCTATTAAGGCATCAATTCGTTTATGATGGAACATAAAATAACATGACGTCTACCATGTTTTTTTTCTGCAGGTTGCTCGCAACAATGTGCTTCTTGCTGTTCTGACATTCCTCTACACCATTAATAACTATCTTAATTTCACCATACAGATACTTATAATGCAGAATTCCTTCTAGTACAATAATTTTCATTTTGAAAAACATCACAATTCTTAGAAACTTGAAAACAATGCTACTGGTTGATTTTACTGTTAATTTTAAATCAGTTCTGAAGAACATGTACTAGAATTGCTACACGGTGAAGATGGTCTTGTGGGCTCCGTTTGAGGGCTGTTTAGGTACCCAAAGAAGATAATTTGGAATTTGACAAAGGCTATAGCCGAATTAAGATCAAAATCCAACACATAAATATCACATTCCAATAATAATCATTTAAAAAAATATAATTATGAGAGGCAAAATGACTGGGTTTGGTTGGTTGTGTAATGGGTTGAAATGTCTTTGAGTTAGGATGGCAGACTAATTTTCCTGGTTCCTTGGTTTTCCTGTGGATAGCTCTTTTTATGTGTCTTTAGTGTTTAAATCTATATACATAACTTAAATAGTTTTCTTTGCTATTGTAGAGAAATACTCGTACCCAGGTAGATACTGCATTTGCATTTCTTATTATCACGGGTTCGGAAGATCTGGATATTAGTAAGTTTGAAGAAGCTTGTGGAGTGGGAGTGTCTTTGGCTATGGTTGTAGATCGAAAGCTACTTGGTCCAAAGACTGCAGTAGATGATGATAAACCTGTAAAAAAGAACAAAGACAAACTTGTTAAAGTAGAAGAATGGAACCTTTTGGTGTCTCATTCATTTTGTATTTTCGATAACCATTTCTTCTTATGCGAGTAAATGATGAATATGAGAGGTATCCTCAAGTTTAGGAATTGCGGCCTTTTTTTATCTTGCCAATCTATTTAACATAGCACTTGATATAGATGGCTTTTGAACGAAGCATATTGGACTCTGAAAATCAAATCTGGTTTCAATTTTGGAAGATGGGCTGTGATTATACATTGAAACTTTTGAATAGATACTTGAGATTTATTGGTAGTTAGTCTCACATTGTTGGCATTATATTATTGTAAGTCTCATATTGAGGTTGTCTTTGTCGGTTGTTGATTGTTGTAGTGGAGTTGGAGGTCTCAAATGTTCACAATGGGGATGTGGCACTGATATTTTGAATCTTCTGATGCCTTGGTTGGTTCTTGAGTTGGGGCTTCTGTAGGTGTATATGTTTTGTGGGTTATAAGAGACAATCCTATGACTTTTTACACCATGTATTGTCGACTGTTTATTGCTTCTCCTTGAGGGAATGTAAGCAAGCATGTGTGGCATGAAAAGAAAAAGACGCGGATGAAATGAAAAACATGTGAGGCTACTTTGCTCTGCTATGACCATCTATGAAAGGTATTAAAATATCTATTCAGATAAAAAAAATTCCTTATGTAGACCAACAATCTAAGGTTTGAACCAAGACCTCCACTGATAGTTTATTTATAGTTTTACACATCGCACCAAGTCCTCCACTGATTATAAATTTGTAGTTTTTTTGGCATGGTTAACTGTTTCATCCGCCCACTAGTACGACTACAATATGTTTAATTTTTATTGAAGTCTAACACATAGATTTATGAGTTATCGTTCTTCTTTATATTCCTTATATTTATACATGTAAGCATGCATTAATTGTAAATATTCTTTAATATACGTAACATTCTCGAGTCCAGTAAGCCATCACGATTGGTTTCATATTTGAAGCTTGTCATTTGGAAACAATGTTAGGCAGATGCGGAAGGAGCGGAAGGTTAACTGGGTGGAGCGGGTTGCTTAAGGGAAGATAATGCGAACACTCCTAACATCGCCACCGTCTCAAGAACACACCCCCCCACCCCATCCTATTAGCTATTTTCTCTTGTATTTAGTTTTTGTACGGTTACACTTTGTGTATATTAAAAAATTTAACTATTATATAATTCTATTAAGTTTTCATAATTTACATTATGCTTTTTATTTCCAAGAAATGAAAACAAAATTTGATTTTTTTTATTACAATACCTAATTCACATAAAAGTTGTTTGAATCTAGCGTTGACCACCATAGTTGACTTGCCTGTCGTCAGAGAACACTTGCCAGCCATCAGAGAATACCCATCAGTTTTCACTCGATAATATTCGTCTTAATTAATCGGAAGCAAATTACAGCTTTCACCTAAAAGGATTTTCCGATGATATCCATTTGTTTAATAGTGATAACTGATACGTGGTCGAAAACCAATGTTTCTATTAAGTTTAAGTTAATGTTTTACATAACTTTTAGTTTCGAATAGTCTACTTTTGATTAAATTTGTGTTTTACAGGTTTACAGAGTTTAATGAGCTATTCGGGAGCGTTTTGGAGCATCGGGACGGAAACGGGTCAACCTGGATCGCGAAATGGAAAACCAGGAAATTAAGTATTAGAGAAGCCGTCGCCGACGGCCAAGTGGGGGAAATTGGTCGTAGACAGTGGATTAGAGCGTCGGAGAAAAAACATGGTTTATAAGGGCCGTTGGCGATGCCCCTCCTATGTTCTTGTCGCTGAAATTCAAGTTTGTACGGGTTTTAACTTGATGTTTGACCATTTTTTGGGGAGTACGAGTTTTGTGAGTTTTGAAACCCTTCTTGGAGCCAAGAACACCTTGAAACTCAATTGGAATCCTTTCTAATGATCCAGCATCATCCGAATTCGTCATCCATCATCACCTCCACAACCCTAATCATCATCTTCTCCATCATTCCACCAAACCATTGTTCCTCTTCATCCACCATAAACCAGAACCTTCATCATACTCAACCTCAAGGCTTCAAGATATCTGTGATCAAGCTCCAATCAATCGTTGATCTTGCTCCATTCACTATGAGCGGCTAATTCTCGAGGGTTTCACCCCGGTATAAACTTTATGTAAGATTTAGGGTTGCTTTATGTTTATTAGTTGATTTGTGACCAATTGAGTTGTATTTTGGATTGATTGATAATTGTCTTACATTTAAACTATATTTGTGAATTGTTGAATGATTATAAAATTTGACTTTGCGAAACAAGTTTGTGTATTCATACATTATCTTTCAAAAGGATTTATATGTCTGAAGTGACAAAGTGCATTGTGGTTCGTCATATGAGTGATAGCAATTGGCACCTAAGCGTTGTGATATCAAAACCGTTAATGACAAATTCAATTGAATCAATCTAAAATTGTTTAGCAATCTTAGGTTTTGCAATTGTTGAACCGGGTGTGAACCTTGTTCTCAAATTATTGTTTCAATCAAGTAGTTACGTTTTTGTGTAGTTGTTCAAGTTAGTAGTTAAGCAATCAAACAAACTTTGTCGAATCATTCCGACATCCTTTTCGAACAAACAAAACTAATCAACATCTTAGCAAGCTTCATAATAGTGACAATCTTATTTAAAATCAATCGCATTCATCGCAAACCACAAACTCTTCGTGGTTCGACCACTTACTACCACTAACACATTGTTAAGGGAAATTCAGGACTATAAATATTATCTTTGAACGGGGTGCGACACTCCGATCAAATTTTGGTGCCGTTGAAGGAGAGTTCGTGCGCTTTGCATTTGGATATTGTTTGATTTTGTGATAAACTGTTTAAAGTGCTTGTTTCTTTTATACCGTCTTTGATTTTTTGTTACGCGGGTGTGTTACTTGTGCAGGTTACAGGTAGTGCATGCATACACGAAATTCCGGGAGGACCTCGCCGTTAGTGTTCGACCCGGAGATCGAGCGGTCGTCAGAAGAAACTTAGCCAACCGGTTAGAGGCAACCCTTGCCTCTAATCCACCCAATACCCACTCACCACCTACACCATCTTTTGGACCCATTCCAATGGATCCACAAAACTCCAACCAACCTAACAACCAAAACCAATTCTACGATTACCCAACCCAAAACCAAAACACCCAAAACCATCAATCGGGGGTGGTAACAACTCAAGACCACCAACACCACCATTCCAATCTCGTAGTCGAAACCAAGAGAATCGCCAGTATACCCACACCTCCTCCTCCAAACCAGAACCGACAGAACCCGTTACCTCCAAACCTTAACAACCGAAACGTTAACGCCAACCGTGGGGTTAACCATAGCCGTGGCAATCCCACAAATGAAGCCCAATTTTTCGACCTCGATTAGTTGAGAAAATATTCCTGATAATGCACCGTATAGTGTTCCTGGTTATCAATCTCCGGATCATGGAGCATCCACTTGGAATATTCGGATGACGGTGGGAACTATAATGAAAGAGTTGTGGATGACAAATGGGGGATAACAACATGGGAATTTTTACAATGCTTGGGGGTTTGATTATGACGTATTTAGCTATCAAAATGCTAACTTTGTGGGAAATAATGACAGATATGGGCAAGAATATGGTAAAGATGACGGCTACGGGAATAACCGTCAACCACGAAGGAATCGGGATTATGTCAACAACAATAATAACAATGGTAACCGTAACCGAATTCCGCAATTTGTGGACGGCGGAAATCAAAGTGGAAATGGGGGTGGTGACCGAAGAGGCAACAATAGACCATTGAATCAAGAGGTAAATGGTCCGAGACGTCAAATGCATCAACAAGCTCCACGAGGTGTTAATGGGCGATTTAGACCGGTGGTCACCGAAAATGACTCACCAATTCTACCTACACCTCAGGGAAGAAGGGCTTTTGATTGTAAGCCGAACCACATCAACATCTTACCCCATTTCAACGGTAGAAAGAATGACGAGCTGTATACACATTTGGCGAAATTTTCGGCCATATGTGGCACTATTGGAGGTCATGATTTTGCGTTGGAAGAAGTAAAATTGAGATTGTTTCAATTTTCGCTAAATGACAAAGCTAAATAGTGATTTCAAACACTTTCAGCAAACAGTATTCCTACTTGGGCGGAGATGCAACAAGTTTTCTTGGATGAATACTACTCTAATGTAAAGACCGATGATGCGAGGGATGAAATTCGGCCATTTAGGCAATTACCGGGGGAATTATTACATGAGGCATTGACACGTTTCAAAGAGTTGGTTCAGAAGTGTCCTCAACATCAAATTCCAAGGTGGGAACTACTTAAATGTTTTGTGAGGGGGTTGGATGCTGATGATCACAAGTATTTGCAATCGGCTAGTAACGGAACATTGTTGAACAATCATGAAGAAGATGATTGGGACTTTTTGGAAAGGAAGAGCAAAAATTCTAAGGCGGTTGCTATGGCGGACCGATCTAAAAAACATCCTATTTCCCGATCTCTTCCCGATCTTGATTCAAGCGCTAAGGATCGAACTGCCACTTTGGAAAGGGAGTTGGCCTATATGAAGAAGAAGGATGTTGGTACGGTGCAATTCGCGGTATGCGAAGATTGTGGGGAGATTGGGCATCAAACTAAAGAGTGTCAAGTGGGCATGGCACATATGAATGATGAGGTGAATCAAGTATATGGTGATCAGAAGCAATTCGACATGAATTCTAATACTTATCACCCGGGGTTGAGAAACCATCCTAACTTTCGCTATAGGAATGCTTCAAATCAAATGAATCCCGATTTTCAAACGAATAACCAAAGTGGGAATCAAGGGGGTTCGATGTATCAAAACCGTCAAGGCAGTAACCAAGTGGGGTATTAAAGAAATTACAAACAAGGAAGTGGCCGAAGCTATCAAAATCGTGAAGGTGGCTATCAAAGGGGCTATAACCAACGTGGTAATGGAGGTGGTAACTCTAATCCTCCAATGGGTGGTGAAGACGCCTTAAGCTCAAAGTTAGATGCAATTATGAATGCTATCACGACTTCAAATCAAGAAATAAAGATGGAAATGAAAAAGGAGTTTGAGGTCCATGATAAATCGCATAAAGCTTTAGAGAAGCAAGTGGGGGAACTTTTACGGAGGAAATGGCGCAGATGCGTGGAAATGGTGGAAAGTTGCCTAGTGACACTACAGTGAACCCTAAGCATCAAGGGTCCAGCTCGAAGAATACTCGTGAGGTACCAATTAATAAAATTTCATTACGTAATGGTCGATTCATTGATAATGGTGTTGTGTCACCACCACCTCAGTTTTGTGAAGGGGTGGTGGGAGAGGCTAGTGATCATGAGAGTGTTAACGGTCAAACGCGTCAAAAAGAAAATGTTTTAAAAAGTGATAAAAATATACCCGTTGTGACCGCCTCTATCCCAAAAGCTAAGGAAAAGGGTGTGGAGATTAATACCGTCCCTTACCCTGAAGCTTTGTTGGGACCATCCAAAAAAGTGGTAAACAAAAGAGGTCCCCACCAAGAAGAAATGTGGGAAATTTTTAAACAAGCTAAAATCAACTTACCACTTTTGGATGCTAAAAAACAAGTCCCATCTTATGCTAAGTATTTTAAGGACATGTGTACTCAAAAGCGAACTCGCAAATTTCTAAAGAAATTAGATTTAACCAAAAAATGTGAGTTCGATTTTTCCGGGTGCACTTCCACCCAAGTTGCAAGACCCAGGAGCGCCTATTATCTCCATTCAAGTTGGAGAATTTAAAATGACAAGGGCACTCTTGGATCTTGGTGCTAGCGTGAGTATTCTACCGGGTAGTTTGTATGACCAATATGATTTTGGTCCACTTCGAGCAGCAAATACTACCATAGTATTAGCCGATTTGACTCCTAAACTACCCAGTGGAATAGTCACGGATGTAATTGTCAAGGTCGAGGACTTTTACTATCCGGTGGACTTCTTAGTACTCGATTATGGTTCATTGGACCTAACCAAGGAACCTACGGCTATTATCGGTCGACCGTTTTTAGCAACATCAAAATCCCAAATTAATTGTAAAACGGGAACGGTCGACATGACTTTTGGTAATCGTCGGTTACGGTTAAATGTTTTTGCCGATTAACGGATCCTCTAGTTAATAATGAATGCTATATGGCGGATTTTGTTGAAGAGTGTATACCTCTTTCCGACATGGGTGTCGAGGAGGAAAACACAATAGAGGAGTGTTTCATGTTTGATAGGTTACAACCGGAAACAAATCGAAGCATTGATGAAGAAAAGAAAAAGATGGAGGTGATGGCGGTGAAGGAAGGAAGACCACCTTAGACACACCAAGTAGAAAGCCTTCCCGAGAAGATTGATACAAAGCTAAAGTCATCATTGATAGAACCTCCCACTGTTGAGTTGAAGGTGTTGCCCAAGCATTTGAAGTATGCTTATGTAGGTGAGGGCAACACGCTGCCGGTCATCATTGCGGTAAATTTAACCAGGGAGTAGGAGAAGAAATTGATGGATGTGTTGGTCGCCAATAGAGCCGCTATTGGGTGGACCATTGTTGATTTGAAGGGAATTAGCCCTTCCGTAGTAATGCACAAGATCATCACTGAAGATGGTAGTACTCCTTTTCGTGACACACAACGGAGATTGAATCCGAACATGAGAGAAGTTGTCAAGAAGGAGGTACTAAAATGGGTAGATACGGCATCATATACCCCATCTTTGATAGCCAATGGGTGAGCCCAACGCAGACTGTTCCTAAAAAGGCGGGCATTCAAGTCGTCACAAATGACGCAGGAGAAGAGGTAGCCACTCAGCCGGTAACCGGGTGGCGTATTTGTAATGATTATAGGAAATTGAATTCTGCAACTTCTAAAGACCATTTCCCTTTACCTTTTATTGACCAAATTGTTGAAAAGTTAGCGGGTCAAAAGTATTATTGTTTCCTGGATGGGCATTCGGGTTATAATAAAATTGCTATCCATCCGGAAGACCAAGCTAAGACTTCTTTTACTTGCCCATACGGTACCTTCGCATTTAGGTGAATGTCGTTTGGGTTATGTAATGCCCCCGCCACCTTTCGAAGGTGTATGATGAGTATCTTTTCAGATATGGTGGGGGAGTCTTTAGAAAACTTCATGGATGACTTTTTAATTTTTGGGTCATCATTTGATGTTTGCCTTACCCAACTTGAAAATGTTTTAAAGAGATGTGTTGAGAGAAATTTGGTTTGAGTTCGGAAAAGAGCCATTTTATGGTTCAAGAGCGAATTATGTTGGGACACGTGGTGTCAAGTCGTGGGATAGAGGTTGATATAGCGAAAGTGCAAGTTATTTCTACTTTGCCATATCCCACGAGCGTTAAGGGCATTAGATCATTTTTGGGTCATGCGGGGTTCTACAGACGGTTTATGAAAGGGTTTAGTGATATAACAAAACATTTATGTAATTTATTGTTAAAATACCAAACTTTTGACTTTAACATAGATTTTCAAAATGTTTTTAATGTATTGAAAAAGAAATAGGTTGAGGCCCCAATCTTGCAATCACCGAATTGGTCTTTACCGTTCGAAATTATGTGTGATGCAAGTGATTATGCGGTGGGGCCGTCTTTGGTCAAAGGGTAGAAAAGAAACCCGTTGCCATTTACTACGCAAGTAAGACTCTTTCGGATGCTCAACTGAATTATACAACAACCCAGAAAGAGCTACTTGCGGCGGTATATACATTGGATAAATTCCGGGCTTACATTAGGGGTAGTAAAGTAATTGTCTATTCTGACCATTCTGCTGTCAGGTACCTCATGGAAAAGAAATATGCAACGTCACGGTTGATCCGATGGGTTCTCTTGCTACAAGAGTTTGAGTTGGAGATACGGAATAATAAAGGTAGCGAGAATGTGGTGGCGGACCACTTATCCCAGTCGTTGGTAGAAGAGGGTTCTTCTCGTGTGGAGATTAATGAGACCTTCCAGAATGAGCATATTCTTAAAGTTTCAACATTACCTTGGTTTGCTAACATTATTAATTATTTGGTGACATGTGATTTTTCGGCTCATTGGGATAGGAGTAGGAGATTGCATTTCCTATCTCAAATCAAGTATTACACGTGGGAAGAACCGGATTGATTCAAGACATGTCCGGATCAACTTGTGAGAAGATGCATACCGGATGAGGAGATCCCAAGTGTCTTGATGCACTTGCATTCCTTTGCTTGTGGGGGCCATTTTAGTGGTCACAAAATGGGACACAAAGTGCTCAATAGCGGCTGTTATTGGCCAGCCGACTATTTTCAAGGATGCTTTTAGTTTTGCGAAAAAGCTGTGTTGAGTGTCAAAAATTAGGGGGTATTTCTAAGCGGGATGAGATGCCCATGCAACCGATTCTCATTGTTGATATCTTTGATGTGTGGGGAATCGATTTCATGGGCCCATTTCCCAATTCTCCTGGGAACTTATACATTTTGGTGGCGGTAGATTATGTGTCTAAATGGGTCGAAGCAATCGCCACCAAAACATATGACCATACCGTTGTTTGTAATTTTGTGCAAACCAATATTATTTCTCGATTTGGGATACATCGGGTAATTATTAGTGATGGGGAATCTCATTTTAAGAACTTTAATTTCGGGAAATTACTAAAACGGTATGGTGTTGACCATAGAATTGCTACCCCTATCACACGCAAACAAGTGGTCAAGTAGAGGTGTCTAATAAACAAATAAAGGAAATTTTGCAAAAGAGCGTTCAACCGGACCGTAAGGATTGGTCAACGAAGTTGAATGATGCCTTATGTGCATATCGAACGACACATAAGACACCTATTGGCACTACTCCTTACCGCTTGGTTTACGGTAAAAATTGTCACTTGCCAGTTGAACTTGTACATCGTGCATTTTGGGCTATCAAAGAAGTTAACCTTAAGTATGATGATGCAGGTAAAGAATGGAAGTTGAAGCTTTGTGAGATAGAAGAGCTTCGGGAAGAGACATATGAGTGTGCTGCCAAATATAAAGATGGCATGAAAAGAGCACACGATGCCAAGTTGAAGCCAAAGGACTTGCTAGTGGGTCAAAAGGTTTGGCTATACAATTCACGGCTTAAATTCTTTCCCGGTAAGCTTAAGAGAAAGTGGATTGGCCCGTATGTGATTACGAGGGTCGGCAAGCTAGGGGATGTTACCATTGAGGACCCAAAGGTTGGGTTAAAACAAACGGTTCATGGTCATCACCTTAAACCATTTCTCAATGGTAACGAGTAAAACAAGGACGCAAACAAGGAATTGGTAAGCTTTTTGGTAAGCATGCCAACGTATGAGGTCAATTAAAGAGACAAGAATAATTGTTGTAGAGTTTTGTATAATTTTATTGTTATGTGCATTGTTTTGTATTTTAAATTAGTTCATTTAGTACTGATTTCGTTAACGTGTGAAGTTCGGATTTCACAAACGGGTCATGAAGACATAAGGTATGTTTTAAACTTGTTTTGTGTATTGAGGACAATACACGATTATTCGGGGGGTGGGGTATAGTACACGTGCGTGTCGTGTGTTTTTCCTAAAAGAAAAAAAAAGAAAACGGTAGTGCGTCGGCAACGGGTCCCCAGGCGTCGCCGACGGTATTCAGATGTGTGCGTCGGGTGAATTTTGTCGTAGATAGGAAGTTAAGCCGTCGGAGGTTTTGGGCAAAACTAGAAGGAATCGGCGACGGACCAAAAGACCGTCGGTGACGGTCCTTGGTTTCTCAGCCGACACTGATCTTGATTTAACGCAAATTGTCGGACCTAAACTCATTTAAACCTACCGAAACTCGACTGGAACACCTTTTTAGCCACAAATTCGACCCGGGTGAACCCTATCCAACCAGTATCTTTTTAAAATCACCCAAATCCTTGAACATTCATCATCAACTCATTTATCTTCCCAAACTTCTTTATTCAAGAACCCTAACTTCAATCCTTCACATCTTCTTTAGTTCTCCACCAAATCAATCGATTCTTGAGCCTATTTCGTGTAGTTTTTCGATTAGAACAAAACCCTTATGGTTTCTTTCAATTCTTGCTTGTTTGCAAGATTGGTGAAGTTGAAATTTCGGGTTTTTTAGGAAAAGTGTTCTTCAAGTCTTGGATTACATCTTTTTCAAGTTCTAACGAATATACAACACTAAAGGTATGATCTTTACTTAAATTTGAGCATGAACGTCATATGGTTTGTGATTTTCTTCCGGAATTTGAACTTATGTTTAAGAGTAGGTTGTTTATGATGCTAACATATGAATTGTTTCTTGAATTTGAGTTTGTGGTTGATTTGGGTGGGATTGAGCATGCAACATAGTTAAGTAATTAGATTGTGCTTGTTAAAGTGCATGTTTGAACATGACACAATGTTGAATTTTGTTTAAAATCTTAGATATTTAGGATGACAAACATAAAAGTTTAAGCTTAGATGTAACAGAAGTGCCAATTTTGAAAGTTTAAAGCAGCTAATTTCGTCTAATCAATTAAGTTATGGTTCAACATTGTTGTTATGTTCAAGACTTTGAATTTGAATTGAAGTTTTGGAGTGATAAAATTATATGCTTGAAGTTAGACAATGTTTAATTGTTTTCTTTGCATTATGACTTGTAGGTACAGCGAGCCGAAAGAGAAGTAAGATTTCGCGTCAAGGCTCATCTTTGGGGAGCCGGGTCATCTTTGGGTCAAAGAGCAAGAAAATGGGAACAATTGAGCGAAATCGAAGAAAATGATGATCGGTTGTTCAGACAAGATTGGGTTTGGGAGAGAATAAGGGATACCAATGTGGGTGCCGTGGGATAATAATAAGAAAAGACCATTATCAAGGTTTTAATGACAAACGGTTGGAAATCAAACTTTGGAAGTGGAAATGGTTCACGGGGTCACCACGTCTATCTCGGAAAGGGTTGTGCCGAAGCGCACTTTGAATGTGGAAGAGTTTAGGATGATTGGGATCGTCCAGATGTTCGAAAGGATTGGTTGGGAGAGAGTTTTGGATTGGTGTGAAGACATCACACCGGGGGTTTATTTGGCCGCTATCTGTGAGTGGTTAGCTTCACTTCGGTTTGTCAATCGGGATGGCCCACCAAACACGTGGCAATTGGTGGGAGATACGGGCAGAGGAAAAATGATCATGTCCTTTGAAACCATGAATTGTATCGCACGATTCGATTCGTTGGGGATTGACGAATATTATTACTACAACGTCGATTAATTCCTTGACAACAAGGTGAACTCAGCTGATCCCGATGGCATGGTTGGATCAGTATTGCCATTTGCTGATGGTGGGGCAGCATTACGAAGTCAATTATCTGTTGAAAGGAAGATTCTTCAACCCTTCTCTCTTGAAAATATTATGGTTCGATTCATGCATCGGGGTAAAGTGAAGGCTTCTGATTGCAGGGTACTCCATTCACTACTTTTTGGAGTACCTAAGTTATCATGGTGACATCTGGTAATGATCAACACTTGGGACACTCGTGATTCGTACACCCGAAAGATGATACCTTATGTACGACTCATCAGCGCCATGATTGTGCAACAGAATAGGTTGCCGACAGATTCGTTTTGGGTCTCGAAGCCTATGGATCAGATCTGTTTTGCGTCAATGAAGCAACATTAGAAGATACAGGTGCAAGTTTATGGTCGTCAATACACAGTCACTGATGACCAAGGACATAGATTCCAATTCACTGACCCGAGTGCAGCCCAGGAAGCTGCAAGGGAGGAGGAGATGATGGACGGGGAAGATGAAGATGAGCCCCAGGGTCCAAGGGGACCCCGGCAAAGGTATACTCGGCCACATCGAGAAATTTCAGTGGGAGTGGCCAGCTTCATTCCCAACCGGCGTAAGCCCGGCTATCCAAACTACAATCAGGGGCAACAAGACGTTTATGATAATGTCTCTGCTTGTATTGGGGAAAATTGGGAGTATGAGCAAAGGAGGTAGCAGTGGGAACAAAATTGGGAGGCCCAACAGCAAACTCATTGGGCCGAAGAGGCTGCTCATTGGGCTAAGGAGCAGGAATATTGGGAGAGACAACAAGAACAGTGGGCCGCCCAGCAAGCCTTCATGGAAAGACAAGAATTGTTTCAAGCACAAAAATTGTCTAGAAGGCAAGCTTGGAAGGAGGAACATGATAGGTTGCATGTTGATCAAAACGCACCGGAAGACCACCGTTGGCATGCTATGGCGGTGGCTCAACAGATGGCGGTTAATAACACCAAACATTTGCATGACCAAGAGCGCCACCATAGAGATTGGGAGGCGGGGCGTCCATACCAAGAGCACACGCCGTGGGTTGCATACGAGAACCTTCCTGTTCCCTCCGAGCCCTCTGATCCATCTCCACATTGGCCCGAAGCAGTCGGTTCCAGTTTCATTCCACCGCAGTTCCAAGCGTCGGCTGAAAGAGAAAGAGGGCCACTCGATGATTTCCATGACATGATGTCGACTCTCACGGGATACCCTTACTAGTCATATCCACCACTATATCCCAACGAGCGATACCAGCGATGATCACCGGTATCTTTTCTTTTGTTGTTGTATAATTTGGTGTAAATTTTATTTTGTGTTTTGTTTATTGTTAGTAGTTAAATGAACTTTGTGGGTGTGTTCCCTAGATAACCCTCACGAGACCTACTTGTCCTTCCGAGCTATCGGAAGGTTTAAAAGGGCTTGTTGTATACGCTAAATGCAACCGTGATTCCTATGAAAGTGAGTTTAGTTTGTTGTTGTACAATCTTTTTCCACAAGAAAATCAAAGCTGGATAAAATTATATGACTTGGTAACTTATTTTAGAAAAAATGGTAAAACTAAGTAACTAAAAAATTTTTAATGGTTGTGAGAAGCTAGCTTCTACACGAAGGTCGAAATTTGTAGGTAAACTATGTTTACGAGACGTCCATTTTTGTTGAAGATGAAGAGCACATGAGGAATAAGCAAAAACTAGGTACATATGTTTCTTTTTAGCTTTGATATTTAGTTAGTAATAAGTGGATTATAATTTGTATTTTATTTTCTAGGGTGAAATTTTGGAAAAGGTTAGTCGTGTCACCTCCCTTATGCACTTTAAATGGTTCTATTTTTATACATCGAGGAAAAGGTTGACCTCAAGTGTGGGGATGGGGAGAAAAAAGGTTTCCAATTTTGACCCGTTCATTTAAACACTACACACTAAAGACAACGTTGACCTCAAGTGTGGGGATGGGGAAACTTTTAAAATGTCTTTGTTTGAAGCAGTCTAAAAAGCTCGAGTAACTAAGTTAATGAGGGATGGCACAACCCATGTGGTCTTTTGTTATTGTCAAGTTCAAATTAATAAGATGACGGGTATTTTGGTAGGTGGTTATTTGGGAATAATCCGCCTAAGAAACTTGCATTTTATACATATCCCATACCATACCTTTTATACATGAGATTTTGAGCCACTTTTACATATCATATATGCATATATTTCTTTGATTGAGTGGACCGTTAGTCATGTATTGTAGAACTTGCAATTTTTGATACGTTTGAGACCATAGACCGAGTATGAGCACAAGAGTGATTAAGGCATTAGGTAAACCTTTTTAATTTACACCATTTATATACCCTTACCCGAAATCAATCCCTTAGTTGCCAATTTTGAGCCTAAACCTTTCGTTTGACCAACCCATTTAGCCCTTGACCGTTGAACCTTTTATCAACCCGTGTGATGAAAACTTGATTTTAGGATTAGTTGCGAAAAAAACGTATTGCTAGTTGGTTGAATAAAAGGCGAAAACTTTTGCCTCTTAGATTATTGATTTGTAGTCGGTTGTGTAAGAATAGTTGTTTTGTAATAAAATCGAGTTTTCATCACCTTAGCCATTTTCAAAATATCCTATTCCATACCCTTAGCCTAGCCTCAATACAACCGTTCAAGACCTTTTGACTTGTGCTTAATATTTGTGTTCGGTGGTAGAGAATGATTGAGTTGCAAGCTTATACGGGTACGTGTTCTAATCGGTTTGTGTGATTATATCAAAAGTGCTAATGCATCACTTATTAGCCAATTTCTAAGCCGAGTGGAGAGAACATTGTGAGGGATGTGTATGATTACGAGTTTCAAGGGCGGGTTAATCTTGGATAACCATTTTTATGTGTTAATCATGTTAGCGTTAAATATTTTGAAAATGATAAAAAAAATTATAAACCGAGTATGACATTAGAACTTAACTCATGTCTCAAGAATGGGAAATGTGTTCCTCATTTGACCCACATGAAAGTGAAAGACAGATTTGCTTGAAGGCAAGCAAAAGACAAGTGAGGGGATGTGACACGTGCTCGAAAGCCGATGTTTCTATTAAGCTTAAGTTAATGTTTTACGTAACTTTTAGTTTCGAATAGTCTACTTTTGATTAAATTTGTGTTTTATAGGTTTACAAAGTTTAAGGAGCTATTCGGGAGCGTTTTGGAGCATCGGGATGGAAAACGGGTCAATCGGTATCGCAAACAGAAAAAACAGGAAATCAAGTATTAGAGAAGTCATCGCCGACGCCCCACTTGGCCGTCAGCGACGCCCTTTAGATAACCCCGTCGGAGGAAATTGGTCGTAGATAGTGGATTAGAGCGTGGGAGAAAAAACATGGTTTATAGGGGCCGTCAGTGACGCCCCAGAGGGCCGTCGGCAATGCCCCTCCCTATGTTCTTGTCGCTGAAATTCAAGTTTGTACGGGTTTTAACTTGATGTTTGACCATTTTTTGGGGAGTTACGAGTTTTGTGAGTTTTGAAACCCTTCTTGGAGCCAAGAACACCTCAAAACTCAATTGGAATCCATTCTAATCATCCATCATCATCTGAATTCGTCATCCATCTTCACCTCCACAACCCTAATCATCATCTTCTCCATCATTCCACCAAACCATTGTTCCTCTTCATCTACCATAAACCATAACCTTCATCATACTCAACCTCAAGGCTTCAATATATTTGTGATCAAGCTCCAACCAATCGTTGTTCTTGCTTCGTTCACCATGAGCGGCTAATTCTCGAGGGTTTCACCCGGTGTAAACTTTTGTAAGATTTAGGGTTGCTTTATGTTTATTAGTTGATTTGTGACCAATTGAGTTGTATTTTGGGTTGATTGATAATTGTCTTACATTTGAACTATATTTGTAAATTGTCGAATGATTATAAAATTTGACTTTGCGAAACAAGTTTGTGTATTCATACATTATCTTTCAAAAGGATTTATTTGTTCGAAGTGACAAAGTGCATTGTGATTCGCATATGCGTGATAGCAATTGGCACCTAAGCTTTGTGATATCAAAACCGTTAATGACAAATTCAATTGAATCAATCTAAAATTGTTTAGCAATCCTAGGTTTTGCAATTGTTGAACCGGGTATGAACCTTGTTCTCAAATTATTGTCTCAATCAAGTAATTTCGTTTTTGTGTAGTTGTTCAAGTTAGTAGTTAAGCAATCAAACAAACTTTATCGAATCATTCCGACATCCTTTTCAAACAAACAAAACTAATCAAATTCTTAGCAAGCTTCAAAATAGTGACAATCTTATTTAAAATCAATCGCATTAATTGCAAACCACAAACTCTTCGTGGTTCGACCCCTTACTACCACTAACACATTGTTAAGGGTAATTCGTGACTATAAATATTATCTTTGACCGAGAAGTGACACTCCGATCAATAATGCACTCATATTAATCTAATATTGGATGGTATGGAAGTGTTGGATTGGCGTGGAAGCTATAACCACGCCGACACTCTGCCCTGTGGTCTGGAGTGGTTGTGGCGTGGAAAGGGTGGTGTCGACATTTTCACCAGCGTGGACGGAAGGGAACATGGTATTGGTTGGTGGAGGGGGTGGTTTATAGCTGCTATCTAACGCCACAATTTACTAAAAACAGTTTTTTAATTAAAAAATAAATAAACAATCTCTATTTAATTCAAACCATTCGATCATTTTTTTACCAAAATCCCTTCTACCCCACTCTAAATTTTATAAATTCTCTCTAGTTTTAAAAAGAAATGCATTCCCACAACCATTCATTCGACCCAAACATGGCCGAGGGGAAACATCGAATCCGACCCAAACAACCCGTGTGAGAAGGATTTTGCAAAAGAAAAGCGAGCGGGTATGAATTTTTTTCTATGAAAACCGATCACTTTGATGACAAAGTAAGAGAAATGCTCTAGAATTTGGAACAAGATATCAAGAAAAAATAGCGTACTTAGTTTAATGTACTAGTTTAAGTCACATGTATTACACAAATATTTTCACAATAGATTATATTATTAAGCAGTTTTGTAAGAAATGTCTACATAAAATTTAAAATGAAAGAAGTGTTTTATTACTTATTTTTATTATTATAAGGTTAATGAAATGATTATGCTTATGAAATCAAAATTGACTTCAACTTATTTAGTTAAATCAATTTTGGTTTGAAATTATTAGTTACTCAATTTAAATTTAAATTTAAATTAAACTTGATTAAAATGATTTCCTACTATATACAATTTGATTAAAAAAATTTGATTAGATAGGAAAAACATAAATATTATATTTTTTAATCTTAATGACACTCTTACGTATTTTAAATCAAATTTTGTAATAAGGAAATGATTAATTACGGAATTTGAATTAAAGTCGAAACCATTTACTACTTCAAAATATTTAAATTCAATCAAACTGACAATTAAGAAAAATATTAGTTATTATATTTGTTTTAAATGTTAATAAAAATTTTACATTTTAGTTACTCAATTTAAATTGTATTTAGTTAAATTAAATTTGATTTAAACTTATTATTAGTTACTCAATTTGAATTTAAATTAAACTTTATCAAAATGATTTCCTACTATATATAATTTGATAAGTTAGAAAAGATATAAATACTATATTTGTTTTTAATCTTAGTGAAACACTTACGTATTTTAAATCAAATTTTGTAATAACGAAATGATTAATTTCGGAATTTGAATTTAAATTATAGTCGAAACCATTTAGTACTTCAAAATTTTTTAATTCAATCAAACTAATAATTAAGGAAAATATTAGTTATTATATTTGTTTTTAATGTTAATAACACTTTTACATTTTTAACATCAAAATTTAGTTCATAATTAAGGAAATATTTAAATATATATATATATATATAAAAGATATATATATATATATATATATATATATATATATATATATATATATATATATATAAGATTCAATGAGCAAACTTTAAATCATATGTTATAATCAAACTCTTGTATTTTCCCTCCTAAACACAATAACAAGATTAAGAGGTTGTCAAGTGGCACTTAATAGTCTAAGTAAACGTCAAATGATCACAATTTATTTTTATTTATTATAATGTATAGATTCATTTTGCTTTTTATACTTAAAATAAATAAAAAAGGGCATGCCATGTATCGCTCCACGCCTCATCTCATCCTAAGCTTTTTGAGGCTTGAAAGGAAAATATGACTCTGTCAACATGGCTGTCACGTGACGTTTCATACTCTCTTCATACCCCTTCACACCAACTAATATAAGAATAAATATAAATGTATCAAAAAGTTATTCGGGTGCCATCTAATTTCTTTTCTCACCAACCCAAGTATCTGCTATAATATCCTTCAAAGGTTTTAAATACATAACAATATGGATAATCAAAATACATATGTTGTACCCTGTGAAGAAAACGTAAGAGTGACATATAACTTTTAGATTAATATAATCGTAAAAAAAATGGAAGTAGGAAGTGCTGGTTTCATACAAGAAGCTTTAGGGGTATTCTGAGTGTTTAGGGTTGGAGGGTGGTGGAGGAAACGCTGTTGCTGGCGGTGAAGAGGATGTGAACAACCCCCCACCACCTCCGTCACTTGTTTGACAGCATCAATGCCTTACGAACCCCTACCGGCCGCTGCAGCAGATGATACAACGACCAATGGCCCGATCGTTGACGTTCTTTCTTCACCTGTAAGTAGTGTTTGTTCACGTTCTTTTTGTTAAATATCTAGGTTAAAGGTACACAAAGTTGAAGCTTATTATCGAGATCCTGTAACATATAGATTTAAAAAGACAAGTGAAATATGAAATCGTCGGATATTTAAATTTAAATATTATGGATTTAAAAATTTAACATGTTACCAATAGTTTAATATCACTTTTCTAACATGAAAACTAAAAGCGTTAAATTATTATATAAGGGGTTAATATTTCCACAACTCTTCCCTCTATCTCTTTCTATAAATACATAGGTATATAGAGAGGTAGAGTGAAAAGGGTGTAATAATAAGATTTTCAGAGTGTAAAAATAGTGAAAGCTATTATTAATATTTCCACTCTCCTCTCTCTCTCTCTCTCTCTTCTCTCTCTCTCTCTATATATATATACACATATATATATATGTACATATATATATATATATGTACATATATATATATATATAGGGTAGCGTTCTAGAGTGAACACTAGGTTGAGAGTGAACTGTATAAACTAATTTGAACCATTGGAGTATATCATCTAGAGATTTTTAAACAATGGCAAGATTTTAATTATAATATTGTGACTTCCTTTTAAATTAATTGAAATAAAGGTATTTGCGTCTTTTGTAAATTTCATTTATTAAACAATATAATCAAAATTCCTAAAATCTTGCTAGTTTCCGTATATAAGAGATACACAGTTGTTAGTGTATACACATGTGTACAGTCTCGATAGTATTAGTTTATACAAGATATACAGATGTTAGTTTGTACACATGTGTATAGTCTCGCTAATTATCAATTTATACAAGATACATAGTTGTTAGTTTATACACATATGTACTTGAATAATACACATGGTATAAATCTGGTTTATACCGACCTGTGAGAACATGATGTAACTATACACAAGTGTATAAGTCTTGTATATACTAACTTGTATACACATATGTACAAAAACATAATTTAATTAGGTTTAATATTTAATTTAAAAAAACATAAGAGTTTATTTAAAAAAATAAACATTAGCCCTTTAATCTCTTATAATTAAAATGATAGAGAAATAATTAAAAATGAGAGAGAGTTAAGAGATGGGAAAATAAAGGGATTAATTAAAAGTACTTGACTAATATTAGATCTTACCATTTTAATCCAAAAAATGATTAAAGGCCAAGATTAGTTCACTCAGTTGACTCTCAAGAAGTCGTTCACAAATGATTCTATATATATATATATATATATAGAGAGAGAGAGAGAGAGTGTGTGTGTGAAAAGATGTGAGAATAAATTGGCTCGGTCTATTCCCACATCCCTTTTGTCAATTTTGACACCTTATGCATTGCGTTTTGGGCTAAGAGCAGCGGATAGCTACCAGGACAACGCCCATAGCAGCGGTATTAGTCTTTATCAATCAGCTGTACCTATATGCTGCTCTTATGCCTAAACGCAACGCATAGGCATGTGGTTTTTGTTTGGGTTGTTCTTGGGTGTATTTTGTTGTATTTTTTTTGAAAATTTATAGATTTTAGTTTTTTAATCTATATTTAAAAAGTTGTACATTATTGTTTGAAAAGTTGTAGATTTGATTTATTATGTTGTTGTTATAATTTTAACCGTTTTATTGTTACATTGATTCTATATTATTTATTATTTTAACAATTTATAGAACTTCAGTTTTTATTAAATTACACTAACATGTAAAATAAAAGCATCGTACAATATCTTGTGAAAGAAACATTCGAAAGATTACAAACATCGTATAAATAAAATATAAACTTCATAAATATATAATAATCAGTTTGTACATACAACACAAAAGTACAACTGAATGTCTAATACAAAATAAAAACCAAACTAACATAGGCTAGTCGTCCTCCCCTGGTGGTCGCAGTGGAAGCACCTCCCATCCCGCGCCTCCCGTAAGTCCGCCAGCAGCATCTAAACCGTCCTCGTCTGATAGCTCTCTCACGTCGGAGGCGAACTAAATTCCCGAGCGACCGTGTTGTGGGTAAGTATTGTGGCAGCTGCTGGGGCGACGGTGGTGGTACTTGCTAGCCCATTTCTTTTTATATGAGGCAGTTTATCCTCTATGCGCAGCGTATTGACTTAAGCGTTGCGTATAGGGTTATTTAAAAAACAGTTTTATTTATAATTAATTCACAAACCTTATTAAAAAACAGTTTTTAATGTCGATTAGTATTTTTTTAATAACATTTATATATTCATATAGTTAAAATTGACAACAAAAACACACGAGGCTCACACACTTTGTATTTACTATTACATAGTTAAAATAAAACCTAATACATTGGTAAAAAATCCGAGCACATTATTATACACGTTTAATTTGAGGAACAAATCTTGTCCTTTCATAATTTTTAATCTAATGACTCTATAGATGACAAAAGGTTTTCTTTGGTAAGATTACTTATGTTGTTTATTTCCAATATGTTTATAACAACTCTTAAAAACCTAGAATTTGTTGAATTTCACTTTATATAAAATATCTTGAATTTCATATATTATGTTTTCCGACATGCTTATTTCCATACCCCCACCCCTATGCGTTGCTCTTTGGTCAAAGCGCATCATATAGGTTTCCACACCCCTTATGCATTGTGCTTTGACCAAAGCCCAGCAAATAGGTAGGTACGAGGTCAACGAGACAAAGACTGACACCCGTCAATATTTGTCTATCAGTCGGAACTATATGTTGCGATTTAACCAAAGAGCAACATTTAGGCGGGTGTGGAAATAAGCCAAGAGCATTGGAATAGTGGGAGCCTTGTGTATTTGTTTTATTTTATCTATTAAATTTAGTAGATAAAAAGTTTTTCAATTGACCAAATTTATATATGCAATAATTTGCATCATTTCGGTGCATTAGAGGTTCTACACAATGCCCTTTTGAGGATCTATGCATGCACTGGTTGTACTTGTATAAAAGCATCATTTACCTTGTAAATAAAGCAAGTCATTTATCAACCTTATCTTTTAGCTACGTTTATATTTACCTTTATGTGTAACTTATCTCTTTTCCAGTCTCTACCTCCAATAATTACTCTCTCTACATCTCTCAGTCATTTATAAATGCTATATTTGCATCATTTGGGTGCATTAGAGGTTGTACACAATGCTCTTTTGGGGTTTATGCATGTACTGTTTGTACTTGTACAAAAGCATCATTTACAAGTTAATAAAGCAAGCGATTTATTAACCGTATTTTTAGCCACTTTACATTTACCTTTATGTGTAACATAATTTGTTTTTAAGTCTTCACCTCCAATAACTACTCTCTCAACATCTCTCAATCACTTATGTATGCTATAATTTACATCATTTAGGTGAATTAAAGGTTGTACACAATGCTCTTTTGAGGTTTTATGCATGTACTGGTTGTACTTGTACAAAAGCATCATTTACAAATAAATAAAACAAGCCATTTATCAACCTTATCTTTTAGCCACTTTACATTTACCTTTATGTGTAACTTCTCTCTTTTCCTGTCTCCACCTCCAATAATTACTCTCTCAACATCTCTCAGTCGTTTATATATGCTATAATTTGCATCATTTGAGTGCATTAGAGGTTGTACACAATGCTCTTTTGGGGTTTTATGCATGTACTGGGTGTACTTGTACAAAAGCATCATTTACACGTAAATAAAACAAGCCATTTATCAACCTTGTCTTTTAGTCACTTTACATTTACCTTTATCTGTAACTTATCTCTTTTCGAGTCTCCACCTCCAATAATTACTCTCACAACATCTCTCAGTCATTTATATATGCTATAATTTGCATCATTTGGGTGCATTAGAGGTTGTACACAATGTTCTTTTAGGATTTTATGCATGTACTAGTACTTGTACAAAAGCATCATTTACAAGTAAATAAAACAAGCCATTTATCAACCTTATCTTTTAGCCGCTTTACATTTGCCTTTACGAGTAACTTATCTCTTTTCCACTCTCCACCTCCAATAATTACTCTCTCAACATCTCTCTGGATTTCGAAGCCGGTGTTGACCGGGGCTAGCCATGGCGGCGATCTCTGATATGGTATTCTAGGCTATGATGATAAACCTATGTTGCAAAAAAAATCTGAGACAAATCTCTTTCTCTCTCTATACCTGGGGTTGCAGCTATGGCGAAGGATTGATTGTTGCCATTCAAGGCTGTGATGATAGGAATAAAGGTAACCTCATATCTGAGCCACGATTCCAGTAAAGGCAACCCGTGTTGTAGGAAATCTGAGCCTCTTTTCATGTTTCGTGTAAAATAATTTTCTTGATTATGTCAGTGGGCAGGAGAGCCACTGACTTAACACTTTTATTGATTTTTCGGTGGCACAAATTTTGGTGGTTTCAATCAATATTTTATCATTTTAATCATCTTGTGGGTTTTTAAGGATTTTGTTTATTGTTCCATTACTGATTGTTGATAGTTATTTCTGCATGTCTCTTGGTTTTTTGCATCAGTTTGATCTTCTTTCAACCATGTTGATCATGTGGGTTTTTTTTTCAAAGATTTTGTGTATTGTATCTATCATTGTTTATTTTATTATGTTGATGTCTTTTGATTAAAAAAATGTGTTTTTCCTTCACCAATTTGATCTATTGGGGTGGGTTTTTACAAATTTGGTTTATTGTAGTTTATTGATGTAGATTATTTCAACCATTTTCATTCTAGTTTGTTGATATATTTTGACAAAAAAATATTGAGGTTTTTTCCCATCAGTTTGATCTTAATTCTTATGCAACCGTTTTGAAATGTGTTTTTTTGAAGTTTTTGTTTATGGTTATCTGCCATTGTTAATTGTAGTTTTGATATCTTATTTTAACCATTCTGATGTGGAGTTTTCTAAAGATTTTGTTTACTCTAACCTATTGATGATGTGGATAGTTCCGATCTTAATAAGTTAATTATAATACACAATAGTTTAAAAGGTTGAAAGCTTAAAAGGTTTGTAAATGACCATCTGTCGTGAACAGCAAAAATAGCAAGACAGTGTTTGGTCACATCACAATTTATGTATGAACTCTCTTACTTAGCCGCAAACAAAAGCATGTGAGAGAGTATACTCTTTTACCCACAGGCCCAAAGCCTTTAACCTACTAATAAGGGCAAGCCCTCAACAGTAATCATGGATCACTGGTCAAAGGTTTCTCTTTGTAGCTAATTTCCTACTCTACAAATAGCAGACCAAGCCACTTTACAACACACACCTGATCACATCAGATCCCTCCTAATCCCTGATCTAACTTTTCATCTTTATAACTTGCTTCTTGCATGTTCTCTTCTTCACTCACCACAATACAATCACATTCAAACATAAACATTCTTGGTTGAATATTCTTCAATCCAGAATTCAAAATAAAAAATAACAAAGTGATCCAACTCCACAAATTGCAAACATGGGGGACCCTACGACCCGCGTTAGGCTAATTGAAACCTTGAACCCTTTTACCCCGGAGATATGGTTACTATTCCTGGTCTTGTATTTGTTGTAGCAACAAGTTGGCGCCCACCGTGGGGCTACGCCGCTAACTTTATCTTGAAGACCTATAGCATAGCTCTAAGTTCTTCTTTCACCATATCTGAAAGGGAGTCTCCTGGCGAGGTAAATCAGGTACCTAACAACACCGAATTAACGCCAAACTTTGGTCGAATCTCACCCGCCAGATCTACACTTTTCTCTACATATGTTCCCGGAGTTCTCCTTTTTTCAAACACCAACCCCCTCTCAATCAGGGGTTGCATCTTCTCAAATCGTTGCTATGCGTACACCGGAACGCATAAATCTAACACCCGAGGGGGTAGCTTGAAATTTACTACAGTTGAGATCCCTTCTCAACCAACATGTGAGCTGAGAAAGGGAAAAAGAAGTGAGGATAAGGCTATAATGAGTACCATCATTGTCACCTGGCCCTCCACCACCTCTAACCACATCCCATTTTGAAGTTGGTTCTAGTATAAATAACCTGTCATTAAATCCAAGCCCTTATGCTTTTAGGAGACCTAGCCCAACGGCTTTTCCCTAGTTTATCTCTCAGCCATTCGCCACCGGTGCACCTATTGGGCACGAAACCACTCTTGATCAACTTTGGCAGTCACCAGCTTCAAGCGTCCCCCTTCCTGTTGCCACTTCGTGGGAACAAGCCATGGCCACCCTATCTTTGGCTGGGTGTGGTCATGAGCACATCTGTGGAAATGCCTTATACAGTGTCACCAAAAAGCCTTCAAGGCTTCAAGCTCATGCCCCAGTTGATGAAGCAAATGATGGCACAATTTCCTTGGCAGCACTTCATTAATCAAGTGTTGGCCACTTACCAAGGTACCTCAAACGGTAACAGGCATCAAGGGTAGAAGAAGACATCACAAAACCTTACAAGCCCAACAACTTGTCTTGCTTTTGCTAACAAATCATTGACTACGAGTTTCAAACTCGGATAAACATGCCATCACATATAAGAACCTATGATGGTACCGATGATCTTGAAAACCACCTCCAAATCTTCACTAAGGCAGCAAGAATTGAAAAATGGTCCAACCCTGAATGTTATCTTATGTTTATGCAAACCCTTGTAGGGTCTGCACGTATATTGTTCAATGACCTTACTGAATGAAGCATTCGAACCTTTGACGATCTCAGCAAAGGTTTTCTGGCCAATTTCTCACAACAATGAAGGTATGTCAAGGATGCCACGATAATCTACCAAATAAAACAACGTGATGACGAAAGTCTCAGAGACTTCATCGAAAGATACAAAAAGGAAGGTCTAACCTATGTAGGTGTTGATGAAAAGATGAGGGTTGCAGGGTTCATGAATGCCATAAATTCTAATTATCTCACAAGAGATTTCAACAAGTGCCTACCCAAAACCCTTGAAGAAGCACTCGAAAGGGCCGAAGCTCACATCCGAGGAGAGGAAGTTGTTGACATCAAGAAACAAAGAAAGAGAACTCCTAGTTGGCGAAGCAATAGTCCCAACAAGAAAAGAGGAAACTTTGGTTCTTATGACAAACGTTCTCAAAGCTTGGATTCCAAGAGACCTGAAGGAAGGAACCCTCCAAGCTGAGGAAATACCATAAATTTCACAGCTTTGAATACCCCACAAGAGATCTTGGCCACTGAAGAAGTTAAGAACAGTTTCCGACCTCCTCGACCCTTACCAAAAAGCAAGAGAGATGAAAACTTAAACCAATATTGTGAGTTTCACGAAGGAAAAGGTCATCATACCAACGATTACTTCCAACTCAAAAAGTGGATCGAAGAAGCCATCAAGTCTGGAGAACTAGCCCACTTGGTTAAAGGGGTAAAGGATAAGATGGTTGAAGGGGAAAAGAAGGAAGTAAATATGGTAGACTTTGAAGACAAAGCTTCCAAAAAACGCTATTGCTTGGAGGCATGGGAACGCCAATGTGTATGTTTCCCTCCACTAGAAAGAGAGTTGCTCTCAAATCCTTTGGTGATGGAAGCCAAGATAGGAACCATCAAGACACAGAAAGCTTACATTGACACCGGTGCATCCACTGAAATCATGTTTGAAAAATGCTTCAACCATCTTAGCAATGATGAATGTTCGAAGCTTCAACAATCTGAATCCTCAATCAAAGGTATCGCCGACATACCTATCAAGCCTTTAGGCTAACTAACCTTGATGTTTGTTTTAGCGAGGGAACAATGGAACGAACCAAACAACTCACACAACATCCGTTCCAACTACAATGTCTTAATTGGAAAGCCAGGGTAGAGTGGGTTTGGGATGATAGTTTCAGTTGGCCAAGGCATTGTGAAGTTTCCTACTGAAAAAGGGATAGAAACCCTTCAACCTACCCAAGAAGCTTTCTTGGTTGAAGGGGAAAGTTTAAAAAAGGATGAAAACGATGAACAAGGGTTGATCATAAACCCAAAATATCCTTAGAAAAGGATAAAACACTAATCTTTCCAAGGAAACCCTCACATACCTTGAGAAACTGCTCTTACACTACGTTGATGTCTTTGCTTGGTGTCCGGAGGATATGACAAACATCCCTCGAAGCATCGATGAGCACGAGTTACAGATCCCACTTGATGTTAAGCCTTTGTCCAAAAGAAATGGAGCCACGCTCCTGAAAGAAGTCTTGCAGCATGCCAAGAGGTAGAAAATTTGTTATGGGTGGGATCTTATGAGAAGTAAAGTATCTATACATGCGTAGCCAATCAAGTAATGGTTCAAAAACTCGACAAGTCTTGGAGAATGTGTATCGATTTCAAGGACATGAACAAAGCATGCCCAAAGGATTGCTACCCACTACTAGAAATAGACCTCAAGGTTGACTCGCTCTTAGGCTTCCCTTTCAAGTGTTTCCTTGACGCCTACAAGGATTACCATCAGATTCTAATGAAAGAAGAAGACGAAGAAAACTGCATTCCACACTGATAAAGTATCTTTTGCTATCAAAAAATGTCTTTTAGCTTAAGAAATGTAGGTGCTACTTATCAACGTCTAGGTGACGAAGCGTTTGCTGGTCAAATTGGCAAAAACTTGGAAGATTATGTTGATGATTTGGTGATCAATAGCAAAACGGAATACCAAATGCTCGATGATATACAAGAAACTTTTCAAAACTTGAAAAAGATCAACATGAAGCTCAATACAGTCAAGCGCTCGTTTGGTTTTGAAGAAAGCAAGTTCCTGGGGCACATTGTGGGGAAACAAAGCATAAAAGCTAATCCTAAGAAGGTCAAAGTTGTGCTAGAAACCAAGTCCCCACAAAGCAAAATAGAAGTAGAAAGACTAAATGGCAAGCTTGCAGCCTTGAAGTATTTTACCTCGAAGTTAGTAGAAAAATCCCTGCCCTTCTTTAAAACTCTCAAGGGATGTGCTAACAAGAAAGACTTTCGATGGACTGAAGAAGAAAAGGAAGCCTTCAACCAAATGAAGCAACACTTGGCTTCGCTCCCAACCATTGCTGAAGAAGCTATAAGTGTGGTTTTAACCATCGAACGAAACAAAGTTCAAGTACCCGTCTACTTCTTCTGTAAAACTCTATAATTAGTAGAGATCAAGTATCCTCCTTTGGAAAAACTTGCTCTACCTCTAGTCCAAATGACTAGAAGGCTTCGAAGGTACTTTCAAGCACACCCGATACAAGTGATCACCGACCAACCTATTAAATGTGTGCTTGAAAAACTAGAAAATTCTGGACAATTAGCAAAATGGCTGTGAAACCAGGTGAACACAAACTCACCTACGTTCTAAGAAAAGTGGCCAAAGCCCAAGTCCTAGCTGACATTATTGTAGAAGTCCCCAAAGAAGTCACAACGGAAGTTAACACAACTACTGCTGAACCTTCTGACCCTGAAACTTGGAAGCTTTTTACCGATGGAGCTTCCAGTATCGAAGGGTCAGGGGCTGGGCTAGTCTTAATCAACTCGGAAGGGTTAGAATTTACGTATGCTCTTCGGCTTGAATTTCAGACCACCAATAATGAAGCCGAGTATGAAGCATCGATTACTGGGTTGAAGATAGCCAAAGAAATGGGAGTTCAAAAGCTTCAAGTCTTCACAGACTCCCTACTTATCTCAAGTCAAGTAAATGAAAACTATGTGGCAAAAGAGCCCAACATGAAGAAATACTGGGAGAAATCAAAAGAGTTGATGAACGCGTTTCAAACATGTGCAATCAAACAAGTCCCGAGATCTCAAAACAAGAGAGCTGATGCACTAAGTAACCTTGCATCTCTTACATTTGCCCATCTCCCCAAGAAGGTATTGGCTGAAGTATTAAAGTCACCATCCATTCAGGAACTTGAGAATCAAGATGTGATCACCGAAGAGGGACCAAATTGGATGACTCCTATTGTCAAATTCCTAAAAAGTGGTGAATTACCTGATGACCAGATGGAGGCTGAAAGGGTTTGAATCAAGTCAATCCCATACGTGTTGAAAGGAGAAACCTTAACAAAAAAGGTTACGTTGCACCACTACTCCGATGTGTTGGCCGAAAACAAAGTAAATATATGATCAAGGAAGTCCATTAAGGAATATGTGGGGCTCATTATGGCCCAAGATCGGTGGTTTAGAAGTTGATGAACCTTGGATACTTTTGGCCCTCCATGCACCAAGATACCGCTGAGCAATTACGAAAATGTGAAGCCTGTCAACTACATGCGCCGGTGCCCAAACGTCCCAAACACGATCTCGTCCCCATCTCCTCAGCTTGGCCATTTAACAAGTGGGGAATTCTTATCGGTGGTCGTGGATTACTTCACCAAATGGCTGGAAGACATACCCTTGGGGAAGATCTTAGGGAAACAAGTCATCGACTTTGTGTGTGAAAGCTTTCAGTAGTGTTGGTCACAGATAATGGAAAACAGTTTGCTTAGAAGCCTTTTAGCTCATGGTGCAAAAAGTTCAGAATTATACAAATGTTTAGTTCGGTGGCCTATCCCTAATCAAACGACCAAGTTGAAAGAACAAACCGAAGTATTGTGGACGGGATAAAAAATAGGCTATGAAGGCATGGTACTCGGTGGCTTGAAGAACTTCCCAACGTCTTGTGGGCAATACGAACAACAAAAAAGTAAGTCACAAGAAAACACCCTATAGACTCGTGTTTAGGTCGGAAGGTGTCATTTTGGCAGAAATTGGAGTTACTACACGACGAACACTCAACGTCGACCTTAAAGCAAACCAGGCTGAAACCATGCTAAACCTTGAACTCCTAGAAGAAGCTCGTGACCAAGCTGCTATAAGGGAAGCTAAGTATAAGCGAAAAAATGGAAGCTTATTACAACACTCAGGTGAAACACGAACGGTTCAAGCCTGGAGACCTGGTTCTCCATAACAACGAAGGAAGAAAGAAGGAGAATCAAGGAAAACTTGGTCCAAAATGGGAAGGACCATACACCATTCTGGAAACACACAAAGGAGGGTCATACAAGCTAGTCGATGCGGAAGGCAAAACGCTTCCTCGCCACTGGAATGGCAAGAACCTTAAAAGGTTCCATGTGTAGGTAGAATGACTTATGTTCGATATTTCCTTTGTAATCACAGTATGGTTTAATGAATGAATGATGACATTCTCTATCAAAACTTATCTTTTTATATCCTAAATCAGGTTAAGAACCTAGCAAGACACTCCAGGGCAAGGGCCATGTAAGGGGATGAGCTCCCAGGCCATATCGCTCAATAGGTTCTAGGGTTAAATGAACCTATTTAATGGTGAGTTCCTAAGTCAATACTACTCCATGAGACATAGATAAAATTTTCTAACTTGTCTCATAGATGAGTCTGAACAACCTACACCAATTGTTCCTTAAGTCACAAAAACAGCTTACGAAAAAAGAAAACATCAAAAAATGATATAAATAGGATAGGCCACATGTATTTTTTTATCTGAAAAGCTTTGAAGCTAAGTGACTGCAGCACTGAACTTCCTAAGGTGTAAATGATAAAAGATAACGAAACAACAAGACAATTGCACAATCACCAACAAGCAAGAAAAAAGTAGAACAATACAGAAACATTAGTTTTAAACCATATCATAAGGCCTTAAGGGCCATAAACCTAAAATATTGTTCAAATGTCCCGAAGGCTACCAACCATCTAGGAAACCTTAAAGGTTCCCCATAGAACTACTTGTTCAAAAGACAATAACATAACATTGTTTTAAAAGTGCTACGAAAGCTACTAATAAAGTTCAAAGTGTTTTAATTTGAATTTTCAAAAGTTGTAGGCTTCGATGCACCAGCTTCACCACTCTTGGATTTCTTGGCTTTCTTCTTTTTCTTTCCATCTGCACCTGTTGCCTAGGAAGCTTTAAGGCTTGCCTCCTTCAAGCCTTCACCACCATCAGAAAAGGTTTCCTCACTATCGCCCGAATAGGAACGCTTCTTAGAAAGATATTTCAGCACTTCAGCACACACAGCCTCATTAAGGCCTGGGGGTTTTAACTCCTGCAAGACAGAAATGGGCTTACCAAAACATTTGGAGACTTCACCCACATAAGGGTAGATCATATACTCCATCTCCAAAGAAGATTCCTTGAAGGCTTCAAAGGCTTTAGGCTGAAAAAGAGAAGATTGTTCCTGCGGCTGCTGAGATTCACAAGCCTTGTAGCCAACAACTAAACCTTTGGTGTCTTGCATGGGAAGAAGCTTGTTGTAAACACCACCCAAGGCTTTGTTGAACTCTAACGAGTAGAGAAGGTAAGTAACTACCTGCTGAAATCCATGCTCGATGAGCCATTGGTTGTCGCTGGTTACCTGGGCGACTGAAGCCTTTAACTTTTACTTCTCCTCCAAGAAAGCCTTTTTCTAAACTTCCAAGGCAGCCCTATCAACCTTTACCCGCTTCTTGTCGGTTTCCAAGTGTTTTTCCAACTCAGCCATTTCAGTCTTGTGCTGGGAAGAAAGCTCATCAATCTTCAACATCAGCTTTTTCTATTTCTCAGCATAATTCTCAGCCTCCTTCTTTAGAGCAACCACTGAAGCTTTTATCTCATCCCTCTTCTTCAAAGAGACCTCATATTCTTGCAGCCTTTGCGAAATCGGGATACACCCTCTGAAAGCATAGCAGCAAGGTTACAAGAACCCATCATCATCATCTTCGAGATCATAAGGTCATCATCCATAGAAGAACAAGAGGCTCGAACAGCGAGTGGGTAAGAACATCCTCACAAACAGATGAAGACTTGAAGCGGTAACCAACTGTGACCTTCCAACCTGGCACATAAACATCTCCTGGGTTAACATTGGTGGAACCTTCACCACCCTTCCCTGAACCCTTCAAGCTTGATATCTTCTTACCCGCTGCCTTGTGCCCCTTACCAATCACCAAAGGCAACTCTTTATCTCTCCTTGTCTTTCCCACAACCCCATCTTTCAAATCATCTGAAGCCTCTATATCATCACTTAGTTCGACTGGCTCAGAGGCCGATGGTTGATCAACAGCTTTTATCAAACAACGGTTTAAACGTCGAGTAGCCTATACATTGGAAACATTCACATAGCCTGAACCCTCGAACCTATGCTCAGCGTTCCTAGCAATAGCATCCTAGCCGGGTGTAGCCTCGGCATTTCCAAACACATCATTGATGGTGTCATCACTCTTGATAAAATATAGGGCAGACATAACTACAAAAAGCAAAATAAAACATAAAAAAGCAAAAACACAACAAACAAAGTTTTTAAAACAAAATATCATACCCTGATCATCTCTCCTGAGCACAGGGTCACAATCTGGCTTATCCCACAACTTGCTAATCCCCATCAACACCAAAAGATGCTCGGGAAAGGGACGAAGCCTCGAAGGACACTCCCTAATAGATTTTAACAATCAACTATCTATTTTGGACTCGGAAGGATCAGGTTCATTCAAGACAGCATCAGGTTGCCTCCACACAAGTTTAAAAGGAACAATGGACTCAGAAACCCAAAAAAAATCAATCCTTCCAAGAACCGAGAGTTGTAATTGTTATGGGTGGAATTTTGAACCTATATCCCGAAAATATATCCTGACTTTATGTTTCTAATCTGTGACCATGATACCAAACCAGGATATTGGTAACATCCTGCAGAAGTATCTTGCTCCTTACTAATGGTTTGTTTGTATACTTCAGTTGCAAGGGACCAACGTGAATGAGGACAAGGTCTACCCGAAGACTCGCTCAAAGTGGTTGAAAGGTGAACGTTGATAGCGAAGAAGAGGTCTACATCGGTCACAAGGGGATATATAAGGGGATGCCGGATCATTAGAAAAACACATGTAATCTCATACACACACCAATTACTCACTATATTCACATCATTCACTCACATTTCACAATCATTATAACACTTAGAGATGATATGTGCATTAAATAAAAGATGTATCCTAATATTTCAATCAATAAAAGGCAGCTGGCAGTTGTTAGCTACCGAGGTTTTGTGCTGGCGATCTAGATAGATCAAGGGTTTCCTCGTACATCTCGCGTCACTTCTTACTTTTATTGCTCATTGCTTGATAATTGATATAGTTTGATATCCTGAAAATGTTTTCTTTATTAATCAACTTAACACATTTTTTCAAATCTCTGTAGCACACCACCTGACAAACTAAATTTGATCATATAATTGCTTCGGTAATTTGTTTATCAAAATAATTTGGCGCCCACTGTGGGGCAAGTGGTGCTATTTTTATTCAAAACTTTGTTAAAACCATTAATCGGTTTTTTGTTCTCAAAACTTTTTACAAAACTATTTTCAATGGCCTCTCAATCAAATTTGAGCTCTTCTTCGATGCCTATTTCAACCTCTGCTGCGACTGGTTCATTGCCTCCTCCACCTCCACAAGTTCAAGCTTCCCAAAGGAGAAATGAAAGCCAAACACCTCGAGACACTTCTGTTGCTCAGAATGTTTCCAGATCCGTAGTTTCAGGAAGAAATCTTGTCTTTACTTCTAATGATGAGATTTTGTCTTTGTTTGGCAGCATACATGATCAAATGAAAAAGCAGCAGGAAACCAACCAGGTTATAATGAAGGAGATACAACTCTTGAAGTCAAACTCCAAGAAACCTGCTGAGGATGCAGCTACTCCTTTACAGCCCAAAATGTTGAACTTTAGTTTGGCAGCATTCACCATAGATAATCAAGGCAACATGATACCGAGTCATTCCCTGAGCAATATATTGGAAATATCGACCGTGAGGGATCCAGGATATAGTCGGGGATATAGCCAAAATCGCCAGACTGGTAACGCATCTATTAATACTAGTATCCATGCTACTGATAATCTTGAATCATTGTAGGATGCAAGTATAACATCAGCATTAACCAGAGAACTTTAAAAATTGAAGGATATGATATTGAGTGTGCATCGGGTAGTGCAGCCAATACCAGAAGTATCCCATGATAGCCACAAGATATCCCGATTTCCTTATCCCATTTGTAATGCAGAAATCCCAAAGAGATTCTAGACTCCCAACATGAAGCTATATGCTGGGACGACGGATCCTGAGGAGCATCTTGCCTAGTATAGGGAAAGTATGGAAATAAATCCAATCCCATCATAACTCAAAGAGGATTGCTTATGTAAAGGCTTTGGTTCCACTTTGATAGGATCAGCCTTAAAATGTCTATTAAATGTTCCACCTCATTCTATTACATCTTTTGCTCATTTAGTTAACTTATTTAACAGCCAATTTTCTTGTAGCAGGAGCTTTGAGAAACTAACGAGTGATCTATACAGGATAACGCAGGGATCACAAGAATCCCTAAGGGATTATGTTAATAAATTGAAGGACAAATCAAAGTGGTGTGCCTTTCATGAAGATTTTGGGCACACGACGGAGGATTGTATAGCCTTAAGAAAAGAGATCAGCTACTTACTAAGTAAAGGTTATCTAAAGGAACTTCTCTGCAAAAAGAAGAACAAGACTCAAGATACTTATAGAAATCCTGAAAGAGCTACATCTCCACCACCCGATGCAAAGATAATCAACTTCATCTCCAGAAGATCCAACGTTTGTGGAACTTCTTACTCTTCGGCTAAATGACATGCTAAAGAGGCCAAAGCAGAAAGGGGAGATAAGCCGACAAGAATGACAATGCTCACGGATAATTTCAAAAATGATGACCGGGATAACATCCAGGATCCCCATTATGATAGGTTTCAAATTACTTTATATGTTGCTAACCATATGTTCGCAGGATACTGGTAGACAATCGAAGCTCAGTAAATATCATCCAATTGGAGACATTGAAGAGAATGAATATCTCGGAAGCTGAGATTACTTTAAAATCAACTATGCTTGTAGGATTCGGTGGAGAAACGAAGATCACTGCTGGGGAAATCAAGCTACCTGTCTATGTTGAAGGGATAAACTCGTTACAAGGTTCTGTGTTATGGATTCATTATCCTTCTACAACATAATATTAGGCAGGCCTTGGATTCATGACATGAAAGTCGTACCCTCCACTTACCACCAATGTGTAAAGATACCTACTCCTTAGGGAGTAGTGAAGGTAGTGACCAGCAGGAAGCAAAAGAGTGTTACTCTTCCTCGATGAAGGCATCAGCAAAATCCCGAGAAGGATAGAAATCAAAGATACAAGCATAGGATATTATAGAAGCTTTTGAACAGGATGTCAAGAAAGTCATCCTTGATGAAGATAATCCAGATATCTCAGTGCTTGTAGGAGTCAATATCCCTGTGGATATTGAGAAAAACTTATTAACTTTTTTAAATGCAGGATGTTTTACATTTGCCTAGAAGTATAAGGATATGACAGGTATATCAAAGGATGTTATAACCCATAAATTGGAATTGATAAATCTTTCAGGCTTGTTCAACAAAAAAGAAGAAAGTTCGCTCCTGAAAGGAATGCTATCATCCAAGAAGAAGTGGAGAGGCTGTTAAAATCCAAGATGATAAGGGAGGTCAAATTCCCAAAGTGGTTAGCAAATGTAGTGGTAGTGCAGAAGAAGAATAGGAAATGGACAGTCTGTATTGATTACACAGACCTTAACAAAGCATGTCTGAAGGATCCATTCCTACTACCTCACATTGTTTCCATGGTAGATGCAACTGCTGGACATGAAATACTTACTTTCATGGATGCATCCTCAGGATTTCAACAAATCCAAATGGAGCCATCCTACCAGGAGGATACAACATTTATGACACCTGTGGGGTGTTTGTGTTATATAAAAAGAAGCAAGATTTTTATTATTATTATTATTATTAAGAGAGAGAGTGTGTGTGTGAATGGCGGTGGTGGTCGTGGTTAAGCAATGGGTGACTGGGGGTGTAAGTGCTGAGAAAAGGAAAAGCTGAGCAAAGGCTTCTGCAACATATCAGAGGCTAGTCAACTTGATGATCAAGGATAAATTGGGGGATACTATGGAAGTATACATCGATGATATGGTGGTGAAATCTAAGAAAGCTGATAATCATCTCCAAGACTTGGAAAGTGCCTTCAATATCCTAGACCAGTATAACATGATACCAAATCCGGCAAAATACCATTTTGGAGTGGGGGCAGGAAAGTTCTTGGGATATATGGTAACCAAAAGAGGAATAGAAGCAAGTCCGGAGCAGATCAGAGCTATTCTAGATCTCAAATCCCCATCCAATATGAAAGATATTCAAAGATTAACTGGAAGGGTAGCAGCATTAAATAGATTCATATCAAGATCCTCTGAAAAATGTAAAGAATTCTATGATATCCTGAAAAAGAACAAGAAATTCAAATGGGAAGAAAAACATGAAGCTGCTCTACAAGCATCAAAGCAGTATCTCTCAAGTGCACCCCTTTAATGAAGTCTGAATATGGTTAACCCCTATCCCTATATCTTGCAGTGTCAGGAAATGCAGTAAGTGCAGTCTTGGTTAAAGATCATGAAGTTCAGCAGTATCCCATCTATTATGTTAGTCAAAGTTTTCTAAGACTAGATACGCTCATCTAGAAAAATTAATATTAGCTTTAGTTATGGCATCAACTGAACTTAGACACTACTTTGAAACACATAGGATACATATTAAATCCAACTATCCTATTAAAAATGTGCTTAGGAAACCCGAGATGTCTAGTAGAATGGCAAAGTAGTCTGTGAAACTAAGTGCTTATGATTTAGTGTATGAACCTAGGAATGCTATAAAGTCTCAGGCCTTAGAAGACTTTGTGGTTGATCTTAGTAGCGATATACAAGAAGAAGCTGATCTAGAAGTACAACAACTAGGTGAGAGCTCATAATTTTGGACACTACATATTGATGGTGTGTCCAATGTAAGAGGTATAGGATTAGGAATTCTACTGAAATCACCACAGGGGGACATATTACCCCAGACCATTAGATGTGAGTTTACTGCTATGAATAATGAAGCTGAATATGAAGCTTTAATAGTAGGATTAAAAGTAGTCAAGGGTACGAATATTAAATGTTCACAAGTATATGTTGATTCCTTGTTAATTACTAACCATTTCAATGGATCTTATGCAGTAAAAGGCGAAAAAATAGCCGAATATCTTAAAATTGTTAAAAAAAATAGCAGGATATTTGAAATATTTTCAGTTGAACAGGTACTAAGGGAAGACAATGCTAAGCAGATGCTTTAGCAAACTTAGGATCTACTATCAGGTAACCGGAAGGAACAAGGATACCAATAGTTCATATCTTGCACCCTGCGATGGAACATTTCAATTCTCAGGATAAACAAGTATTGAGTATCCAGGACCCTGGTGATGGCTATCCTAAGAAGTATCCTGAATCCTGGATAACTCCAATCGTTAAGTACCTACAAGAGGGAGATATCCCAAAGAATGAAAACCCTAGAGCTTTCAGAATGAAGGTATCTCGTTTTACTTGAATAAATAATATCTTGTAGAAGAAATCTCTTGCAGGACCATATTTGAGGTGCTTGGAGGATCCCGAAACCAAAGAAGTACTCCAGGGTATACATGAAGGAGACTGCGTTAACCATACTGGGGGCAGAGCTTTATTTTCAAAAGTACTGAGAACAGGATACTATTGGCCAACTATGAGAAAGGATGCTATGAAACATACCCAGAAATGTGACACATGTCTGAAACATAGCAACAAACTGCATCAACCTGCGGAACCATTGTATCCTATTACATCCCATGGCCATTTTATGAAATGGGGGATGGATATAGTGGGAAAGTTTCCTAAGGCTCTAGGAGGAAAAATTTTTATGTTAGTAATGACATATTACTTCTCTAAATGGGTTGAAACAGAAGCTTTTGTCTAAGTCAGGGATCAAGAAGTGGTATCCTTCATAAAAAGGAATATAGTGACAAAATTCGGGATACCGGCCGAGACAATTTGTGACAATGGCTCTCAGTTCATCAGCAAGAGGACTACATACTTTTGTAAGAGTTGGGGCATAAAGATGATTACATCAACACCGGTGCATCCTCAAACCGATGGGCAGGCAGAATCTTCGAACAAGATAATTGTCAATAATTTGAAAATGAGATTAGGTGCTAAAAAGGAAAATGGGCTGAGGAACTACCATTTGTCCTATGGGCAGATAGAACAACTACAAAAAGTGCTACTAAGTAGACCCCATTCTCCTAGTATTTGGGGCGGAAGCAGTGATTCCGACTGAAATGATGATAACTACAGCTAGTGCAAATCTATGAAATCCTGATTTGAATCCTGAAGCCTTATGCCAAGAATTGGATACCATTGATGAAATAAGAGACGCATCAAAACTAAGAATGGCAGCATACTAACAGAGGATAGTCAAGTCTTACAACAAGAATATAAGGACAAGAAGATTCCAAGTTAGGGATTGGATATTGAGAAAGGCATTTTAGAACACAACTAATCATGCCGATGGAAAACTAGCCCCAAAATGGGAAAGACCATATGAGATAGAATCAGAATCCGGAAAGGGAGCATATAGGCTCAAGACGTTGGAGGGGGATATGCTAACAAGATCTTGGAACGCCATACACCTCAAAACTTATTACAAGTGAGTTTGGAATTTAAATTCTAACTCAGGTTTGAATGAACCCTACCTTATTTAAATTTATTAATTTATGATTCTTTTATTTTTGAAACCTTATACTAACTTAAGCATCGGAGGGGTGTTAGCCATTCTCACCCTAGTTTGAAGATGTTTTGTAGGGATACATTTCGAGATGATATTCCAGGATATTTACTCAAGATAAAATCGAAAGACTAGAGGATTGGCCCCCTCTCTCATGTTTAAGGGTGTTATATTCCTTCTAAGGTTTAAATGTATTCACCTTTCTCTCGAATTGAGTTTAAACACTCCACCTGGAGCGTACGCTTTCTGGATATAGTTCAAGGTGGCGGGACCAGTTCATGTAACAGTGGCTGACAATTTCGTCATTATTGACTATATCCTGGATTCTTATGCTTTATGAGGACTGATCACCCTCTCTCAAGTGAAGGGTATTTTCATACTCTATAGAGATTTAAAAGGTTTTCACCTTTCTAAGTCTTGGAGATCATACACCCCCGTCTGTAGCGCATGACAAATGGGTTTATCCCCAGTGAAACACAAGATTTTGGATAATCCCAAGAGTATATTAAAACACAATTATGTTTAAATATATTTCTCTTGATGGAAGAAAATTGTAAAGCTCAATTACCAAGTGAAAGATTACATAAGAAAAATATATCCTGATGCAACATGCTAATCCTGCACAGACAGGGGACATCTATGCTAGGGCTAAATGTAACAAATGCTGACAATATTTCCTTCTGGGGACATTACAAATGATCCTAAGGTTTATCACAAACTTTCTACTTAAACGTCTTTGGTATGGATTCTTTTTTTTCTAAGTTTAAAGGCCTTATCTAAGTAAATGGGATTTATTAACTATGAAATTTTTTTCCTACAGAATTTTTATAAAGCATTTTTCGAAACATAAATGGAAAGCAACATAGATACCACTAATATACTCACCAGGATACTTAGTCTAACTTTTCTCAAACAACATATAACACAAAGATAATGCAAGAAGATTAGATTCATATTAACAAGTCAAAATGTTACACCCTTGGCTTCGTTTCAAACCGAAACCCATCCACCAAGGGTGTAAGTTGTCCGAAAGCATATTAAAATTAACAATTGAAGGCTTCGTCCTGAAACACCAGGATCCCTCCACCTCCAATCGTTATATTGTTCTAAAGTGCAGGAAAAATAAATTGTTCAGCATACAGAAAATGTAAATTGTTCAACAGACATTAACCATTAAAAAAGTGGGCTCCGGCCTAAGCAATAACATCCATCATTGCCAACTTTGTTGCCCACTCATGAAGCAGCACCAACCACACCATCATCTCCACTAGCACCGACGCCTGCTCCACCATCTTCACTATCCTTGCCACCTTCCTCCGCTGCTACCTCATCCGCCTTAGAAGACCCGCCAGCCCCAGGTTTATTAGGATGCTTTACAAGGCTCCCTCCTAGATCCTTCAACTTGGCCTCCCAGACATCTACAGTCCAGGATGGACATTCAAAGCCCGCTTCTTTGGCCTTACAAGCCATCTTGATCCTGACTTGGAGAAGCGAGATCACAGCTGAATTTTTTAGGCCATCCCTAAAGAAGACCATCTCCTGCTCATGGTTAACCTGGATGGTGGCTAGCTTGAGTTCAGAATCCTGAGTCACCTTCTTCAGCTTATCCTCATAGTGTTGGGTCTTGGAGGGAGCGATCTTCCCTGATCCTCAATGGTGACCTCGACTTTCTTCAACTTGGCCTCTAGAAACTTGACTGCTTCACAAGCCTCGTTGTGAAGAAGCGCCAGGCGGTCCAGACCTTACAAAACAAAATGCAAGTATCAATCTATATAATCTAACTAGGATACAGGTTCAGCATACATGTGTAGGATACATGATACTGGATGTGGATATGCACCTGGTTGAAGGATGTGGTCATGGAATCAATGGACTCCATGAAGCCAAGACCCTCATAGGAAAAGGCTACAGCAGTAGTATCAGGGAAATCAGAACCCTTCCTCTTCTTGGATCCTGAGGCCTGGGACCTTGTTAGCAGAGAGGCTTTAGGAGCAGCAGAGGGCTTAGAGCTGGTGGCAACAAAGGGTTCGTTTTATCACCGAGACAGGCTTGGAAAAGCTATCAAACTCCTCAAGATCGAAAGTAGCAAGGACCTTAGTGGAATCTGCATAAAAGGGAGTAATTCCAGTTCTATCACATAATAATATCCTAATTAACCAAACATATGCTGGAATATTCAAAGCAGATATCCTTACCAGACATGATGGAAGTAGAATGTTGGCTGGAACTTGGATGGCTAAGCAAAAAGTTTCTTTCGATCTTCAGCAACTTGTAAATGGCCTTAATCCGTGTCTCTGACTCTGGAGTTGGGGGAACTAGTTTCCTAAAATTCGCTGCCCAAAAAACAAGGATATAAGTTCGGGATGTCATAGAAGGATACGTTTGGGGATATTCCTAAAAGCCTAAATTGTACCCTTGGTCAAACACTCCACCGGGAAATCACCGCCATTGACGATGGAGTCCCTCTTAACAAAGAAGAACTTGTACTTCCACTCATCCTTATTCTTGTTAGCTCGGAGAATGAGAGGACTATTGGAGGTGAAGAATAACAAGAACCGGCTAGACCCATGGGACCTCAAACTGTAGGCCAAAAGTAAATCAGCGATACAGATATCAGGAACGTGGTTGGTTTTGATCTGGTCAAGCACAAGTAAGATCCTCCAAATCATGGGCATGGTTTGGGAAAAGCTCAGATTAGTGACACGAAAGAACTCCATGATAAACTCAAGAACGGGAACCTAAGACCTAAGGAAAAAGGGTACGTCAAGAAACAAAGCCATTAAGTCGACGACACGCCCAATCAAAGATTCTGATTGTATGATCGGATGACAGGGTCGTCCGAGAAAGCACCAGAGAGTAGCTATGTCGACATTATCAAAGCTACAAACCTCCTACTCATGATTTTTAGCAGGTTCTGTGCAACAAATGTTGGAATGGAATCACCGGTACAAGATCTTGTGCATTTGTCCATGGAAAACTAATGGAGAAGAAGACGAAATGCAGAGGAAAAAGTTTAAAGGGGAGAGAGAATAATACCTGAATTCTGATGCTATGAGATAGAAGAAGGATTCGAGGAGAAGATATAGGGAAGAGACTAGCTAATTATGAGAAATATTGCCTTGGAAGTTGCACCAAGTCACATCAACATCTCTATCTCTTTAAAGATTTCGGACAACTAAAAATATATCCGTTGGAGTCGGGATATCCAACAGCTATATTTTTGGGGACAATTGTTATGGGTGGAATTTTGAACCTATATCCTGAAAATATATCCTGACTTTATGTTTCTAATCTGTGACAAGGATGCCAAACCAGGATACAGGTAACATCCTACAGAAGTATCTTGCTCGTTACTAATGGTTTGTTTGTATACTTCAGTTGCAAGGGACCAACGTTAGTGAGGACTAGGTTTACCTGAAGACTCGCTCAAAATGGTTGAGAGGTGAACGTATATAGCGGAAGAATAAGTCTACATTAGTCACAAGGGGATATTCTCCGTATCCCGGCATTGTAGAGTATTTAGTTAGAATTTCAAAACTATATAAGGGGATGCCGGATCATTAGAAAAACACATGTAATCTCGTACACACACCAATTACTCGCTATATTCACATCATTCACTCTCATTTCACAATCATTGTAACACTTAGAGCTGATTCGTGCATTATCCTAAAGCTATATCCTAATATTTCAATCAATAAGAAGAACAAAGGCAGCTGGCAGTTGTCAGCTCCAGAGGTTTTGTGTCAGCGATCTAGATCAAGGGCTTTCCTCATACATCTCGCATCAATCCTTACTTTTATTACTCATTGCTTGATAATTGATGTAGTTTGATATCCTGAAACTGTTTTCTTAATTAACCAAGTTAACACATTTGCAAATCTCTATAGCACACTACCTCGCAAACTAAATTTGATCACTTAATTGCTTCGGTAATTTTTGACCAAAATAGTAACCATGGACGAAATCAAACACACATCAATCTGATATGTTTCAAAAGTAAACCAATCGTGGTTCTAGGCCAAACGGAAGAAACGATGAAACAAAAACAATGATGGGTCATAGCCTATCGCCCGACACAAAACTTTGAAATGTAAAACCCTAGCAAGACCTTGGGGTGTAACTGACCGAAATACACTCTATAATGCTCTAAAATGTTAAAAACAAGGACCAAAAATGGATAACACAAGTTGGAAAACTCGAAATGACGGCAGTAAAGTGCAATCGAGCCTGAAGGACATTGATCGATCGACTTATCTAGACCCGAAGCCATCAGATTAAACTTTCGACCGATTCCCCATTCTTGACAAAATGCCTCAACCTCCTCTTGAATGAGGCGACAATAACTCACAGACAAATCTTTCGGTTGATACACTTTGTGTTTATCGCTTGTTCTTAGTTACGTCAGTAATTTACGATCTTTGTCTGTTGTGTCTGTAAATTTTGGTCGTGTCGACCAAATCAAGATATCCTCCTATCTTGATTTAGTGCGACGTTTATTCTGTTTGTGCGAATGAAAGATGCTTCATACGAGCAAGTTGCTTGCTCGTACGAGCCATTACATGTTCGTACGAGTCATTGCATGCTCGTACGAGTAACCCTGTTAACAAGAACATTGCTTGTTCGTACGAATGACATACTCATTCGTATGAGCCATAAGCTGTTCGTACGAGCAACCATCTCTGAATGTTCTTCGTTTCTTTGTAGTGCTTCGTACAACCAGTAACATTCTTCATACTGTTGCTAGGTGTTGGTACTATATATACAGACATGCACCTCAAGAGACACTAGGGGAGCACAGTGTGAGCACAGAGAGAGAACACTGAGAGTGTATAGAGAGATAAGCAGTTTATTCAAGAGTGTATGTACTGGGTCTCTCTACAAATGCACATAGTGAACATTTGAAGATATATCACCTGTTATATTGGTTGTGCTCTTGCTTTGGTTTGCATATACACTTAGATTCCGCACTCGTGTGTGTGTTAAAAACAAGGAAGTAGGTTATCTTGATCCTCCAAGTGGACCTACAAGTGGTATCAGAGTGTTGGCTCTCTTCCTTGTTTAAAACCAAGCATAGTATTGTGTTTGAGCAAGTTGTGAAGCTTCCCGGAAGTGTTCTTGAACTTCTAACTAGAAACTTAAGTTTTAAAAGAAAAGTAGCTTAAAACTTAGGTAAAACTTGTTGTATTCAAAAATATTTAATAAAAACCTTGTTAGAATACACTGAGACATGTTAGGATACGGTTTTTCTTGAAATTTTCTATCAAAGTTCAGATTGGACATATTTTTCGGTTAAACACTTGCCGGTAAACTCACCGGAATATTCCTGTAAGGTTGACCAAATCTCAGGACTTGACTGTTTTGACTGAAAAGCTAATATTAGAATGTTTGTCTTTTTAACCAAAACTGTGTAGACAACTGACATCTTTCGAACAAACTCTGAAACAAGTCCTTTTTACAAAAGTAAATTTTTCACCAACCAACCCTTCAAAAAGATTCCTCCCTACGAAAAACAAAACATCCACGAAAGACCTCCGTGCGAATAACCCATCCACATGAAGAACAAGTTTGTTCTTGCTAAAGACCAACTTACTCGCACGAAGAACTTGTTCGCACGAAGTATCAGTAGCTCACACGAAGAATAGTTGCTCGCACGAACAACCTAGCTCGCACGAAGAAAGGTGGTTCGTACGAGTCAGTGGTTCGTAAGAATAACTAAGTTTTTCGTGATTTGTTTTGGTTGTTCGTGGGCAGTTTTTCAATACTTCTTGGTTTTTAAAATTGTGAACTTTAACAGTAGACTTTTATTTCAAGATGAATTTTTGAAATTTTAAGTTAATTTTCATAAACAAGCAAACAAAGTGGGTATAAATCCTTGGGATTGGGGTGTAGTTCAAGTGCAAGCCAAGATTCATCACAATCTAGCTCCGCAACCTCATGGGTAAAATCTTTAGTACCTCCACAAACGATTGCTGCTAGTCAATGGGCGTTTGTTACGAATCAAAATCAAAGCGTTCAAACTCTTCTCCTTAGCGAGAGTGAAACTAGATGTAACAACCGTCCACCAAAGTTGAATCATATGAACGATTATCCTTCATGGAAAAGTCGTTTTCATACGTATGTTCTTGGTCAGAATACTGAGTTGTGGACATGTTTTACTTCTCCATACAAAGAATCTCTCGAAGAAGTTGTATTAAATTCAATCACTTTAGCCGAATTGGATGACAATGATAAAAGGGCCTATGATCTAGAAAAGAAGGCCTTTGCCATTCTTACACAAGCACTGCACAAAGATATTTATCATCAATTAATGTATTGTACAACTACGGAAGAGCTTGTGGGACTCTTTGAAATCAAGAGGAGAAGAAAATGCAGAAACGAGAAAAATTCGACATGATCTTTTAAAAAATTCGAAGAGCTTGTGGGACTCTCCCCATTCATTACCTTTCAATTACTTATAAAGCTTGAAAATCGAATGAGACATAAATCAGTTGAATTGTCATAATCGGAAATTTAATCGGAGAAGAAGAAGTACTGATATGATATAAGATTAATTAAAAACAGTTTTATGAACGGGTTAGACACACAGTCCAGTGGTGGACTGTGTGCAAACAATATGCATAACGTCCCGAGTTCGATTCTTGACACACGCACCTTCACAGAAATAAAATGCCTTTTTTTAGAGACCGAACCGGGTTAACTTCAGTAAGATGTTAAGTATAATAAAAACCAGAATAATTACCAAGTTAGACACACAGTCCGGCGGTGGACTGTGTGCCAAACTAAACCACTGGTCCCGGGTTCGAGACCTGTGGAGTGCACCGAGTCGTTACATTAAAATCTTTTTAAAATAAATGATTTTCGGATTAATTTAATTAGTATATAAATATAATTAAAAACAGAAATATTTCGGGTTAGACACGTAGCTCAGTTGGTAGAGCTGCGTGCACGTGAACGGGAGGTCTCGGGTTCGAGTCCTGCCCGGCGCATACATTTACACAATAAAACTGGTCAACGGTCAACGGTCAAAAAGTCAACATTTTTTATTTTTTTATTTATTTATTTTATTTAAAAATACTTAACATTTTTAAAGTTAGAAAATAGCCTAAAACTCACAAAAAATATATCCAAAAATCCTATTAAAATTGATAATAAAATCCATTTATTTACCTTACTTTTTCATTATTAATTAGGTTAGTTATTCCTCGTCGATCAATCCTCTAAACTCGTGCGCATTCATCATCATTCACCGAACGCATCCAATGTGAGTGAATCTCTACAAATTCCCCGTTTAAATCATGTTTTTGGGGTGTATCATGTGTCTTACTATTTATTATATTTAAATCATTGTGCATACATCATATCATGAATAAATGTGTACCCAGCCTATGTAAACTGTTTGTGTGATTATTGTTTAGATTTAATTTATTATTTTCAGTACATGCAATTTCATAGGCCCCCGCTCCCCATTCCATTATGAGCGTTGAGCAGTTCCCCATTTCATTATGAGCGTGAACCTGGCGTTGCCTACATACGATCGGCTCCGTTTGATTGAGCCTTGATCGCACAGACATTTATCATTTTCAGTACATGCAATACGATCGGCTCCATTTGATTGAGCCTTGATCGCACAGACATTTATCATTTTCAGTACATGCAATACGATCGGCTCCGTTTGATTGAGCCTTGATCGCACAGACATTTATCATTTTCAGTACATGCAATACGATCGGCTCCGTTTGATTGAGCCTTGATCGCACAGTTTCATTCATGTTATATATTTATGCAAGTTGATATGTTATTGTATGTTGTTGGTTTGTTAATGTATGTTATTGTTTGTTGTTGTTTGATATCTTATGCTAATGGTTTGTGATTGTATGCTGTTGGTTTGTTAATGTATGTTATTGTTTGTTGTTGTTTGATATCGTATGCTAATGGTTTGTTATTGTATGCTAATTGTTGTTATTGTATGTTTATTTACGTTTGTACATATATGAATATTGCACAATTTTTCCATATTAAATACAACCAGAAATAAATAATAAATGTTTTCTAACAAGGTTCACTCGCCAACTTTTTGTTGATCCAAAAACCATTTTTACACAAGATACAGGTGAACAGGATGAAGCAAGGAAAACATAGGAAATGCCTTAGAAGAAAATAATGAAGTCTAGGATGATGTGTAGAACATGATGTAATTATGATTGTATGTTTCCCTTTAAATTGTAATAATAAATATGAAACGTTATAATAAATGTCATGAGCTTTGATGATAACCCAATCATGCCCGATCATCTTTTCCGCTGCGGGTCGAGGTGTGACATATTGGTATCAGAGCTTTTGACTATAGGGATATAGGATAGGTTATTAGACCCTTAGAGCCTATACTATAGTTGACTAGATGTTAATTGTTTATGTGGTTACATGCAAACTTATGATATTTATTTGTTTCATATCTATTACATACACAAATGCATGCAAACATTTCCAATATTACATTTTGTGATACATAGTGAATTATACTTGCAGTCAAACATACATACTTACATACATATTCATCATACATGTTACAATATTCACATATTCAAATCATCTTCATACTTCCGTTATTCAAGATTTTGTCGCATTTTTCATTTTTCAAATCTCATCAAAGTGAGTTCTGCGACGGGCATGTAGTAACTGTAAGGGTATAAGTACCGGTAGTCGGAACGTCCTGTCTAGGTTGGCATTCGTATAAATCCAATATAACGGACCAGTTTGCCTACCTGGGGACTAACGATGAGAGTACGAAGGACCTATTAGGCCAAAGCATGCCACACCAAACGTCGTTCGAACTAACCCCACTTTGAGGTGTCACCGTGTCCACACCTGGACACATTCTGAATATCATACGTTACATATTTCTCGATTTTCTCCGGGTTTTAGTATACGTAACCAGGCAAACACATGCGAACCATATGAAAAACCCGGTAATCATGGGGGCCCACATGATTACGAAGGTGAAGTATGGCGGCATGCAAGGCCCAATTATGAGCAAAGCCCAAGACATCCTATGGATGTAGTAGATTTATTATGCTATGTTTATTTTATGAATATTCATTCCTAAATACGACACATGATCCCAAAAACATCCAACTCATACTCTTCATATGTATTCCTTGTAGATGTCTTCAAATTCCGCTCGTAGGAAGATGAGAGCAGGAAAAGCTCGCGAGCGCATGGCTGCCCTAATCGCTCAACAAATGGCTGCCGTAATACCCAACATTGTAATTCAAGTCCAACAAGCCCTTACCGCTAATCCTGTCAACCAAGAGGTTCAAAATGTTGTTAACCCTCCCCCAAATACCACTAAATGCACTTACAAGCATTTCAAATCCTGCGACCCTACAAAATACGAAGGGACTGAAGGTGTCACTGCTCTTCTCTATTGGTTTAAAGAAATGGAAAACATTTTTCTAAATTGCGATTGCCCCGATGATCGCAAAGTGCGATATGCTACTGGTCGTTTATATGGAATAGCACTTACTTGGTGGAATACAGAGAAGGCCAAACGAGGTGTTGAAGATGCTATGACTTTGACTTGGGAAGAGTTGAAAGAAATCATGACAAGACGGTTTTGCCCAAGGAGCGAAATCAAGAAATTAGAGGATGAGTTCTATTCATTGAAACAAAAGGAAGGCGACCACACTACATACAACAAGAGATTCTTCGAGTTAAATCAAATGGTTCCCAACTTGTTCACTCCCCACTACCGTTTGATCGAGCACTACATTCAAGGTCTTCCTTCAAAGATTCAAGACTCTGTAATAAGTACCACACCTGCAACCTTGGAAGCAGCAATGGAGTTAGCTACAGAGCTCACCGAGAACCGAATCCGGAACAAAGACTTCAAGGAGGAGGAGAAGAAGGATAAAGCATCGACTGAAACCTCCAACTACACCCAAACCGAATCCCCTTCTCAACCCATTTCTAAGAGAAAACGAGACGAGCAACTTTTCGCTGTCACCCAACGCAACCAACCAGCCTTACAAGCCGTACCCCTCCAAGCTATCCCAATCACTCAAGTAGCACCCAACTCAACCTACCCAAATAAGAAACCTTACCTTGGACCTCACCCTCGATGTAACACCTGTTTTTATCACTATCCATCTACCGTACTTTGTCGACTATGTGCGAATTGTGGACGCTATGGTCATTTGAGCAAAGTTTGCCGCACCTCTCAAAACCAAACCTCACCCCCTACTCAAAACATGATCCAAACATATCAACAACCCCAATACCCCATGTTCCCATATGTTCAAGCTTGTTTCAATTGTGGCGACCCTACCCACTTTAGAAACACGTGCCCTCAATTGGTTAACATCATAAACGCCCAAGCTCAAGCAAACCCAGTTAACCAAGCAAATCAAGAAAACCCAACCACTAGGCCACCAGCAAGAGGAAGAGTTTTCAACATCAACGCCAATCCGGTTGAAGATAATGACGGCCCAAACGAAAACACTCAACTAGTCCCCTTCACTGAAAATCAAGATTCAACTCCAACTGCTTAGTTTTATGTTTTCTTTATGATTATCTCAATTTTCACGTGTCTCAATTTTAAATTGGAAATTTATCCAAGGATCTTGATGCAAACTACTATTTCAGTTTTGTTTTGTACTCATTGATTTATCATTCATACCATCATACATCTCAACGTATTTCAATCTCATTATTTAAAGAAGTTGGGCTGTGTCTCACTTCTACATAGACTAACCTCTCCATCACAACAAACGAGAGAGGGACTGTCATCATTCAAACATGTATACTATCAGAAATATGACTCAGGCATTGTTTGTTGTGTTTATTTATGTTTTAGAGTCACATAGGACTAATCATAGCTTAAGGATAAAACCAATGAAAATTTGATGAGAATATGGTGGATACGCCGCTGGTACTTCCTATATATAAGTATTCTTATCAAAGGATCAGAGGCATTATCAGGCGGTTATGAGAAGTTCCATGTAGGATTTAGTAATGTTTTGGTTGAAATTTGTTTTACACTCACTGATTTAACATTCATATCAACTCGTCATTTAAAGAAATTGGATTGTGTTCCATTTTCTACATAGGCTAACCTCTCCATCATAACAAACGAGAGAGGTATTGTCATCATTCAAGGACTCAAGCTTTGGTTGTTGTGTTTGTTTATGTTTTAGAGTCGCATAGGACTAATCATAACTTACCGATAAAACCAATGAAAATTTGACGAGGATATGGTGGATACGCCGCTGGTACTTCCTATATATAAGTATTCTTGTCAAAGGATCAGAGGCATTATCAGGCGGTTATGAGAAGTTCCATGCAGGATTTGGTATTGTCTTGATTGAAGTTTGTGTTATACTCACTGATTTAGCATTCATATCATCTCATCATTTAAAGGAATTGGATTGTGTCATCAATCAAACATGTATGCTATCAGAATTAGGACTCAGATATTGGTTGTTGTGTTTATTTATGTTCTAGAGTCACATCATAGAACCAATCATAACTTACTGATAAAACCAATGAAAATTTGACAAGAATATGGTGGATACGCCGCTGGTACTTCCTATATATAAGTATTCTTGTCAGAGGATCAGAGGCATTGTCAGGCGGTTATGCGAAGTTCCATGTAGGTTTTAGTATTAGAAATTTATTTTAGGATATAACCTTATCTCCAAACGTACCAAAACTCTTGCGCATGAAATCATATTTAGTCAATCAACTCTATTAATCAATATTCATTATCATAGGCATCAAAAAGCAATTCCTGTAGCAGGGTATTCAACCCTTACAAGGAACGTTACCGCCTCAAACAAAATTTAAACTCTTACTCTTTTCTAAGTATGTAATTGTCAAATTAAAACACCATCCTTTTTAGACAAATATGCCACTACTTAAATTTTGGGACGAAATTTCTAAAAGTAGGGGATACTGTAACATCAGTCAAAAACCGGATTTACCAAACCCGCTTCGTTTATTAACCGAACAACCAGTTAAAAATTTCGTGGCGTATTTAATGCCCAAATTAATTTTAAACGATACATAATTAATAAGTATATTGGATTATCAAAGTTATATTTGAAAAAGTATTAAAAATAGTGGGTTAAAAATAAAACAAGGCTGCCAGGTTTCGAACCCGGGTCAGCCGGGTCAACATGGTCAACAAAGTCTTAACTCCCACACGCTCAACCGCTCCGCCACTCGTGATCTTTGTTTACATATTGAAACAATTAATACATAAATTAAATCTGGAAATCAAAACCCAGTTACACAACGCGCCCAAATCCGCTCACGCCGGAAATCCCGACAATTTCGTCAAAGTTTGCCGTTTCTTTTTGGTCATAACGTAAACATTAACAGTAAGGTCGGTTATAACTGAAGAAATCCATCAGTTTCATTCATTACCTTAAATTTCAATTCAAAACCGAAAAATACAATTCAAATCCGGGAGTTATACTTTATTCATTCAGTGAGCTCGCGAGTTTTATCAAAAACATACTCTTCATTTCACTCAGAAAACTTCACTGGAAGTCGCCGGAATTCTCTGTAAATTAACCGGAAAGTTTCGCCGGAAAACCGAATTCAATCCACCTTTTCTTTTTACCCAAAAATAAGATCATAGAACTCGTACTGACATCACTCCCACTCACCTTAAACCTCTGAAGAATCTCTGTCGCAAGAAATTTCACTCGCCGGAATTCTCTGCAAGTCGCCGGAAAACCGAGATTTCATCTACACGGTAAATACCTCGATTCTTTCCGTTCTAATCCGATTTTAGACTGTTACTAACTTCAATCCAACCATCAGAATCTATCCCAGACGACGTAGCCGGAATATTCAGCTCTCGCCGGAAAAACCTCTGAAACTTCTGATCTTACGCTGTGAATCGGTATAACCCTCCAAACTATTGTAAATCCTTGTTTAAATACCTCCATATCATAACTAATCGAACAAAACTGGTAATTGACTCTAACAGCCGAAGTTCACAAACAGAGTCGACGAGTCTTCGCCGGAGTTCTGTGAAAGACGCTGATCGGTATACTCTTTCCCCCAAACTCTCCCCATTCATTACCTTTCAATTACTTATAAACCTTGAAAATCGAATGAGACATAAATCAGTTGAATTGTCATAATCAAAAATTTTAATCGGAGAAGACGAAGTACTGATATGATATAAGATTAATTAAAAACAGTTTTATGAACGGGTTAGACACACAGTCCAGTGGTGGACTGTGTGCAAACAATATGCATAACGTCCCGAGTTCGATTCTTGACACACGCACCTTCACAGAAATAAAATGCCTTTTTTAGAGACCGAACTGGGTTAACTTCAGTAAGATGTTAAGTATAATAAAAACCAGAATATTTAACAAGTTAGACACACAGTCCGGCGGTGGACTGTGTGCCAAACTAAACCACAGGTCCCGGGTTCGAGACCTGTGGAGTGCACCGAGTCGTTACATTAAAATCTTTTTAAAATAAATGATTTTCGGATTAATTTCATTAGTATATAAATATAATTAAAAACAGAAATATTTCGGGTTAGACACGTAGCTCAGTTGGTAGAGTTGCGTACACGTGAACGGGAGGTCTCGGGTTCGAATCCTGCCCGGCGCATACATTTACACAATAAAACCGGTCAACGGTCAACGGTCAACAAGTCAACGGTCAAAAAGTCAACATTTTTTATTATTTTTATTTATTTATTTTATTTAAAATACTTAAAAATAACATTTTTAAAGTTAGAAAATAGCCTAAAACTCACAAAAAATATATCCAAAAATCCTATTAAAATTGATAATAAAATCCATTTATTTACCTTACTTTTTCATTATTAATTAGGTTAGTTATTCCTCGTCGATCAATCCTCTAAACTCGTGCGCATTCATCATCATTCACCGAACGCACCCAATATGAGTGAATCTCTACAAATTCCCCGTTTAAATCACGTTTTTGGGGTGTATCATGTGTCTTACTATTTATTATATTTAAATCATTGTGCATACATCATATCATGAATAAATGTGTACCCAGCCTATGTAAACTGTTTGTGTGATTATTGTTTAGATTTAATTTATTATTTTCAGTACATGCAATTTCATAGGCCGCCGCTCCCCATTACATTATGAGCGTTGAGCAGTTCCCCATTTCATTATGAGCGTGAACCTGGCGTTGCCTACATACGATCGGCTCTGTTTGATTGAGCCTTGATCGCACAGACATTTATCATTTTCAGTACATGCAATACGATCGGCTCCGTTTGATTGAGCCTTGATCGCACAGACATTTATCATTTTCAGTACATGCAATACGATCGGCTCCGTTTGATTGAGCCTTGATCGCACAGTTTCATTCATGTTATATATTTATGCAAGTTGATATGTTATTGTATGCTGTTGGTTTGTTAATGTATGTTATTGTTTGTTGTTGTTTGATATCGTATGCTAATGGTTTGTGATTGTATGCTGTTGGTTTGTTAATGTATGTTATTGTTTGTTGTTGTTTGATATCGTATGCTAATGGTTTATTATTGTATGCTAATTGTTGTTATTGTATGTTTATTTACGTTTGTACATATATGAATATTGCACAATTTTTCCATATTAAATACAACCAGAAATAAATTATAAATGTTTTCTAACAAGGTTCACTCGCCAACTTTTTGTTGATCCAAAAACCATTTTTACACATGATACAGGTGAACAGGATGAAGCAAGGAAAACATAGGAAATGCCTTAGAAGAAAATAATGAAGTCTAGGATGATGTGTAGAACATGATGTAATTATGATTGTATGTTTCCCTTTAAATTGTAATAATAAATATGAAACGTTATAATAAATGTCATGAGCTTTGATGATAACCCAATCATGCCCGATCATCTTTTCCGCTGCGGGTCGGGGTGTGACACAAAAGCCTTTCTTCCTCGACCTCAAGATGTTAGTTCAACTGCTCAAGCTTATGAACAAGCATTTGATCCAAAAGCATATCTTCCCCAACCACAAGTTGTTACACCGCAAGTTCAACAACAAGCTTTCTATGGTAAAAACTTTCTACCCTCAAATTCCAACACTGTCAGACTCGATACATCAAACCTCTCTAAGGTAAGTGTGGAAGTTGCCCGGGAACACATGGAGCTTCTGAACACTTTGGTGAGCTCCTACGGCGGTTTAGTAGCTGGAAAAATTGGTAACATCAATTTAACCAGTGAAGACTATGCACAAATCGATAAGGAGGATATGGAATTGATTGATATCAAATGGGTGTTTGCAAGTGCAGTGAGAAGGGCAAAACATTTATGGAGAAAACAGGAAGAACTAATCTAGAAAGCAATAAGGATACTCCATACGGTTTTGAAAAAAGGAAAGTCACTTGTTTCAACAGTAGAGAAAAGGGGCATTTTAAAAGAGAATGCACGAAGCCTCCACAGCAAGGGAATTAATATCCTTTCAACAGAAATCAAGTTACTAACAACGAAAGAGCAATGGTTCCTACAAATAATTCCAACCGAGCATTAGTAGTTCAAGCAGATGAACGCTGTGATTGGTCTATTCAATTGGAAAACAATGGTGGAGGAGGAACTACATACTATGCCAAAAAATTAAAAAATAGTAACAATGGAGAATCGTCCAGAAATGATGACAGTTCATGGGTAGCAGCAGTTCAGATGAAGCAGAATCGACTTCGAGTGAAGATCGATCTGAAGATGTTAATGCTGAAGAAGATGATGTAATTACTGAAACTCAATCAACGAATAGCGGCAAAGAAGATTTGGAGCATGAAACGGAAGGACCATCTGATGAGTTTTCTAAGCATCTCTCATTAACCGGATCTTCCACTCTTCGTGCAGCATTCATGACCCGTTTAGATTGCCAATCCAGTCAGGTAAGTTTCGATAAATCTATTGTGTTTAAGTGTTTTGAATGTATAGCTTTAAAAGGTAAATACTTAGAACTTGAAGGAAAATTTGATCACACAAAGAAGCATCATCAGAGTTTGATTGTAGATCTAACAAAATGCACTAAGGCAAACACAGCTCTTAAGAAAAATGAAAAGGAATTTAAAACAACAATTGAAACCTTAAAGAAAGATGTTTCTGAGTTAACAAAGAATGTTTTGAGAAAACAAACAACCATTAACAATTATATTAACATGCTTGAAGAAACGAAAAGGAGTTAGCCTGTGCAAAGTGTGAACATGATGCAATCAAACTCAAGTTGGACAGTTACTCCAACTCAAGATATGTTTTAGATCACATCATCAATGTTCAAAAGAAGAAAGGTGATGTGAAATGCATAGGTTATCAGGCTTGTCCCCCTCTAGTTAGGCACAATTACACCAAAATGCCAGATGATAAAGATACGCCACAGTTTGAACCCATCATCCCATTGGATCTAGCTGAATTTACAGCTGGTCTAGGGTTCACTAAGGGCACATCTTCAAGTCAAGGTCAATCAGATGACATCAATGACTCAAAGTCTATGAATGATCAAAATCCTCCAATTATTGAGGATTATGATAGTTCAGATGACGAGTCGGATGAGGACAAACCTAAACAGTCAGATATGGTAACAAAAGAGGAAAATGTACCTCACAAAAATCACATTCTCTGTGATCCTTTAACGAAACCGTGTGTGACTGCCAATGTCAAGATTGCTGAAGCTCATATTGAAACTTGTGAAAGCATGAACTTGCTTTATATGTTGATTGGTTCCAACAAAGTTTACTCAAACAAAGATTTTCCCATCAAAAATGTCAATCAATCCTTGATTGATAAAGTTTTTGAGGATTCTGCCAGAAAGTTTTTGGGTGATTCGAGTCCAAGAGTTGTAGTAACTCAGTGTGCTCCTCTCCTAAAAACCGAAGTTAGAAAGAAATATGGAAATCAAAAATTGAAACCTCAAAACAATCAACTAAAGCAAAATCACGCTAACCAAGAAAATGTGTTGATACAGTTTTGTGTCTGTCGCTTGTTCTTAGTTACAGTTGTAATTGTACGGTCTTTGCTCAAGTGTCTATATAGGTTTGGTCGTGTCGAATAGATCGAGATATCCTTCTATCTTGATCTAGTATGACATCTTAGCTTGTCTATGTTAATCAGTTGCATGTGTGCATACTGATAAGTCTTGTGTACGTCAAGTCTACACACGTTCTCCAGGAATAAGGATTCTGTGCGAACCAAGAGATTTCATACGAAACACAGGTTTCATACGAATCAAGTAGTATTTCATACGAATCAAGCATTTCGTACGAAACAGTGACTCGTACCAAATTCTGGAGTTGTGTCTCGTGTGAAATAGTGTGTTCCATATGTCTGGATTCGTGTTTCGTACGAACTCTAGACGGGCACTATATAAGCAGACATGCACTTCTCAGTCAGGGTGTTGACTCACATGTGAGAGTTGGTTAGACCAGAGAGTTTGTTATCCTTTCAGTTGGATATCTCTGAAGACGAAGACACAAGAACACAGCAAGTTTGTTTGAGTCATACAAGCATTGTGTGTATATTTTTGTACTTGTTCTCAATCATTAATCAAGATAGTGAATCTTTAGTTACCCCGTGTTCTTTACTTTTCTTTGGTTGCATACACACTTGGATTCCGCACTTGTGTGTGTATCATATGAACAAGGAATAGGTTTAACTTGATCCTCAGGTGGACCTACAAGTGGTATCAGAGCTTTGGCTCTTTCCTTGTTCAAAACCGTGCTTAGTTGTGTCTGAACTAGTTTGAAGATTTCTGAAGTGTTCTTGAGCCTCCAGCAGAAAACATAAGTTTTGAATAGATAACTGACTTAAAACTTGGTTAAAATCTGCTGCATGCAGAAAATTTTTGTGGTAAATTTTTTCTGAAGAACACGCTTGAAGAAGAAATCTGCAAAATTTGAATCTGATTAGTTTGGTAGGGCTGACATTTTCTGACTTGGATCTGGACCTGGACTGTTGACTGATATAACTATTAAAAAATATGTGTTTTAACTAAAAGTAGGTAAGACAACAGGTATTTTTAAAAAGGCAGATCTACACAAGAAAGGAAATCTCTCACCAAACCATTTCTGAAAAGATTCCTCTGAAAAACACTGAACCAAAATAGTTTATGCGACTGAAAAATTTCTTGCGAATCATCTGACCCGCACGAAACATCCTGTCTCGCACGAAACATCCTGTTTCGCACGAAACAGTTGTTGTTTGTTTTTCGTGTTTTTCAAAGCTTTGTGATTTTAAGAATTTTTCATATTTTCAGATCTGTGAATTTTTAAAAGGTAATTATAATTGTGAAACTTAAAAACCTTTAAATTTTCATAAAACAAGAAAATATAATGAGTTCTAACCCATGGGATTGGAGTTGTTCAAGCTCAAATCAGGAGTCTTCGTAAAGCTCTGCAACATCATGGGTAAAATCTTTGATGCCTCAACTACAGCAATAATCTCTGCAAATCAATGGGCGTGTGTTGCGAATCAGAATCAAAGCATCCAAACTCTGTTAATGAGCGAAAGGGAAACAGGGAGTAATAATCGACCGCCGAAGTTAAATGACATGAACGATTATCCTTCATGGAAAAGTCGTTTTCATACGTATGTTCTCGGTCAAAACACGGAATTGTGGACGTGTTTCACTACCCCCTATAATGAAGCACTTGAAGAAGCTGGATCAAATCCAACCACATTGGCCAATCTAGTCGAAAGTGACAATAAAGCTTACGATCTAGAGAAAAAGGCATTTGCTATCCCCACACAAGCTCTGCATAAAGACATTTATCATCAGTTTGTGTATTGTACTACAACGAAAAATTTGTGGGACACTTTGGAAGCAAGAGGTGAAGGTAACGCTGCTACCAGGAAGATTCGGCATGATCTGCTCAAGAAAGTGTTTGAAGGTTTCATGTTCATGGAGAACGAAACTTTGAATGATATGACCACTCGGTTTTATCATCTTCTCAGTGAAATGTACTCGTATAAAGTGTTAGCAGCACCACAAGAAATTGTGATGCGATTTGCTGATGCTTTACCACCAAAATGGGGTCAATTTATTGATCTTTTAAAACATACAGGTGTTTTGGACTCAATTAGTATTTATTAATTTGTGCAGAAACTAGAGAACAAGAATGAAGAAGAACTCTGGAAGGCACAACGAGTCTCTACTCCACAAAACCCTGAAATGTATTTTGGAGGTATAAATGCAGGTACAAGCTCAAGCCAGCAACTGAAGCTGCAAACCGCGTTTGTGTCAAACGTGAACCCTTTTCTACCCCAACCAGTTCAATCAAGTCAGTCTACATGTTCGAGTAATCAAGCCTATGGACAAGCTTTTGATCTGTAGGCCTTCCTTCCACAACCAAGGGATTTAGCGCATAAAGCTCCTCAACAAGCTTTCTATGGAAGCAACAGTCAATCAGCAAATCCCAACACTGTCAAACTTGACACGTCAAATCTCTCCAAAATCAATGTAGAAGTTGCACAAGAACATGCGGAACTTCTAAATACCATGGTCAGTGCGTATTGTGGTTTAGTTGCAGGTCAAATAGGGAACATCAATTTGACAAACAAAGACTATGAACAAATTGACCGAGATGAAATGGAGCTGATGGACATCAAGTGGGCATTTGCAAGTGCTATGATAAGAGCGAAGGATTATATGAGAAGAACGGGTAGAACCAGTTTGGAAAGCAAGAAGGATACAAACTACGGCTTTGACAAAACCGCCGTCACTTGCGTCAACTGCGGAGAAAGAGGTCACTTTAAGCGGGAATGCACAAGACCCAGCAAGGAAGGAAATCACAACCCCTTTCGAAATCAGTCTCAACCATCCAACACAGCATAGTACAACAACGAAAGAAGAATAGTAGATGTTGGCAACTCTAACAATACCAATCAATCAGGACCTTCAAACACGCACAGAGCTTTGGTAGTTCAGTCTGATGAAGGAAGCAATTGGTCAGTACAGTTGGGAACTGAGAACAACGGAAGAACTGCATGCTATGCGAAGATCGTGGATCAAATCAAGCATGATCCCAGCATCAATACTCCAAATAACGATTATACATCTGGGGATGTTGGCAGTTCTGATGAAGAATGTTGAAGTTCAGATGGCTATGGATCTGATTCTAGTGAGAAGAAAGGAAGTGATGCTGAGGTTGAAGAGTTGCTGAGTGAAGCTGAGATGTTGAAATCTGAAAAGGTAGGTATGACGAGGAATGCAGAAGCTGGGGTGAAAGAGATAGAAACACTCTCTACAGATGGTGCAGCTTTTCCTCATCACACTACCTTTATGGCAAATGTTGAAGGTTCTTCAAAACAGGTAAATTTTGAACCTCCTACTGTTTGCAATGACTGTGTTGAATTAAAAATAAAGTATGAAATCGTCAACAGTCATAATCAAAATTTAGTTCTTGAACTATCAAAATGCAAAGAGGCGAATTTGGCGCTAACTAGAAATGAAAAAAGAATTCAAATCTGTAATAGAAACCCTTAAGAAAAGTGTTTCTGAATTGACAAAAACAGTTTTGAATAAACAGACTGGAATTAATAACTACATTAATCTCCTAGAAGAAACAAAGAAAGAGTTAGCCATCGCCAAATGCGAATATGATTCGATCAAACGCAAATTGGAAAGTTATTCTAACTCCCAATATGTGCTTGATCATATTATTGAAGTTCAAAAACTAAAGGGAGATGCCCAATGCATAGGGTATAAGTCGTGTTCACCCCCAATGAAACACAACTATACCAAAATGCCTGATGAAGAGAAGATGCCTCGTTTTGAACCCTCTGTACCTTTGAATCCTGAGGAATTCGCAGCAGGGTTAGGGTTCAAACTAGGCAATTCCTCTCAAGAACCAAGCAAGCTAGAAAGTTCATCGTCTGATGAAGAAGAGGATGATACATCAGATGATGAATCAATAAATGATGAACAGGATCAGTCTCTTGATGAAAGGAAAAGAGTAGAATCTTCTGCTACTCCGTACTCAATTTGTTGAGAATCAAGAGACCGTTCCTAAGAAATCTGTCAAGACACAAGTGTCGACAGATGAAGCAAATAATGTGTTGTATACTTTGGTTGGAGATAAGAAAATCTATTTAAACAAATATTTTCCAATTAAAAATGTAAATCCAATTTCTATAGATCAGGTTTTTGAAAAATCAACAACCAAACCTTTAGAAAGGAAAAAGCCCACCAAATCACAACCACTATCCGCTTCAAAAGAAAAACAATGGAAACAAGTTGAAAAGCCTACAGTTTCTCAACCGAAGGTTGAAGCAAAAGGCTCTCGTTACCAGAAAAAGGCCAAAACTGTTAAATTTATGAGTTCTAAAGGTACCGATAAAGTCGAAACTTTTCAAGGAAAATCTAATGTTGATTTTGTAAAGAAAGTTAAGATTTTGAAAAGAAATAGTCAAAACAATTACACCCAACACACTGATGGATGTAATGAAAATGAACCTAGTACCTCAAACCCCACAAGTTCAATGTCAAGCCAAGAAACACGATCTCCTAGTTTTGTTGAAAGGAGAACTTGTTTCAAATGTGGAGAGTTTGGCCACATTATAAAGGATTGTCAAAATCCAGCCAAATCAAGATGTATAGAGGAAACCCCTCATGAACCAACTTGCAAACGTAAATATGTTTCTCCGACTCAAGATAAACGAATCATTAAGGATCAAAAAGAGAAACAAAAACGTAAACAAGTAAAAGCAGTTGAGAAAGATTTAAAATCGGATTCTTCAAAAAAATGATCAAAGATCTTCAAAGTCAATAAAACCAGACACTGTTAAAACTGTAAATAATAGTAAATCTGGTAATAAGCAAGGATCTTGGAAACAGAAGACCGGTAATGGTTCAAAAGGAGTTTCTCAGTTTGTTAATCATCAAGAAATTGAGATTACATTTCTCAATGATAAGGGACGACCCAAGACCACTAAGGCTTGGGTCCCCATCTCAAACTAATCTTGTTTGTGTAATGTGCAGGGTGTTCAAGGAGGAACTGTAAACAGTCATTGGATTGTTGACAGTGGAGCATCAAGGCACATGACGGGCGACTTACGGCTCCTATATGATGTGAAAAGCATAAGGGGTGGTTATGTTGCTTTTGCTGGTGACAAAGGTGGATACATCACAGTAGAAGGAATGGTCTCCAACAGTGTTGTGAGCTTCGACAAGATCAATTATGTGCGGAAAATTGATCACAATCTTCTTAGCGTTTCTCAAATATGCGACAAGAAGTTCACGGTACATTTTGATGATGCCGGATGTTATGTGCTGAAACCTGGATTCAAGATCCCCAAGGAATGGATTCTCCTATCGGCTCCAAATTAATGATTTGTATATTCTTGATATGAGCCAAGCTATTACAACATCTGCACAAGTCACATGTTTTGTCTCTAAAGCCACCGAGAAGGAATCAATCTCTTGGTACAGACGTATGGGACACATTCACCTGAGGAAAATGAACTATTTGGTGAAGAAAAATCTAGTGAATGGTGTACCAATGAAGAATTTTCATCTTCAAGACATTTGTGTATCATGCCAGAAAGGGAAGCAAGCGAGAAAATCCCATCCCGTGAAGAAGATCAACACTGTGAATATGCCACTAGAACGTCTTCATATGGACCTATTTGGACCTATGAAACACAAGACTACCTTTGGTGACTCTTATTGTCTGGTAGTTACTAATGACTATTCCAGATTCTCATGGGTAAATATGTTGACACATAAGAGTGAAGTTCCTACTATCTCAAGAATCTCCTGACTCTGTTAGAAAATTTGTATAATCTGAAAGTAAGGAGAATCAGAAGCGACAATGGCACCGAATTCAAGAATCAAGTTACGGACGAGTACTGTTCCTCAAAGGGTATTCTGCATGAGTACAATTCTCAATACACTCCATAACAAAATGGTGTCGCTGAGAGGAAGAATAGAACTCTTATTGAAGCTACAAGAACCATGTTAGTAGAATCAGAACTTCCTGTTCAATTTTGGGGAGAAGCTGTTGCTACTGCATGCTACACGATGAATAGAGTTTTGACGGTGAAGAGCCATGGGAAAACATGCTTTGAGTTGTTACATAAAAGGAAACCGGATATTTCTTTCTTAGAACCTTTTGGAGCTCCATGCACTATGATCGACCCACATGGAAAGTTTGGTCCCAAGGCTATCGAAGGTTTCTTTCTTGGATATGCTACTCCAAATTTCCGGGTGTGGAATTTATCTTCGAAGAAGATTAAAAAATGGGGTGAAGTCAAGGTTCAGAGATATACAGAAGCTTTAAGAGCTCCGGGTGCTCCTTGGATGTTTGACTATGATGGGATGTTTGACTCCTTTAATCTGCCAACTTTTGATGGTGCAACAGCCGCTGCTCAGATGTTATTGGAAAGTGATACTGCAGTAGACTCGTCATTAGCTCGACCAATTATTGTTAACCCTCAAGTATCGACTTCGGTTAACAACCTTGTTCAAAATGAGGAATTCGAAGACGCTGCGGATTATAATGTTTCATCAGAAGAAGATGAGTTTCATGATGCAAATGAAGTTGCCTCTGGTGCGGTTCCTGGATTTTCAAATGATACGTCAAAGATTCAACCTCAAGGAACGACTGAAGGTCAGTCATCTACAACGTCATCAAATCCAGCTCTCGATTTTACTGTTGATCTGAATATCAACAATTTGGGTATAAATTCTCGAGTTCCTGATGTGCCAGAAACTCGAATTCATAATATCCATCCTCGGTAGAATATTATTGGAGATGTCCAAAGTGGTGTGCAGACTCGTAATCAGCTTCAAAACAACCAAAATGCTGGATTGTATTCGAAAATCAGAGAATCAGGGGAGCAGAATGATTGGTCTTTTGCCTACTATATGTGCTAAGTAGAACCTGTAACATCCGTCAAAAAACGGATTTTACCAAACCCGCTCCGTTTATTAACCGAACAATCAGTTTAAAATTTCGTGGCGTATTTAATGCCCAAATTAATTTTAAACGATACATAATTAATTATTATATTGGAATATATAATTTGTTTTTGAAAAATTGTTAAAAATAATGAAATAAAAATAAAATGGCATTGCCGGGTTTCGAACCCGGGTCAGTCAGTCGGGTCAACAACGACTTAACACCCACACACTCAACCACTGCGCCACTTGTATTCCTTGTTAATTAATGGAAACAATTAATACATATTATAATTCTCGAATTCAAAATCGGCGCGCCCAAATGCAGTCGTCGGAAATCCCGGCGATCTCGCGAGATTGGACGGTTACTTCAGTTATAACGTAAACCTTAAACACTGCATCGGTTATAACCGACGCCTGAACCCGCGACACAAGCTATAACCGCCGGAGAATTTCTAACCGACGAATCAAGTCGGAAATCGGACCAAATTCATCGATGACCTGCCTTATAAATACCCCCTCAAACCTCTGCAAGCTTTTTCGCTCAAAACCGCACCTTTACCCGACGTAATTCCACTCGCCGGAAAAGTTCTGCACCTCGCCGGAAAACCGAGCCCTTCACTTCTGAGCCTTACTGAACCCCCTGAGCTTATACCGAAGTCACCCACATCCTTTTCAAGCTTGCTGAAGACTCTCTGCCGCAAGACACACGACGCCGGAATCTTTTGCTGTCACCGGAGTTCTGCCGGAGAAACAGAGAAGTCCAATCGGTATACCTTACGCTTAAATCTTTCATTCTTTTTATATATCTCACATGTAATTAACCACCAGACACTAATGAACATGATTAAAACTTCGAACCAGTCAGTCATCGTTTCTGGTTAAGACTGACGAAGAAGACGAAGTTTCGGTAACATATAAGTTTAATTAAAATCAAGTTATAACTCGGGTTAGACACACAGTCCAGCGGTGGACTGTGTGCACATTAAACACGCTTACGTCTCGAGTTCGAATCTTGTTCCGCGCACCTTCGCCCTAATAAAAATGCTCTTTTTTTTTACCGAACCGGAGTCAAGACGCAAGATGTTAAGTTTAATAAAAACCGGAATAATAACCAAGATAGACACACAGTCCAGTGGTGGACTGTGTGCGCATTTAAAACACAGGTCACGAGTTCGAGTCCGGACTACCACACCGGTCCGGACAATTATCAAAATTTTTATTTAAGTCAGAAATGAAAGTACTTAGTTTGTATTTAAGTATAATAAAAATCAGTTTATTTAACAAGTTGGACACACAGTCCAGCGGTGGACTGTGTGTTAACTCAACCTACAGGTCCCGGGTTCGAGACCTGTGGAGCGCACCGGTCCGACTCATTAAATCGTTTTTAAAAATAAATGGTTTTCAGTTTAAATCTAATTAGTATATAAATATAATTAAAAACAGAAATATTTCGGGTTAGACACGTAGCTCAGTTGGTAGAGCTGCGTGCACGCGTACGGGAGGTCTCGGGTTCGAGCCTCACTCAGCGCACACATACACGCATACGAACCGGTCAAAGTCAACAGGCAATGGTCAATGGTCAACGGTCAACGGTCAACGGTCAACGGTCAAAAAAGTCAACATTTTTTATTAATTTTATTTATTTATTTTAAATTAAAAATCAATTAAAAATACTTAAAAATAACATTTTTAAGGTTAGAAAATAGCCTTAAACTCACAAAAATACACCCAACAATCCTACTAAAATGGATTAATAAAATCCGTTTACTTACCGAAACATTATGCCATTATCTAGGTTAATTTCACTCGTGGTTAAAACCACTTTGTGCGCATTCAACATCATCAACCGAACGCACCCACTGTGCGTGAATCTTACAACTCCCCCTTTTTAATTACACGTTTTGGGGTGTGTCATGTGTCACAAAATAATTAACTCGTTTATTTAAACTCGTGCCATACCACATTGTGATCTAAACTTAGATTGTTTATATTGTTATGGTTATGTATTTCATTTTGTCAACTTATATGAAAGTCATTCATTAAGCCCATCAGTTCCTCGTGGGAGACGAGTTGAGCAACACGTGCCTCAAAACAAATCCATTATTGTTCATGTGTGTGTTATTGAGTTTATATTGTTTGTAGTTATGTATTTCATATTGTCAAGTTTATGCAATTCATTCATTAGGCCCATCAGTTTCTCGTGAGAGACGAGTTGAGCAACGCGTGCCTCTAAACGATCCATTATTGTTCATGTGTGTATTGTTTAATATTAAATTGATTGGTGAATAAGTTTACATCTATTTTTACTCATGTGTGGTTCTGCACTTATTTTATAATCATTTAAATAAACTTGTTCAAATGTTTTCCATAGGATTCACTCGCCAACTTTTTGTTGATCCAAAAACCCTTTTTACACATGATACAGGTGAACAGGATGAAGCAAGGAAAACATAGGAAATGCCTTAGAAGAAAACAATGAAGCCTAGATTGATATTTAGGACATGTTGTAATATTGATTGTAATTTTCCATTAAAGTGTATTAATGAATATGAAACGTTAACATAAATGTCATGAGCTTTGATGATAACCCAATCATGCCCCGATCACCTTTTCCGCTGCGGGTCGGGGTGTGACAAATTGGTATCAGAGCCATGACTATAGGGATATAGGATAGGTTATTAGACCCTTAGAGCCTATACTATAGTCTGCCTAAACTTTAATTGATTAGGTGGTTATATACAAACTTATGATATTTATTTGTTTCATATTTGTTTATACTTACAGTCAAACATACATACTTATATACACATTCATCATACATATTTCAATGTTCATATATTTAAATCATTTTCATACTCTCATTATTCAAAGATTTTGTTGCAATTTTCAAATCTCATCAAAGTAAGTTCTGCGACGGGCATGTAGTAACTGGAAGGATACAAGTACCGGTAGTCGGAACGTCCTGTCTAGGTTGGCATTCGTATAAATCCAATATAACGGTCCAGTTTGCCTACCTGGGGACTAACGATGAGAGTACGAAGGACCTATTAGGCCAAAGCATGTCACACCAAACGTCGTTCGAACTAACCCCACTTTGAGGTGTCACCGTGTCTACACCTGGACACATTCCGAATATCACACGTTATATACATATTTCTCGATTTTCTCCGGGTTTTAGTGTACGTAACCAGGCTAACACATGCGAACCATATGAAAAACCTGGTATTCATGGGGGCCCACATGATTACGAAGGTGAAGTATGGCGGCATGTAGGGCCTAATGACGAGCAAAGCCCAAGACATCCTATGGATGTAGTAGATTTATTTTTCTATATTTATTTTATGAATGTTCATTCCTAGTGCGACCCATGATCCCAAAAGCATCCAACTCATACTCTTGACATGTATTCCTTGTAGATGTCTTCTAACCTCGCCCGTAGGAAGATGAGAGCAGGAAAAGCCCGCGAGCGCATGGCTGCCCTAATCGCTCAACAAATGGCTGCCGTAATACCCAACATTGTAATCCAAGTCCAACAAGCACTTACCGCTAATCCTGTCAATCAAGAAGAGCAACACGTTATCAACCCTCCCCCAAATACCATTAAATGCACCTACAAGCATTTCAAATCATGCGACCCTCCAAAATACAAAGGGACTGAAGGTGTCACTGCTCTACTCCATTGGTTTGAAGAAATGGAGAACACTTTTCTAAATTGCGATTGCCCCGATGATCGCAAAGTGCGATATGCTACCGGTCAATTATACGGGATAGCACTTACTTGGTGGAATACAGAGAAGGCCAAACGAGGCGTTGACGATGCTATGACTTTAACTTGGAATGAATTGAAGGAAATCATGACCAGACGATTTTGCCCAAGGAGCGAAATCAAGAAATTAGAAGATGAGTACTATTTGTTGAAGCAAAAGGAAGGCGACCACACCACGTACAACAAAAGATTCCTCGAGTTACATCAAATGGTTCCCAACATGTTCACTCCCCTCTACCGTTTGATCGAGCACTACATTCGTGGTCTTCCGTCAAAGATTCAAGACTCTGTAATAAGTACCACGCCTGCAACTTTGGAAGCAGCAATGGAGCTAGCAACAGCGCTCACCGAGAACCGAATCCGGAACAAAGACTTCAAGGAGGAGAAGAAGAAGGATAAAGCATCGACTGAAACCTCCGACTATACCCAAACCGAATCCCCTTCTCAACCCAATTCTAAGAGAAAAAGAGACGTGCAACTTTTCGCTGCTATCCAACGTAATCAACCAATTTCACATGCCATACCCATCCAAGCTATCCCAATCACTCAAGTGGCACCCAACTCAACTTACCCAAATAAGAAACCATATCTTGGACCTCACCCTCGATGCAACAACTGTTTTTATCACCATCCTCTTACCTTACCTTGTCGACTGTGTGCAACTTGTGGACGCTATGGTCATTTGAGCAAGGTTTGCCGCACCTTTCAAAACCAAATCTCTCCCCCTACTCAAAACATGATCCAAACCTATCAACAACCCCAAACCCCATGTTCCCATATGTTCGAGCTTATTTCAATTGTGGCGACCCTACCCACTTTAGAAACACGTGCCCTCGATTGGTTAACATCATCAACACTCAAGCTCAGTCAAACCCAGTTAACCAAGTAAACCAAGGAAACCCAACCGCTAGGCCACCAGCAAGAGGAAGAGTCTTCAACATCAACGCCAATCCTGTCGAAGATAATGACGGCCCAAACGAAGATACCCAACTAGTCCTCTTCACCGAAAATCCAGATTCAACTCTAATCGTTTAGTTTTATGTTTTTCTTTATGTTTTAGAATCACATAGAACCAATCATAACTTAAGGATAAAGCCAATGAAACTTTGACAAGAATATGGTGGATACGCCGCTGGTACTTCCTATATATAAGTATTCTTGTCAAAGGATCAGAAGCATTATCTGGCGGTTATGAGAGGTTCCATGTGTAAACTGTTTGAGCAATTATTGTTTATTATTTTCAGTACATGCAATCATAGGCCGCCGCTCCCCATTACATTATGAGCGTTGAGCATGTTCCCCATTTCATTATGAGCGTGAACCCGGCGTGCCCACATACGATCGGCTCCGTTTGATTGAGCCTTGATCGCACAGACATATTTCATTTTCAGTACATGCAATACGATTGGCTCCGTTTGATTGAGCCTTGTTCGCACAGACATTTTTCATTTTCAGGACATGCAATACGATCAGCTCCGTTTGATTGAGCCTTGATCGCACAGACATTTTCATTATCAGTATCTTGTGGTTGTTGTGTTTGCTGTAGAGTCACATAGAACTAATCATAACTTGCGGATAAAGTCAATGAGAATTTGACGAGAATATGGTGGATACGCCGCTGGTACTTCCTATATATAAGTATTCTTGTCAAAGGATCGGAGGCATTATCAGGCGGTTATGAGAGGTTCCATGTATAGGCTGTTTGTGTAATTATTGTTTAGATTAAATTTATTATTTTCAGTACATGCAATACGATCGGCTCCGTTTGATTGAGCCTTGATCGCACAGACATTTTCATTATCAGTATCTTGTGGTTGTTGTGTTTGTTGTAGAGTCACATAGAACTAATCATAACTTGTGGATAAAGTCAATGAAAATTTGACAAGAATATGGTGGATACGCCGCTGGTACTTCCTATATATAAGTATTCTTGTCAAAGGATCGGAGGCATTATCAGGCGGTTATGAGAGGTTCCATGTATAGGCTGTTTGTGTGATTATTGTTTAGATTAAATTTATTATTTTCAGTACATGCAATACGATCGGCTCCGTTTGATTGAGCCTTGATCGCACAGACATTTTCATTATCAGTATCTTGTGGTTGTTGTGTTTGTTGGAGAGTCACATAGAACTAATCATAACTTGTGGATAAAGTCAATGAAAATTTGACAAGAATATGGTGGATTCGCCGCTGGTACTTCCTATATATAAGTATTCTTGTCAAAGGATCGGAGGCATTATCAGGCGGTTATGAGAGGTTCCATGTATAAGCTGTTTATGTGATTGTTGTTTAGATTAAATTTATTATTTTCAGTACATGCAATACGATCGGCTCCGCTTGATTGAGCCTTGATCGCACAGACATTTTCATTTTCAGTACATGCAATACGATCGGCTCCGTTTGATTGAGCCTTGATCGCACAGACATTTTTTCATTTTCAGTATTTTTGTGTTTGTTGTATTGGTTGTAGAGTCACATAGGACTAATCATAATTCACTGATAAAACCAATGAAAATTTGACGAGAATATGGTGGATACGCCGCTGGTACTTCCTATATATAAGTATTCTTGTCAAAGGATCAGAGGCATTGTCAGACGGTTATGAGAAGTTCTATGTAGGAATTAGTAGTTTCTTGGTAACTAATCATAACTTGCGGATAAAACCAACGAAAATTTGACAAGAATATGGTGGATACGCCGCTGGTACTTCCTATATATAAGTATTCTTGCCAAAGGATCAAAGGCATTATCAGGCGGTTATGAGAATTTCCATGTAGGATTTAGTATTGCCTTGGTTGAAATTTGTGTTACATTCATATCATCTCGCCATTTAAAGAAATTGGACTGTGTTCTATTTCTACATAAACTAACCTCTCCATCATAACAAACGAGAGAGGAACTGTCACCATTCAAACCTATATGCTATCAGAATGTGGATTCAAATATTGGTTGTTGTGTTATTTATGTTCTAGAGTTACATCATAGGACCAATCATAACTTACTGATAAAACCAATGAAAATTTGACAAGAATATGGTGGATACGCCGCTGGTACTTCCTATATATAAGTATTCTTGTCAAAGGATCAGAGGTATTGTTAGATGGTTATGAGAAGTTCCATGTAGGTTGTAGTATTAGAAGTTTTGCCTTAGGATATAACCATATCCTTCCAAACATATCCAAACTCTTATGCATGATATCATATTTAGTGAATCAACTCTGCTTATCAATACTTTTACGGTAGGCAACGAAAAGCGATTCCTGTAATAGGGTACTTAACCCTTACAAGGGACGTTACCGCCTCAAACAAAAATTTAAACTCTTACCCTTCTTCTAAGTCTGTAACTGTCAAGCTAAACACCATCATTCTTTTAGTCAAATATATCACTACTTAAATTTCGGGACGAAATTTCTAAAAAAGCAGGGGATACTGTAACATCCGTCAAAAAACGGATTTTACCAAACCCGCTCCGTTTATTAACCGAACAATCAGTTTAAAATTTTGTGGCGTATTTAATGCCCAAATTAATTTTAAACGATACATAATTAATTATTATATTGGAATATATAATTTGTTTTTGAAAAATTGTTAAAAATAATGAAATAAAAATAAAATGGCATTGCCGGGTTTCGAACCCGGGTCAGTTAGCCGGGTCAACAACGACTTAACACCCACACACTCAACCACTGCGCCACTTGTATTCCTTGTTAATTAATGGAAACAATTAATACATATTATAATTCTCGAATTCAAAATCGGCGCGCCCAAATGCAGTCGTCGGAAATCCCAGCGATCTCGCGAGATTGGACGGTTACTTCAGTTATAACGTAAACCTTAAACACTGCATCGGTTATAACCGACGCCTGAACCCGCGACACAAGCTATAACCGCCGGAGAATTTCTAACCGACGAATCAAGTCGGAAATCGGACCAAATTCATCGATGACCTGCCTTATAAATACCCCCTCAAACCTCTGCAAGCTTTTTCGCTCAAAACCGCACCTTTACCCGACGTAATTCCACTCGCCGGAAAAGTTCTGCACCTCGCCGGAAAACCGAGCCCTTCACTTCTGAGCCTTACTGAACCCCCTGAGCTTATACCGAAGTCACCCACATCCTTTTCAAGCTTGCTGAAGACTCTCTGCCGCAAGACACACGACGCCGGAATCTTTTGCTATCACCGGAGTTCTGCTGGAAAAACAGAGAAGTCCAGTCGGTATACCTTACGCTTAAATCTTTCATTCTTTTTATATATTTCACATGTAATTAACCACCAGACACTAATGAACATGATTAAAACTTCGAACCAGTCAGTCATCGTTTCTGGTTAAGACTGACGAAGAAGACGAAGTTTCGGTAACATATAAGTTTAATTAAAATCAAGTTATAACTCGGGTTAGACACACAGTCCAGCGGTGGACTGTGTGCACATTAAACACGCTTACGTCTCGAGTTCGAATCTTGTTCCGCGCACCTTCGCCCTAATAAAAATGCTCTTTTTTTTTTACCGAACCGGAGTCAAGACGCAAGATGTTAAGTTTAATAAAAACCGGAATAATAACCAAGATAGACACACAGTCCAGTGCTGGACTGTGTGCGCATTTAAAACACAGGTCACGAGTTCGAGTCCGGACTACCACACCGGTCCGGACAATTATCAAAATTTTTATTTAAGTCAGAAATGAAAGTACTTAGTTTGTATTTAAGTATAATAAAAATCAGTTTATTTAACAAGTTGGACACACAGTCCAGCGGTGGACTGTGTGTTAACTCAACCCACAAGTCCCGGGTTCGAGACCTGTGGAGCGCACCGGTCCGACTCATTAAATCGTTTTTAAAAATAAATGATTTTCAGTTTAAATCTAATTAGTATATAAATATAATTAAAAACAGAAATATTTCGGGTTAGACACGTAGCTCAGTTGGTAGAGCTGCGTGCACGCGTACGGGAGGTCTCGGGTTCGAGCCTCACTCAGCGCACACATACACGCATACGAACCGGTCAAAGTCAACAGGCAATGGTCAATGGTCAACGGTCAACGGTCAACGGTCAAAAAAGTCAACATTTTTTATTAATTTTATTTATTTATTTTAAATTAAAAATCAATTAAAAATACTTAAAAATAACATTTTTAAGGTTAGAAAATAGCCTTAAACTCACAAAAATACACCCAACAATCCTACTAAAATGGATTAATAAAATCCGTTTACTTACCGAAACATTATGCCATTATCTAGGTTAATTTCACTCGTGGTTAAAACCACTTTGTGCGCATTCAACATCATCAACCGAACGCACCCACTGTGAGTGAATCTTACAACTCCCCCTTTTTAATTACACGTTTTGGGGTGTGTCATGTGTCACAAAATAATTAACTCGTTTATTTAAACTCGTGCCATACCACATTGTGATCTAAACTTAGATTGTTTATATTGTTGTGGTTATGTATTTCATTTTGTCAACTTATATGAAAGTCATTCATTAAGCCCATCAGTTCCTCGTGGGAGACGAGTTGAGCAACGCGTGCCTCAAAACAAATCCATTATTGTTCATGTGTGTGTTATTGAGTTTATATTGTTTGTAGTTATGTATTTCATATTGTCAAGTTTATGCAATTCATTCATTAGGCCCATCAGTTCCTCGTGAGAGACGAGTTGAGCAACGCGTGCCTCTAAACGATCCATTATTGTTCATGTGTGTATTGTTTAATATTAAATTGATTAGTGAATAAGTTTACATCTATTTTTACTCATGTGTGGTTGTGCACTTATTTTATAATCAATTAAATAAACTTGTTCAAATGTTTTCCATAGGATTCACTCGCCAACTTTTTGTTGATCCAAAAACCCTTTTTACACATGATACAGGTGAACAGGATGAAGCAAGGAAAACATAGGAAATGCCTTAGAAGAAAACAATGAAGCCTAGATTGATATTTAGGACATGTTGTAATAGTGATTGTAATTTTCCATTAAAGTGTATTAATGAATACGAAACGTTAAAATAAATGTCATGAGCTTTGATGATAACCCAATCATGCCCCGATCACCTTTTCCGTTGCGGGTCGGGGTGTGACAGAACCAAAATCTTGGAAGGAGGCAATGAAAGAAGACTCATGGGTTGAAGCCATGCAGGAAGAACTTCAGCAGATTCAGAAGTTAGGCGTCTGGAAATTGGTTGACAGGCCTGACGGCTACAAGAAGATTGGTACCCGATGGGTGTACAAGTGCAAGAATGATGACTGAGGTGTTGTTGTGAGAAACAAAGCGTGATTGGTTGTTCAAGGTTTTAACAGGTCGAAGGCATTGATTACAATGAAGTTTATGCACCGGTTGCATGACTTGAGGCCATAAGAATCTTTTTGGCTTATGCGTCCTTCAAGAAGTTCACCGTTTATCAGATGGATGTGAAGAGTGCATTTCTTCATGGTGTGGTAGAAGAGGAAGTATATGTTGAGCAACCACCAGGTTTTGAAGATCCTCTCCATCCTAACAAGGTTTGGCTTCTTAATAAGGCGTTATATGGTCTTCATCAAGCTCTGAGGGCTTGGTATGAAACGTTGTCTACCTATCTATTGAAGAATGGTTTTCGACGAGGCCTGATCGACTGTACTCTCTTCATCAAGGAATGGGATGAGGATTTGCTGCTAGTACAGGTTTATGTTGATGATATTATATTTGGGTCTACTAACACTCGAATGTGCAAAGAATTCGAACAGGTTATGCAGGAGAAGTTCGAGACGAGCGCAATGGGAGAAATGACTTTCTTTTTAGGTTTACAGGTTCAGCAATCAAAGGAAGGGTTCTTTATCCATCAAACCAAGTACGTCGGAGATATTCTCAAGCGATTTCAGATGGATGACTCAAAGCCTTTGGGAACTCCATTAGCTCAGAATCATGGGATTACTCCAGACGGTATGGGTGAACATGTAGAACCATCTCTCTATCGTGCTATGATCGGATCTCTCATGTATCTTACTTCTTCAAGACCCGACATAATGTATCCAACATGCCTTCTAGCACGCTATCAGTCTAGTCCGAAAGTTTCTCATTTGAAGGCTATGAAAAGGATCTTTCGTTATTTGAAGGGACGCCCTGACACTGGTCTATGGTACCCTAAGGATGATAACTTTGATCTGACAGCATTCAGTGATTCTGATCACGGCGGCTGCAAAATCGATGCAAAATCAACAACAGCAGGATGTCAGATCTTGGGAAATCGCCTAGTCACATGGCAATGCAAAAAGCAGACTTGTGTAGCTACATCAACATGTGAGGCTGAGTATATTTCAGCTTCTAGTTGCTGCTCTCAAGTTCTATGGATTCAACAGCAAATGCCGCGACTACGGTTTTGAATTTCTTACTACTCCTATTTTTGTTGATAATGAAGCTTCTTTATAGATCACTCGGAATCCTGTACAGCATTCAAAAACAAAACACACATTGAGATTAAGTATCATTTCATACGAGATTGTTATGAAAAGAGACTTATCGATGTTGTTAAAATCCACACTGATCACCAACATGCCGACCTTTTTACTAAAGCCTTTGATAAATCATGTTTTGATTATCTACTCTTGGTCAATGGCATCAAGGTGAAACCCGAGTAACTCAACCATGGCTAACTATTTTTGTATATTCTTTTCTAAAAAATATAAAACTACAAAAAGATTTTCAGTTTTATATTTTAGGGGGGGTAAGTTTAATAAAACACAAAAATATGTCTTTTATTTACCTTCTTTGTTTAAGGGGGAGAAAATTTCAGAAAAACACAAAAACATTAAAAAAAACAAAAATGAGTTTCTTTGATAAGTTGAAGATGATGAAATTCACCGGTAAATCTGTCAAAAATGGTTAAAATCATAAAAAGAAGATTTATAAGTAGCTTTACTAATGATGTATCGGTAGGCTCACAATCAGACTAAAATGTGCAGGTTGATATAAACCTAACAGACAGAACGCCAGGTGGGAACCATTCATTGGCATATGATCTTGGTACCAAAATTTCGTTTGATAGAGTGCCGAGGTTCTGAGATATACGGTCTTTATGCTTGCTTATCATCTAGGTATCATAGTTGAATCTTTTGCCAAAAAATAATGGTGGCGCAAGTCTAGAACTTCCATGATATCATACATACGTGTACATACTGCATACGACCATCAAATAAGTGATAAAAATATCACATCCCCAAAATAAGTGATAAAATATCACAGCTTTATGCGGGAGCTAAGTTCGTCTCTTTGTCAGTATGATGGTAGTAACCTGTTCACGGACTTACTCCTGTGCCCTGCATACATATGAAAATCAAGTTCCTCATCAATAATGATTAAATCACAAAGGGCTTGTTTTCAATCAAAAATAAGTGAGTATTTCACATCATTCATATACGTCAAAACAAATGATAAAGCAGTATACTCACCGGTAAGATTTTCTCTCGTGCATATCTTGATACGGGAATGGGTCGTGATGTGGTTGAACACTCGCTAGTAAGTATAATCCACACCTTAATCATATCTCCTAATCATGATTACATCTGATAAGTCTGAGCTTACGTGGACAACAATACCGATGATCATAGTTGAATACTTATCTTTTTAATTTTGAAGTTTAAACCAAATATCGTTTTTGACAAAGATTAAAATGCTGGTATGATTCCTCTACCTTGAAACTCGAAAAAGATTGTAGTTTATCTGCATATTTAGTTTTTAAGTCTAGTTTACTTAGTTGCTTATGTAATTACATTTTGAAAGTTAGCCAAAATTGATACTCGAAAGTTTTTTACCAATATACTCCAGAAAACCATTTGTTTGATATTGCAACTTCATAAAGTAATATCTTGCAACAAGTAATCCATCAAAGAAAACCAAAATCTAAAATTCGTTTGAGTGTGTGTATCTCATACGAATGAACCTAGTCATTTGATTTGACTTGGTCACTTGTTTTCTCAAATCTGATGTTGGAATTCATACGAGTGTGTGTATCTCGTTCAGGGAATACAATCATACGAAGAATTTATGATAAGTCTTTCGTGTGTATTCTCTGAGAAAGTTGTGTTCTAATTATATGTGTCTATTGAGTACAGATTGATACAAAAGAACATAAACAAAGACCAGCAACGAAGAAATCTGACAAGTCAGAAAAGGAAACAAGAAAGATTTGAAGTTTCTTAGAAATTCGAAGGCCTGATGCTCTAATCATTGGATAGCAGATCTTCAGGGGGAGTTTGTTGATACTCCAAACCATTCTCTGTGAAGACTAAAGTCTGAAGACCAAAGACCAAAGAACGAAGACCAAGCAACATCCAAGGGGGAGTTTGTTGTTCTGTCGCTTGTTCTTAGTTACAGTTGTAATTGTACGGTCTTTGCTCAAGTGTCTGTATAGGTTTGATCGTGTCGAATAGATCGAGATATCCTTCTATCTTGATCTAGTATGACATCTTAGCTTGTCTGTGTTAATCAGTTGCATGTGTGTATACTGATAAGTCTTGTGTACATCAAGTCTACACACGTTCTCTAGGAATAAGGATTCTATGCGAACCAAGAGATTTCATATGAAACACAGGTTTCGTACGAATCAAGTAGTATTTCGTACGAATTAAGCGTTTTGTACGAAACAGTGACTCGTACCAATTTCTGGAGTTATGTCTCGTGTGAAATAGTGTGTTCCATATGTCTGGATTCGTGTTTCGTACGAACTCTAGACAGGCACTATATAAGCAGACATGCACTTCTCAGTCAGGGTGTTGACTCACGTGTGAGAGTTGGTTGGACCAGAGAGTTTGTTATCCTTTCAGTTGGATATCTCTGAAGACGAAGACACAAGAACACAGCAAGTTTGTTTGAGTCATACAAGCATTGTGTGTATATTTTTGTACTTGTTCTCAATCATTAATCAAGATAGTGAATCTTTAGTTACCCCGTGTTCTTTACTTTTCTTTGGTTGCATACACACTTGGATTCCGCACTTGTGTGTGTGTTATATGAACAAGGAATAGGTTTAACTTGATCCTCAGGTGGACCTACAAAATGGAAAAAAACAAACAAAGCCAGAACAAGAAGAAAATTCAAAATATGAACTTCATGAAATCCCGAGGGACTGATAAAATTGAATCTTTTGAAAACTAATTCAATATGGATTTTGTTAAATAAAATAAAATTTTGAAGAGAAACAGTCAGAACAACTACACACAACACACAAATTGTTGTGATGTAGGACCAAGTACCTCAAGATCACAAAGTTCATCATCAAATATCACATTTATAGTACTCCGAGGTTTGTTGAATGGAGATCATGCTTTGAGTGTGGTAAGTATGGGCAAATTGTCAAAAACTCTCCATATCTCACAAAGGGAAAAGCAAAAATTGATGCGCCCCGTGGTAAACGCTACCATACAAAAGCTGCTTCACCAAAACAGGACCCTCATCTTGTTAACTTGTTAAACAACGAGAAATGAAATAGAGAAAGAAACAACAAAAGCTGTTGAAAAGGGTTTAAAACTGGAGGTTATCCAAACACAATCAAATGTTAAAATTGAGAAACAAAGACAGATTTGGAAACCAAAACCGGTAACTGTTTCAGGGGGAGCACAGTCTATTCCGAATAATCGGGAAAACGAAGTTCCAATTCTCGATGATGTCGGACGACCCAAGTTAATGAAGGCTTGGGTCCCCATCTCCAACTAATCTTTAATGAGTGTGCAGGATGTGTAGAGAGGATAAGGATTGTGTAGAGAGGATAGTTATATCATTTGGAAGAAATGTTGGACATAATTCCCGTCATCGAGCCAATGAGGCGGGTAGGGCTGACTAATTCGGGTTATGGATTAGCATGGTTATTTGGTTAAATTAATTATGAGATAGGTTAGATAAACATGTATTTGCCTAAGATGTTACAAATTAAATACCAAATGGTGCTATCCAAAATTTTGAACCATCGAATTTATGAGTATTTGCCTAAGATGTTACAAATTAAATACCAAATTAAATACCAAATGGTGCTATCCAAACCAAAACTTTTGATAAACATGTATTTAATCAACATGTTTAGTGCGCTCATGGAAGACCGGGTTGTTTGCAATGTGACGGGCAGCCTGGTTATCACAATATAAAGGTGTCGGTTGTTGAGGAGGAAAACCGAACTCAGTCAAGAGCCATCAAACCCACAAGATTTCGCTAACAGTCGACCCCATGGAGCGATATTCAGTTTAGCAGATGATCGGGAAACAACCGATTGTTTCTTCATCTTCCAAGAAACAGGAGCACCGCCCAAGAGGAGAACATAACCTGTTCGAGACCGCCGAGTGTAGGGGTACCCAAGCCAGTCGGAGTCACAATAGGCAGTAATGGTATAATCACCCAGTTTTGGTAACAAAATACCCTGACCCGGTGAACCCTTTAAGTAGCGAAGAACACGCTGGACCGCATCTAGGTGGGGTTGACGCGGGTCAGATACAAACTGACTCAAAATGTTGACTGCATATGTAATTTCAGGTCTCGTAGCTTGAAGATACAACAATCGACCAACAATTCGTCGGTAATGACCCACGTCAACTTGAGGATGCTCCTTTGCTTGATCAAGTTTAAGGTTTTGTTCAATGGGAAATTGACTGGGTTTACAACCTTGTAGGCCACTGTCATGAAGGATATCAAGAATATACTTTCGTTGGTTTAAGATAAGACCCTCTTTGGTCCGAGTAACCTCGATGCCAAAGAAATATTTGAGAGCGGCAAGATCTTTGATGCTGAATCGGTCATTAAGCTCTGCTTTGGTAGCTTGCATTTGGTCTATGGTCGTTGTCAACCATGAAGACATCATCAACATATGTAAGAATAGCAGTGAAAGTTGTGCCACGCCTTTGAATAAAAAGAGAATGATCAGCCTTTGAAGGTTGGAAACCAATATCAACCAGCACAGCGGTAAATTTATGATACCAATTTCTTGATGCCTGTTTTAAGCCGTATAGGGACTTACGCAAGCGACAAACCCTAGTATCTCCTTCCTTGACAAAACCTTGAGGTATCTTCACGTAGACCTCCTCATCAAGGTCACCATGGAGAAAAGCATTATTGACGTCAAGTTGTTGTATGGCCCAATTTTGTTTCACGGCAAGGGCAAGAAGAATTCGAACGGTAACAAGCTTGGCAACTGGGGCAAAGGTAGCGTGATAATCAACACCTTCCATTTGAGTGAATCCTTTTGCAACAAGGCGAGTTTTATAACGTTCGACATCACCGTTTGGCTTGTATTTGATTTTTTATACCCACTTGGAGTCAATCGCACGTTTGCCTTCGAGTAATTCTTTAAGAGTCCATGTGCCATTCCTTTCAAGAGCTTGAATTTCTTGCTTCATTGCTTCTTTCCACCTGTCACTTTTAATTGCTTGATGGAAAAATTTTGGCTCATCCTTGGCATCAATGGCCGCTAGGAAAGCATTGTGAGAATTGAAGAATTCTTTGTAAGAAACAAAATTGGTTAAAGGATATACCTGTGAGGAATCTTGATAGATAGTGGTGCGAGTATGGTCAACCGAAGGGGGAAGACAAACTTCATAATCGTTGAGATGCTTTGGTTGTGATCGAGTTCTTTTAGCACGGGTGGATGCTTCAGGCAATGTGGCAGCAGGTGGATCCGACAAAGAATCAATGGGATGAAGTTGGGTTTCGGGTTCAGAAGTGATGTTATTGGGTTGCGGAACATGTTGGGCTTCGGGCTCATGGTTGTCAAAGACAACATCTTGTGGTGGTCCAGATTCATCAATGGGCTCATTAGTTTGAGTTGGGCCAATGTCCTCATTAGGAGTGGGCCGTGATGTTTCTGTGTTATCATGGACCTCAAACAAATCACTTTCATCTGGATTAACTTGATGATCCTTGAAAGGGAAGTAAGTTTCATGGAACCTTACATCCCTAGAAACCACAATTTCTTGCTTTCTATATCCAATATTTTGTAACCCTTGGTCCCTGGTGGATAACCTAAAAACACCCCAGGTCTCCCCCTTTCTTCGAACTTATCTCCTCACGTATCAGTGTTTCGAAAATATGCCAAACATCCAAAGATTTTCATGGCATCGTAATCAGGCTTTTGGTTGAAAACAAGTTCGTATGGGATTTGGTTTTGGATGGCTTGAGAGGGTAATCTATTGATTATATAAACGGCTATTAAGACACATTCGCCCCAAAACCACTTGGGAAGGTTAGCTTCGAACCGAAGGGCACGGGCGGTCTCAAGAATGTGTCGGTGTTTTCTCTCAACAACACCATTCTGCTATGGAGTGTGGGGACACGTAGTTTCATGCAAAATTCCCATGTCACCATAGAATTTAAGCATGTCATTAGAGGTGAATTCACCCCATTATCACTTCTAATTCGCTTAACGGTTTTCCCAAATTGGTTTTTAATCATGTTGCAAAAATTAATAAGACAACGTGAGGCTTCATGTTTAAATTTCAATAAAAACACCCAAACAGATCGGCTAAAATCATCAACAACCGTTAAAAAATATCTTGCACCTGAAAAAGAAGGAACACAATACTTTCCCCAAACATCACAATGCAATAATTCAAAGCACTTCTTTGTTTTTATTTCACTGTTTTCATAAGGAAGTCTAGTGTGTTTGGCTTTGGAACAAGAATCACACAATTTATTAGGCGGAGAATTTTGAACAAAATCTAAAAATTTAAGTTTTTCACCAGAAGTGTGCCCCAATCTTCTATGCCAAGTGTCAACGGATGTCATCAAGGCTTTCCTCTTGACTTCAAATGTCCCCATTCGATATAGACCATCTTTGCACTTACCCGCACCAATCAAGCTCCTCGATTGGAGTTTCTGCATGGCACAAAATCAGGAAAGAAGGTTATGGCAGCTTGCAGATCCCGACTCAGTCGACTGACTGATAAAAGATTGCAAGTAGATCAGGTATATGAAGAACTCCTTTTATTTTATTCCCTCCTGGAAGCACGCATTCACCCTTCCCTTTGACAGGTATGGGTTGTCCATTTGGGATCACAACCGGCTTCTCATTAAGGGTTTTAACATTATTTTCCAAAAGTTCAATGTTGTGGGTAATGTATTCTGTAGAACCATAATCAATTATCCACTCATCACTTTCTTTTGCTTTACATGCCATGCAAGCCATGTGTTTTGTCTCTCCACTTGTGGTCTTGTTGGCGACACCGGAAACATCGTCGCAGGCCATAGGTAAAGGCGGATTGTGATGGGTGTATTAGGTTAGGGTTTGCTCTGATACCATCATAAATTCGATGGTTCAAAGTTTTGGTTTGATTTCTTGATACTCATAAAGAACTGATTACAATGAATAAATAGCCAAGAAAGGCCTACAATCAAGGAACAATATAAGGAAGGGAGAACAATAAGGAAACGATAAAGAAGGAAATAAAATCAATTTTCTATAAATACCACATTGTTGTGTTGTGTTTTGACCATTAGAGATATAGTGGGCCATAAAATGGTTGGAATCAAATATCAACAATGTTTTTTGACGCATGGTTGTGGGTGAGTTAAGAACTTTACGGTTAAGTAGAGTTATTTGGGAGTATTACCAGAATGGGTGACTTCAGAGGAAGTCTCCACCTTAGCAACTAAAATCAAATCCATAAGCTCCTTGTGGGCAAAACAACAATATTGGTGATAAACGAGGTTGGCATTTAATGTGTAACACCTTAGGTAAATGCCACATCGTTGTGTTGTTCTCGCCATTAGAGATATAGTGGGCCATAAAATGGTTGGACTCAAATATAACCGACCTGTTTTTAGCGCATGGTTGTGGGTGAGTTGAGAACTTTACAGTTAAGTGGAGTTATTTAAAGTGGGTGACTTCAAAGGAAGTCTCCACCTTAGCAACTAAAACAAATCCACGAGCTCCTTGTTGGCGAATCAAACAATATTGGTGGTAAACGAGGTCGGATGTCACAAAGGTACCATGGTACCTCTTGCTCTATTTTCTTTATGATGTTGAGGCAAACATAGGAGTGCAAACAAACTGAGCAGCTCATGAGCTGCTCGAGAAAAAGTTTGAAACGAGCCGAAATTAAGACTAAAATAAATCTCGTTTATTTATCGAGCTAGAGCTCGAGCCTGGCATGTGAAGCTCGTCAGGCCTGTCAACCTTTATCGAACCTTAGTGTTATATTATTTTTTATTATTATTTAATAATATGTACCCCTTATTTAAAGTTTTATAGTAAACGAGTCGAGTCGAGCTTATTTAAATGATTTGAGTCTGAACCTAAAAATAAGCTTGTTTAGTAAACTAGCTCGAGCATCACGTATCGAGCTCGCGAGCCTAGACCAGCCAATTATCTATATTAATTTTATTATACCCTTATATGATTAACAACTTTGGTTATGTTTCATTTGTTTAAAAGTCACACCTATTAATTTATTTTACTCACTCCCTTTCATTATATTATATATATTATATATAACCTTACAAAAAGCAACTTGGGTTGTCTCTTTAGAATAAAAAGTTGTGACTTTTACACATACATACGCTTAGTTATTATTATATTCATATCATATAATACTACAAAAACCAACTTGAATTATACTCTTTCGTTTAAAAGTCGAGTCCGTTAGAAACTTTTATTTAGTATACACACATAATTAACAACTTAAGTTTTGTACCCTTTTAAGTCACGTCTATTATAAATAGTTTCCTTAAGATTTATACCCATTTGATTAAAAGTCATATCGTTTAGAAGCACGTTTAATATATAATAATTAGAAAACAATGTATATAACATTAGTGAATAAACAATGTATATAACAATAGTGACTTACATATAAAAGGTATATACCACTTCACATAATAGCCACAACGGTTCACTTCGCATACTAGCCACAACGGTTAGAAAGAATTACGATGCTTCAGTTCATATATACGTACCTCATTTTATTTTATTCCTTAAATGAAATGAAGCGGTGTATTATTAATTCTTAATATTATTATTATTATTATTATTATTATTATTATTATTATTATTATTATTATTATTATTATTATTATTATTATTATTATTATTATTATTATTATTATTATATTACTAAAAAACCAATTTTATGAATAGTTAGGTTTTTATTTTTTTTTAAATTGACCAGAATGAAATCAAGCGTGTATTATTATTATTCTGTAGTTTAAAAACCAATTTTAAGAATAGTTAGCTTTTTATTTTTTTTTTAAATTGAACACAATTATTTTTTTCACATTATTTTATTCTGTAATTTAAAAACCAATTTTAGGAATAGTTAGCTTTTTATATAAATTGGCCATAAGTTTTTTTTCTCAAATTGACCACACAAGATTTACATTTTATATATATAGTTTTTTTACATTTTTATTATTTTAATATTATAATAATAATTATTTTCTTTACTTTTTAAGTTAAATACATTTTTATTGTTTTCTTGATTTTAATCACTAAAAAACCAATTTTGTGAATAATTAGCTTTTTATTTTTTTTAATTGACCAGAATTAATTTAAAAAACCAATTTTAGGAATAGTTAGCTTTTCATTTTTTTTAAATTGAACACAATTATTTTTTTTTCACATTATTTTATTCTGTAATTTAAAAACCAATTTTAAGAATAGTTAGCTTTTTATATAAATTGGCCATAAGTTTTTTTTTCTCAAATTGACCACACAAGATTTACATTTTATATATATAGTTTTTTACATTTTTATTATTTAATATTATAATAATAATAATTATATTCTTTACTTTTTAAGTGAAATACATTTTTATTTTTTCTTGATTTTAATCATTAAAAAGCCAATTTTATGAATAATTAGCTTTTTTTTTTAAATTGACCAGAATGAAATCAAGCGTTTATTATTATTATTCTGTAGTTTAAAAACCAATTTTAGGAATAGTTAGTTTTTTATTTTTTTTAAATTGAACACAATTATTTTTTTCGCATTATTTTATTCTGTAATTTAAAAGTCAATTTTAGGAATAGTTAGCTTTTTATATAAATTGACCATAATTTTCTTTTCTCAAATTGACCACACAAGATTTACATTTTATATATATAGTTTTTTTTACATTTTTATTATTTTAATATTATAATAATATTTATTTTCTTTACTTTTTCAGTTAAATACATTTTTATTGTTTTCCTGATTTTAATCATTTTTTTGTATCACAGGTTGGGATAAGCTTGATGTCAACCGGTATCGAACCGGTACTGGTACGGGAAATACCGGTACGGTCTTGTTTGGTATTGGTACATGAAGGTAAAACCGGTATCAGCCTAGTACAGAAAACGCCAAAAGTCGGTACCGAATTGATTAAAAATCTTTTAGTTCAGAAAATTCGGTACTATTACTCGGTACCATATGTTCATCCCTGATCATGGGTACCGTACGAACAACAACGGTATCGTACAACTTTTTTTGTTTATTTTCATCAACTTTTAATGATTTCTTCTTTTTAGTTTCAAGAGTAGGGATGAGCTCGGTAACAACCGATATCGAATCGATACTGATACCGAAAATACCGGTTACGGTACCAATATATGAAGCTAAAAAGCGGTAGCGAACCAGTACTGGGAAAGCAAAAAGACGGTACCAAATTGGTAATTAAGATCTTTCGGTTCGGGAAATTTGGAACCGGTACCTAGTACCATTTGCCCATCTTTGACCACGGGTTTCATACGAACAACATCATTACCATACAACTTTTTTAGTTGATTTTCTTTCGGTTATCCTTTTAGTGTTTGTTTTTCCACATTTTCTTTTTATCTTATAAGTGGTTCTGTATGCAAAACACTTGTATTGTTTTCAAAACACATGTAAACACAGACTAAATAACAAAAGAAGTTCGCCGCAACACGACAACAATGTTAAACCTAGTTAGTTTAAAAGATATATACACTGCTTCAATTCACATACATATTATTAAGCGGTGTATTTAATTAAACAATACGTCGGTTTCCTTTTATTCACTTTTGATTTATATTTGTAACTACTTTGCATGTATTGCAACAATCTAACAAACAGTTCTAATCCATATATTTAATATTTTCTTTTGTTCTTTTATTTTCTACAAACATATATAATAATATGCATAGCATACATGTATAGGGTAAAATTACATTATAAAGTCTTCTAAATCTATTAATAATCAATTAATAATACAAATACGTAACGGATTATAAAATATAATACAATGAATTACAAAATATGACATAATTCTCTAGAAAAAACATAATGAATTGCAAAAAAGATACGATGACAAAGAAAAACTAAAAACAAACAAAATGTCAAATAAAAGGACAAAATGATCTAAACATAAATTCTAAAATATACAATCTAAAAATCCATAATCAAAAACTTAAATTCTAAGATCGTAGAGCTCGATGAGATTGGTTTGAGATTAGAAAATAAGAAACTGTAGTCAACATCTCGCCGCAACGCGCGCATTAACTCGTTTAACACATTAATTAATAGATTATGATCGATCCCAAGCCGATTTCGAGCTTGAGAAACTAACAACGAGCTTAGCTCAAGCTTTAAAAACAAAGGTCGAACCGAGCTAAACTCGAGCTCAATCTCTCATAAGGTAAACGAGTCGAGCCTGAGCTCCTGATCGTGCTCGGGCTCAGCTCGGTACGTTTGCACCATAGGCAAACATCATCAAGGACAAAGAGTCTCAACGGGTTGTTAGTAACACATTAGGCAAAAATTACATCATTGTATGATCTTGACACGTGAGAGATACTGAGCCATAAGAAATGTTGTGATTAAAATATCACCATGTGTTTTGTGCGTAACGGTAGTGAATGAGAGGAGAACTCCAAAATTAAGTGGTCTTGGGTGAAAGTTAAATTGAAATGGGTGATCTCCTGAAAAATCTCCACAAGAAATGTCATGCCTCGGTTATCACCTTTCTATAGTTCTGTTCCTCTCCTTCCATAAAATCGAGAAAGATGTGTAGATGATTCCCCGCCGAATTGCAATCTTTGTGCTTAGACCTATTGGTTACTCAAGAAAATATGATATTTCCTCAACAATTGTATCCGCCGATCTTTTCTCACCATACTAGGTGAGTTAGGGAGATGGCTTAGTAGTTATCCGTACAATATCTCATGAATAAGTTGGTGACCTCATCCAAATAACATTGGGAAAAGTAGCTGAAGATCTCTACTTAGGAGAAGATTGTATAATGTAATATGGAGTTAAAAATCTCATACAAACCATTTTATTTATAAAGAGTAAGAAAAGATTTTGAATGTTGATTACTTGAATTAAGGCCTAAGATTGATAACACATCGTTATTAATACTAACTATACTATTTAATTAACGGCTAGATTCAAGCATGTTTTAGTCATTTTCTTATTTTCCATTAACTACTAAATTCACCAGGTTTTTAAAACTAAATTAACTTTTATATACTTTGGTATTTATTAAAAAAAACAATATCACAAAATCAAGCATTCTTTATCTTTAATACGAGTATAATAGTACTACACTTTCTTTAAATGATATTTATTAAAAAAGTTGTAAATTTATTAAAAATCAATACCATAAAATTAAGTATTTTTTATCTTTAATATGAGTATAACATTATTATACTTTTTTTATTGACATTTTGCTTAAAAGAAAAGTTGCAAATTAGTTTTTTATAATTGTGCTATAAGTATAATCAGCACAATATATAAGCAACACATGAATTTTTATAATCAGTATATACTTGTGTAAATATAACCATCATATATGTATAACCATCGTATACATATAGGTACACCATTATAACTAGCATATAATGTATATAAAATTTTCATTTTATCTCACACATAGCAAAAGTTTCATACATAAAATATAGAATAACAACTTTGAGAAGTATAACTATCAATTTTTGGTTTAATATAGTTCATCATTTCTTTGTTACACGTGCATGCCAAGTTGTAACATTCATTCATCGTTCGCCGGAAGTACACATGCTTCGTCACCGTTCCGGTGGCCCATTCCGTTGAATCTCCGATCTCCAGGTATTGCCGGCAACCAGAATTGATATTTTTCACTGAGAAGCGAATTGTTTTGTTAACAATCAAATTTTGATAACGAAAGATTCGTCTTCTTAACGATAATATGTTGTTTTTTATCTGAATTATGATTTTATGTAATAATTAGGTGAAGTAGATCCGGCATTGATGCATAGTTTCATAGCGGGAAAGTAAATTTGTTCTCAACTCCTCTTAACGGAAGCACAATCAGGTAACTAGGGTTATAATTATTAGTTTATTGCTAGTCCAGTGGCGAATGTTAGCTATATTTTGAATATTTAAAATTTGTGAATTTGAACTTTTTACTGTATTGTAATTTAACCAACTGTTGTGCGGATTGTGTTTTAAATTTTGACACTGGAATAAATTCCTCATGTGAATGAGTGGGGAACTCTACAGTTAAGTGTGTTTGAGTGGGAGTAGTGATCTTCTCGAGGCTCCACTCGGGCAACATGAAATAAATATGTTAGCTCCTTATGGACAAAACAAACAATGTTGGTTGGTATAAGAGGTCGGATGTTATAAATAGTATCAGAGTCACTCCTGATCTAGTTTGTTTATGATAGTGGGGTAAACCTCGTTAGAGACGATGAGTCCCATGAGGTGTTTCTGACACACTAGGCAAACCCCACATCGTTTTGTTATGTTATTATAGAGAGATACTGGGTCATAAGGAATGCCCCGCCTCAAATATTACCAGCGTGTGTGGGGCACAGGTCTACACTCGGGCAACCAAAAACAAATCCGTGAGCTCCTTGTGGGCAAAGCGGAAAATATTGGTTGCTGTGAGTAGCAAAATGTTACAAATTTGGTCATCTTGATGTTGAATTCGAGTCTGCTAATGTTATGTACTAATATTGTTTGTGATCACAGAAGCAATTCAGTATAAGAAATGGCTGATGAAGAAGAGCGGTGGTGTCTTGTGACCGGAGGAAGAGGATTTGCAGCTAGGCATTTAGTGGATATGCTCATTCGTTACGATATGTATTCAGTTAGGATCGCTGATATGGGTCGTGATATCATGCTTGAAACCCATGAAGAGAAGGGGGTTCTGGGGCAAGCTTTACACTCGGGTCGTGCTCAATATGTATCCATGGATCTTCGCAACAAATCTCAAGTGTTTAAAGGTAATTTCTAAACTTTTACATGATTTTCCTATTTTTTTCTTTTTTCACTTCACTTTGCATATGTTGTTCTGTGTACCAATTTGCAGCTTGTGATGGGGTTGAAGTTGTATTTCATATGGCTGCACCAGGTTCATCAATCAATAATCACCAGCTGCATTATTCAGTCAATGTGCATGGTAAATGTGAACAACGTTAATGGATTATAAAATTAAAATGTTCAAGAGTTCTTGATGAAACTTCCTTTGCAACTATATGCAATTCAAGTTTCTGTCATTTGATATATAGGCACAAAGAACATAATTGATGCTTGTAGTGTACAAAATGTGAAGAGACTTATCTATACTAGTTCTCCTAGTGTGGTGTTCGATGGAAAACATGGAATATACGACGGTGTTGAATCGATGCCTTATCCTGCTAAGGTATTCTGTACATGGTATATACATAGTGACTTGATTGGTGATTATATCCAGTCTCCATAAGGTTACACTATTTAACTAAAACATAATCATTTAATAATAAGATTACGTGTGGTGAATTTGACTGTTTCAGCATAATGATTCATATTCTTCAACTAAAGCTGAAGGAGAGGCATTAGTTATAAAGGCAAATGGAATGAACGGATTGATAACGTGCTGCATACGTCCTAGCAGCATTTTTGGTCCCGGTGATAAGTTGCTTATTCCATCTTTAGTTGCCGCAGCACGGAAAGGAAAAACCAAGGTACTAGATTACATTCCTATGTTAATCTTAAATTATACTGGAATAAATTTAAACATATATATTATTTATGAACTCTGAATTTTCAGTTTATAATTGGGAACGGCAAGAACATGTATGATTTCACTTACGTTGAAAATGTGGCGCATGCCCATGTATGTGCGGAACGAGCTCTTGCATCCGGTGGTACTGTTTCAAAGAGAGCTGCAGGGGAGGTGATATATACTATATATATATATATGTGTGTATATATATTGATACTTAAACATACATAAAAGTATTCTTATTCATTGTGCTATCGATAAATTTTGATGACTCTCCAGGCTTATTTTATAACTAACATGGAGCCAATCAGATTTTGGGAATTTACATCACTTATTCTTGAAGGCCTTGGTTATGAAAGGTATTCTGATAGATACTAGAAAATCAAAGGCTGATTTATTATATAATTAAGGTAGGTGGCCCGATTCGAGAGGGGCTAATCTCCAATACAAGAGCATTGATAACTAAATTAGACCAGACATAAGAATTAAACCGAAATGAAATACTTAAATAAGAAATATACAAGTTACTAATCCTAAATCTCAGCCCCTAAATTCTGCCCTTTGGCTCTCCTCTTGAGTTTGACTGGATTTTGACTGGAATCATATCATATTCATTTCGTACTTTACATCTCATAATAATCTTGATATCTCACGAAATTCCTGTTCACGTCTAACAGAAGTAATCATCTAGCAAAAGCTTGTTGGATGTTGAAAGTTAGTTATTTCTGATGTAATATAGTGTGCAGGCCAAAAACAAGGATTCCTGTATTCATCGTGATGCTGATTGCATATTTCATTGAGCGTACATATCGCGTGTTAGCACCATACGGGATGCGGGCCCCACAGTTGACACCTTCTAGAATCAGACTCTCAACTTGCAACAGAACTTTTAGTTCCTTAAAAGCGAATGATCGACTTGGTTACAGACCTATTGTTCCACTTCAGGTTCACTTGTTTCCCATTCTGTTAGCTGGTTATATTTAGTTGTGTTGTTAATAATCAATTTATTTTTTTAAAAAATCTTGATAGAGAGAAGTTTGATTGGTGCAGGAAGGTCTGAAAAGAACTATTGAATCATATTATGATCTCAGTGCTGAAGCTTTTCGTAAAAAGAAAGGGGCGTCTAAAGCTGCAGCATGTCTTGGAAATGGGATTGGTATAGTTATAATTAGGTTTTGAACTAGCCGAGCTCAAGATCACCATAAGCTAATTTAACTTAACAGAGCTCGCGCTCAGTTCATCACAACTTTTTCAAGCTCATTCTCAGCTTGTTTATTCTTTATAATTTATTTAATTATTTTATCATATATATAAATACATTATACATATTATTTAGTTATTTTATCCTTTTTAGATATAAAATTAATTATATTATGTAATATGTATTTATCATATCAAATAAAAAATAATTATATTTATATTAATACTAGGCTTATTACTCGTTTATGCTCTCGAGCCTGGTTGAAATCGTTATACGAAACTTGCGCTGTAGCTCAAGCTCGTCTATTGAACGACTAGCTCACGAGCGAATCGGCATGTTTGCACCCCTAATTATAACAACAAATCTAGGATTATAGTTGGGTCACTTGTCTTGATAGTTGATACTTATGATACTATGATTTGCAGTTGCAGACATACTTCTATGGAGAGATGTGAAGTTGACAGTCACTACACAGCTAGCATTATTTGCATTTTATGTAAATTTATCACCTGGAAATACTATGATCACTTCAATCTCCAATGTCTTCATTATGGCGTCGGTCTTTTTGTTTATCCACAGGAAGTTGCCTGATAAATTGTAAGTTTCTTCTTATGTATCTTTTTCTAATAACTTGTCGAGTTCTATCATATATCAGCAACTCGAAGCTTCTAAACATGGCTTATTCTGTTACAGAATGGGATGTTCAGTTGAGAAATTTTCAGAATCAAACTTTCGGTTCCCAGATACTATGGCGCGCCAAACTGCTTTATCGTTTGTTTCGTCATGGAATCGTGCAGCACATAGTCTAATAACTATTTCAAGTGGGAGTGACGCATTGCTGTTCTTCAAGGTACTTTAACGTCATATGCTCGGTTTTTCACATATATCTAATAACCTGACATACTTTTTTGATTAATAGATGACGTTATCGCTCTCCATCCTTGCCTTGATCGGCACCATGTCACTGCAAAGTTTCTTCACGAAAGGTTGATAATTTATCTTAATGTATCCATGTGTGCATGAGCTACAGATTTTTCCAATACACAGTGGTCATCTGGCTAAAAGTAAGTTTTTTAAAAGGATGAGAGCGGTCTCTAAAAGATATGGCAAATTTGACCCATTTATGTGTAACTGGGTTACTTTGGATGGGTCAAACTGATTAAAATGAAAATTAACTGATTTAATGAACTTGTCTTTACGTGATAACATAATTTCACTGATCCCCGCAAAACTTGGTATAATATCATATTTACCCAGAAAAAATAGTCAAATTTTTTCGGGTCTCAATAGCGCTAAATCTTAGTTTTTTGAGTAAAGTGCCATTTTGGTCCCTGAGGTTTTACCAGTTTTGCACTTTAGTCCAAATCTCAAATTTTTTGCATTTGAGTCCTTGTGGTTTTAGTTTTGTTGCCATTTTGGTCCAAAATTGAAATCAGCTCAAATTCCCAAATTAAATCCTCATATTTTGTCATTTTGCTCAGGGCATTTTGGTCATTTAGATCCACATTATCTTCCCCAAATACCCTAACACAAAACCAAACACCCACCTGTCTCTCTCTATCTCTAACTCTGCACACACACCTCTGACTCTCTCTCTATAATACCACCGCCACCTACGAACATGATCTTGACGAAGACGAACAACAACCACCTGAACCCAACACCTCCCACCCACCGCATCAACATTCCTAGAGAGAGAGTGGAACCGAGAGAGATGCAGTGACGTCCGGGGTGGTGCACGACGACAGCGGAGGTTGTGTGGTGGTGATGCAGTGACGTCCGACGTGACTCAAGGTGGCGGTAATCTTCTTGTTTTGAATCTTTTTCTCTCTAAACAGACACTCTCTTCTCTAAACACCCTCTTTCTCTCTGTTCTCTCTCTCCTCTCTCTAGTGTTGATCTGCTAACTTTTGTTTCATCCACAAACAAAAAAAAGATTCAAAACCGAACGATTCAGATGCAGATGTAGATCTGTTGAGAGGGGCTCCGGTGATTCAGATGCAGATCTGAGCAGTGAGTGGAACCAACCACATCGCGATTCAGATGCAGATCTTACCAACCTCGAATTTCCGGCACACTTTTGAGGCGATTCAAATACAGATCAGATGCAAATCTATGTTTATGTGTGTGAGAGAAGGTGAAGAGAGAGAGGATGTGTGTGTGTTGGTGATAATACACAAATAGAGAGAAAGAGGAAAGAGACAGGTTTTTTGAAAATGACCAAAATGCCCCTGAGCAAAATGACAAAATATCGGGATTTAATTTGTGAATTTGAGCTGATTTCAGTTTTGGACCAAAATGGCAACAAAACTGAAACCACAGGGACCCAAATGCAAAAAAGTTGAGATTTGAACTAAAGTGGCAAAAGTGTCCAAACCTCAGGAACCAAAATGGCACTTTACTCTAGTTTTTTATATGCCCAACAATTTATAAATTTATATGCATTAAAGATGGACTATGAAGGATTCCGGGCATGTTTAGCATATTACCTTTTTACCTAAAACATTCAAATATATTTGTTTGATATAAGACATGACCCAAATCGACATATATGTGACTATGCTCGTCGAATGTGTCATCTGTGGTTTTGAATTTGAGTTCTAAACCTTAAACACCATAGAAGAACCAGGAGACGATGCAAGCATTGTATCACTACAACCAATTTGCTAGTGTTGTTTCAGTTCTTCCATTCGCCTTCGTTGTCTTCTACGTTTACGAGCAAAAGGAAGAAGTGATCGATGGATTTTTACAAAGAGTCACCCGTATTGGACGCTCGTCAAATCCTAACTTAGAATCACTCGATCCTTAACTTAATAACAGACATGGGTAGCATACTAGGATTATATGTTTACCTTAATTTTGTTTTGTTTCATCCTTCACTTTCTTTGTAAACAAAATCTGAACTAATTATAACCAATGGTGTTCCTGATGACCAGTGTAGACATATTTTTCTTGCTTGTTTGTATAGGTTTATACTAAACGCTACATTATTAAACATTAACTTTATTAGCGTCTACTACGTACGAATGAAGTTGTTCATCCGTATCTCTAGACACTTACGGATGTTTCTTCAAGTCAGCATCCGGATCTTTTAACATAAGTGCTCAGTATTCCTTGATTTTTTCTGTTATGTGTACATATATATATGCGTTACATTTGTTTTCATTTATATTTTTTTGGCTTACTTTAGATGAAACTAACAGCTGTATGTAGAAATATTTTGAGATTCAAATGCTTTATATTAATAACAATAGGAAGAAATAAAAGAATACAATCAATGAATGAGTTATAACATAGATACAATTTCTATGCTACCTATTCTATAATTTTCTATCTAAACCAATGTGGAGCACTTTGAAGTAGACGGATCATACAAAGCAGGAAGGAGATACTTTCTTCCATTTGTACCATGCGCATTATAACTTGCACCCGTAGTCGAGTCCACCAACAAGTCCCCAGCGTATCCAGGATACGCCCCTTTCGCATACACCCCTGGACACGCAGATGCAGCCTCTAATGGTGCATCCGCATCCCCCTGATAATACCCGTTTCCAAACGGGTTCGTGGCCGTACCAGCTAACAAACCACCCAGGTTAATCACCAACCCATCCATACCCACATCGTTGTTGGGTGCGACGAGTGGTGCAGCCTGGGGCCCGTATATTGGCTGGTGAAACGGCCACGCGCATTGACCCGGGCACTGGGTCTCCGAGTTGCCAACCCAGATGTAGGCAAACTTGTAATTCTTTCCCTTAATATGTCCCATTTTGGAACCAGATGCAGATCCGTGGGACCCGCATCTGCTAGAGCAGAAACCATCAACTGCCACGTCTGATGCGGTTAAGACAACGTTAACAGCGTCATACGACTCCCCTCGGGAAGCCAGCTGGACGAGATGTTCGTCAGCCAACGACTTTCCGAGGGAGTACGATTCGTCGGATATATGTTTGCCGAGTCTAAGGGAAAGGGAAGGGTGGATTTGGTGTGGTATTTCTCGGTGGTTTTCCACCAGGTGGCGACGGATGGTTCCACAGGAGATTTGCTAGAGAGAGAAGAGATGAAGTCGGAGACGATGGCTTTTTGTGACGGTTTGAATGAACCGTACCAGATGAAGTTAACGGAGATTTTTCCGGTGAGGAGGAGGCCGTTGTGGTAGTGGAGGAGGTTGGATGAGTCTTGAACTAACTCAGTGAGTCGTCTCGCTCCGAGTGAGAGGTTGAAGATGGAAAATATGAAGAGGAGGCGAAGTAGAAGATGAGTGAAGGCCATTTTTGTGACGGTTTTGGAGAAATTGAAGGTTGAAGATGAAGTGAGGTTGGAGGTGTTGTGAAAACTGCAGGGGGAATGGGTAATTTATATACAGACAGAACTTCGAATTTTTTACGTTGAAAAAATATATATAATATTAATTAATAAGAAATAAATGGGTTTAAATAAACAGTATGTTGCTTAGCAGGCAAAAAGAACCTACAGCTGTAACTGCTCCCACACGGTTTTTTTGTGGTTACGAGGGGAACCGAAATTCAAAATTTCACACTTTCTAATTTTATAATTTTCTTAACTAAAATTTATTTTTTTAAAAGTAAATTACAGTTTAGTTCCTAAAATTTACACTCAATCTCAAATTTAGTTTACATTTTAAAAAATTCAACACTCTAGTCCCTGATATATTCAAGTGCTACAATTAAGCCCTTCTTATTAACTGGTCATTTATAAATCAGTTAAAATACTAAAATAACCTAATAACTTTAATTACAATTACAGTCCCTAAACGTATAAATACACAATTCCCTCCATATTCAAAACAAATCATAATCTTGCAACTAAGCACCAATTAAGTTGATACATCTGCAACATGAAGGTATTAACAGCTACAAAACCTTGTAACATGTGTAACCAGATTTGAAGTTCAAATGGGTTTGACTTTTTGAAATTTAAATGGGTTTCAATACTAGAACTGCAATTTTGTTTTGACCTTTATAACATCTATTTTGACATGTTCATCCAACAAAAAAAGGTTATCTAAAACTAAGCCAAAACATACAATAACCATTCAACACAGGTTATCTAAACTTCTGTTTTAACATGTTCATTCAAAAGAAACAACCCTTAGTGTCAATAAATGTTCATCCTGTTTGTAAGTCAGAATATGCATGTTTATTATAGAAAATCAGATATGCATAATTATCCTAAATTATGCAAATCCCTAATCAAGTTAAGGCCTTGATTATCACAGCCCTTTGTATAAGTCTTGTTGCGCAAACCAAATAGATGTTCATCCCTGTTTTCTTTATAAGTAAGTCACAATATGCATCTAAATCCTACAATTCCCTGATCAAGCTAAGGCCTTGATTATCACAAATATGGCTGAATATGCATGTTGTCCTATACAATCAAAACCTACAACACCTACATTACAATAATATCCCTATTGTGCATAACTACAATATTAATCAAGAATCAGTAATAGAACCTACATGCACAATATCAATGAAGAATCACTAACAGAAGCTGCATTCACAATATCAATCAAGAGTCACTTACAGATGCTGCATTTACTTGCTGGTTTAAATGCAGTCAAAGTTAAATATTAAAACTGCAGTTACTCGTTTCAAATCTTTCAAAAGTTACATTTTAATCACATGATTTCATAATGGGTTGAGCATGATCGTTAACAACTAAAACCCAAAAAACGATCAAACTAAAAAAACCCATTATCAACGTAAATGTAGTTTCTAAGTATGCACCATAAATAGGGGATTTTGGTCTCCCTAAAAAACCCACACTTCAGTACTGCACAAGCTTGATCCTGATTCTGATACGGCTCTTGTTTACAACACGTCGATAGTAGCACTCCCCACATCCCGAACAACCACTCGACTTGGATCTTTACCAGAGGTTCCAACATTGGACCCTTAAATCAACTGCAAGTTCAAAGATTAACATCTTTATTGAAGTGTGTAAACTTAAAACTTGATTGTTAATTGAAATTCAGGAACTATCGTTCCCGTTACTTCCTCTGATCGCAAAATCAAGGCGTACGACAACTTGTTGTGCTTGATCGGACTTAAAAGCAGGTGTCTTGTGGGTGATCGGAGCCTATAATTTGGAGCTGGAGGTGTTTGGGGGAAGGAGGGATTGAATGATAGCTTTTAAGAGAAGGTGAAGGAGTGATATGGTTGACATTGGGATTAGTTTTGGTGATTTTACAACTTTACCCTTGTCAACGTTAAAGTCTCTGACAGTCAACTAACGGTGACTTACAATAAGGGCTTAATTGTGAGTAATTGAATACGTCAAGGACTGGAGTGTTGAATTTTTTAAATGAGAACTGAATTTGAGATTGGGTGTAAATCCTAGAGACTAAAATTGTACTTTACTATTTTTTTATTATGTTTTACAAATATTAATTAAAAGATTATATGAGTACCACTATTATTCATGATTTTTTTTTGTTATTCTTAAAGCATTGTAGCACGGTTCGACTAGTTTATAAGTCGAGCACATTTAAATGAGTTTTATTTTGATTTGATTTTTTAACTTACGAATTATTCTCTGTATTCTTAAAACACAAAATCGGTGGAATTTTCGTACCTACCCTCAACGTTGTAAAATCTTATTTTCACCTTAAGTTTGCCCTTTAGGTTTATAAAATAGTATTTTTAATCCTTTAACTTTTTAGAAATTTTGTAATATGTCACTTTGGCTCATCTCCTTAATACCTCCGTTTGTTAACTAAAAAAAAACAATTGTTGCGTGCTTATTCTTATATACGAGTTAGTATAAATTCAACTTGGTCTACATTTTAAAGAAAAATTTGTTTGAAAACAAGTCGGGTCAAATATAATATGTTTCCGTGCTAACTTTTTATTTATGTTTCCATGTCAATTTTGTTGAAAAATGAGTCAGGTCAAATATAAGACATCTTGATTACATGGTATAAATTCGAGTTGGTCTCCGTTTCGACGTGAGTATTTGGAAACGACTCGGGTCAAATATAATATGTTTTCATGCTTACTTTTTATGTACGTTTCGACGTAAATTTTGTTTTCATCCTTTATCTTTTACAACGTCAGACTATTGGTGAACAGATCAGTACTTTCGTACAGCAGAGAGACCAATAGTGTCTGACGAGGGTTAGGCATATACCTTATGTGGTATGTTGACTTTTCAAGCACATGGAATTTTCTTGTGATGATATTTCCTTTCTTTTAAGGTTTTGGCTTTTTTATTTTGGCTCTTTTAAGAATATCCTGACTGTGCCTAGGTCTGCATATAATATGGGTGCAACAGAAGGGCAGCCAAGATATTCCTGAATGACTCAACAGCATAAAGTCCCGAAACTTCAGACGTTAGCTATCTATCAATGCAGGATTTAAGACCATGAAATCATACACCGATGGTATGTTACCCACAAGATACATAGTTCGTTATATTTACTTCACTTAGTATCTTATAATCACTTTGAGCGTTAAGCCTACCGACATATCACATTAGATCCTAGTCTTTTTAGCTACGACACCTTACATGTGTCAGTCATGCCCTTTATCACGAATATTCATTTCATTTCCCATTTGATGCAAAAATACCTTTTGTATATTTTTTTTCAAATGTTTTTTGTATTTTTCTTATTTTCTCCCCCTAAAACAATACATATATACATATATTGCTCTCTTCCCCCTAAATTTGTGCATCATACTTTATGCACAAATTTACCTAATAAAGAAAACATATGCACAAAGTTTTAAACAAAAGGAAAAGGAATATATTTTTTTTTGTTTTTGCTTAACCGTTCCGTCATTAGATTAAAAACTAACCAATTTCAAAATTAAAGCACGAAATTCAAATTTGTACCTTTTCGCTGATCTTTTCTTACCTTATCTCCTCCATAGGAAACATCACAATCGTAAAAAATTTGAACCTTTTTGTAACAGTGAGATGTTATCCTTCATGTCCCTGGAACAACCACTACCAACATTCCAGAGATTGTCAACAGCTCCTCCTTGGTTGTTCCTGAAAAATAAGGAGATTAGTAAGACAGTGGGACCCAGGCCATCGTGGTCCTGGGTTTCCCTGAAGCATCGAAATAAGACACTTCTTTAAGACACAAGTCCCCTTTTGTTTCGAGGATTGGTGATGTTGCTGCTGATTTGGATTTGGGTTTCCAAATCTGTTTCATTTTAACAAACGCGGTATTTGCCTTTGATTGAGCAACTTTGGCTGTGTCAGGTTTAGTCGTTTTAGAAACAAATTTTTGTTTATGAACAGCCTTGCGTTTGTTTTTGGCAACATTCCAATCCCCATCAGATGGTTTAACCTTGGAATTCACATTCTTAATTGCCTTAGGTGATGATACCTTCATCGGCTTGGAATGATTGTTATTCTTTGGTGTAACCTTCTGATTTTGACCATGATACAGAACATGGGGACTATGTGTGCAGTTTCGAGCGATGTCACCAGGAATGCCGCAATTGAAGCACGTTTGGCTCTTCACATGTAAAGCATTCTGATCAGCGTGATTTGCTCATGCAGGCCTTGAAGGATGAACTGATCCCTTTTGTGCTTGATATCCTTGCACATTTCTTGCAGACGAAGATGAATTTGGATGTTTGTACTTGTCGTTTACAAGGGCCTTCTTCTGTTTTGGAGATTTCTTTGGATTCTTCTTCTTCTTTTGTTTAGACTGTAAGTCTTGTTTAAAAATATCCCCAACCTTTCCAAAAGCTTTGCTAGTACGGTCAAAAACATATTTTTCGCATTTGCCATTGAAGACCGGCTTAACAAAAGCATTTTTCACAGCACCAGCCTTTTGAGGGCTATTGCTGCCCACTGGTGATCTTGGAGAATGTGACTGTCCTTGACGTTTGGACTTCTGCTTTCTTCGTCTCCGATTTGCTCTTTTCTGCTCTTTTAGCTTGCGCTGAACCTTTTCATCAGTAGCAGAAGATTCAGATTGTTCAGTATGCGCACTTGGAGCCTTGTTCACATCAGCTCTCTCTTCATCAACTGACTCATTAGAAGAGTCAACAGCACCAGATGGTTCCCGTGTGTTTGACATATAATCACTTGGTTTGCCGTACACCATATGCTGTGCTTTCTCAATATCTTCGTCGGTTTCAGGCATTGTTGTGTAGTTGTGATTATACGGTGGGGCAACCTAATTGAATCCTGAACCCTTCCCTTTGTTCCCCTTATATGCCAGCTGCACATTGCACACGTCTTGAACAAGCTTGCTGGATGTATCAAACTTCTTTATATTAACTTCGTTTTGTTGATATTTTCCATTAAGAAGTCCCAGCTCAACTCTTACCAAGTCGCATTCCATGGTTTTTGATTCTAATATGGTTTTGTAATCATGGACCCAACATTTCTGTTGATTTACATACAGGTGGAGCTGAGCTATATCTTTCTTTTGTGCTTCAACCTTTTCTTTGAGTAACTTGTTGCTTTCTCAAAGGCTGATGCACTGAACCATTGCATTGTTGTATTCATCGGTCATTTTGGAATTAAGAGCCCTGAGTTGAGCAACCCTATTCCTGCAAGGTTCAGTGCACAAAAGATAGTTGACTGTGTCAATGGACGAGCTAGATTTGTCAGCGTTAGTTTGGGCTTGAGGTCGAGTTTGGGGTGCTGGGCTGCTGATTGATTCTTGTTGGGCTGTTGATTTCTGTTCGGACACTTCTTCAGGATGAGACTCTGTTGATTAGCGTATAGATCTTGGAGATCTTGGTTTGATTGTAAACGATCCCATAACCAAGATACAAAGGAGTCTTTGTCGTCTCCTAAAATGCTATCTAACTCATCTTTTACTTCCTCTTTTCGCCTCCCATGTTCAAGCAAACGCATCATATAGTTAGCAACTGGATCAACATTGTAGTCTCCGATAAACTCATTCAGCTTTTCCTTCACTTCATCCCACAGGCTCGGGTTTTGATTTTGTGCTGGACTGAGAGCTATGGTCAAGTGCTGAGCTTGGGCTGTAAACATCTTCGAATAATCGAAATCGGACCGGTAAACACTCTAAAATATGTCCGAAAACTGCTTTTACCAAAATGTACCGTTAGACTCGTCTCGACGATATGAATCCAATGATATATAATGTCCGATAGTGATTTTAGGAATTTTCGTGCCATTTTTGGTTTTTTTTTGTTTTTTTGCCCAAAAAATCACACGAGTCTAACCGTGCAACTGATTTGTTAAGATTGTTTATGGATCAAATTCTATGCACGAAAACGTTTAATTCTGGTTACGTCAGCTGGTTAACTTTCAACCTTTTTGGGTACAACTCGGAACAATACCAAATTCGGAACAGCAACTCGGATAAACAATCCGAGATGGAATCTCAAACAGTGATCCGAGATGCTAATCCGCGATGGTGATTCAGAACAATATCCGAGATGGAATCCGAGATGCACTGTTTTAGTCTGGAATGAGAATCGGGAATGCTATCAGATACACAGCAACAGTAACTCGGATAATCCGAAATGGAGAAAGAGATCCGGAATAAGAGCCTAATCCGGAATGAAAGTCTATCCGAATTTGGAATAGTTACGAATCCGGAATCTTTGAAGATTATCCGAAATCCTTGAAGATTTATCCGAAATCCTTGAAGATTTATCTGAAATCTATCAGAAATTCAATATTTTTATCCGAAATGCAGCAGATTAATCCGAAATCAATCCGAAATGCAACCAGAAAATCCGAAATCCTTGAATGTTGATCCGAAATGCTTGAATCTTCTTCGTGTTATTCATGTTCTTCAGTAGAAACCGAATATAATCATGTAATATCCGATCTGAGCCTGGAAAACAGGTTCAACAGGCTATGATACCACTTGTAAGTCCCGATAATCCGGATTTAACACTGATATCACACAATCACTAAGGATGGGCGGAATCCAAAGTTGGTCATCTCAAGAAAACCGAAACAATGAAGAACAATGCGAAATCACTTTAACACTTTGCACACGATTCTGTTACTTGAACAAGCAAAACCTTCTGGTACAAGATGAAGGTTCCCTAGAGAAAACCTAATAGTCTACCCCAAAACTTAACCCTAGAAATAACATAAGCTTAGCTTATATACCTAGGGTAAGGCATAACCCTAATGGGCTTGCCTGGCCCACATGGCCTATGGCATGCCCAAATGACAAATAAAGGTCCAAACCTAACACAAACTAACCCAGTTAACTACCATAGACCGTTGCGTATATTTGATGCGTCAGTCTTACACTTCTAGGACCTAACACATACTATCACAGAAGAACCCAACAATGAAACAGCTGAACAAGAGAATGCCAAGAGCACTGGTGGTTCAAGAGTTTGAATGGACGAACGAGATAAAGGAGGTTGAAGACCAGAAATGTAAAGCACTGATGGCTGAGATCACTCCAATTCGTGAAAAAGAAGATAAGCCAAGTGTTGGGGTTGGTTTAGGCCTCGTGAAAGATTGCATTGGATCAAGTGATTCGAAAGTTGATGAACAAAAGAAGAAGGTTGAAGCGAAGAAAGAGGCGAAGGTATTGGAGAAAGCTCTGACAGCTGAAAAGAAATCATGTACAAGTTCAACCAAAGGAAAAGCAATAGCAGAAGGAATGTCGTTGAAGGTAATAGATAAACTCTATACTAACGACTACGTGAAACAGGTTAAAACATGTATGATTACAATGTTAGTCTCATTAGAAATAATGAGTCTACATTAAGAATCAACAACGAACAGAAAATGAATGAGCTTGAATATAAAATCAAACTAGACGACAGTCTAGAATAGATGATCAAGGCACTCAGAAGATTTGACTTTGGAAAAGATGCCTTGATTAATGACCTGACAAAAAAACAAACAATGTCTAAAAATGAAAATGCAAAATTACAACTCATAATAGACAAATGGACTGTTAGCAAATATGTGTTTCAACAAATTGAAAGCATTCAACGACCAAGTCTTGTGAAACATGGAATTGGTTATAAAGATAGATTTGGTAACGGTCGTACGCATTATAGTCCACCCTTAATGAACAATTACAATCCTATACCTACTCCACATCCTATGAATGACCTTATTAACATTGATGATTCACATCTAGATTATGCAGGTTGAATTTATGAGGAGTCTGGTCCAAGGATTGAGAATGTGGAAGATGTGGTGGAAGAAAGCAGAGTTGGCTTAGGTTTTAGTAATACTTGTAATAATTTGAAAAACAATGATTTGAACTTTAGACAGATTGATTCAATCGAGTCCGGCACCATTTGTAATGAACACCGCCTTTTAATGCTTTGAATTTGAATTATTATGTATTTGTTCCATCATTAGAAAACAATAGGTTTAACAGGTACCTAAATGAAGAAATTCCTAAGTTCAGAATTGTCACACCCCGACCCGCAGCGGAAAAGGTGATCGAGGCATGATTGGGTTATCATCAAAGCTCATGACATTTATTATAATGTTTCATATTCATTAATACATTTTAATGGAAAATATACAATCATAGTTACATCATGTCCTAAACATCAATTAGGCTTCATTGTTTTCTTCTAAGGCATTTCCTACGTTTTCCTTGTTTCATCCTGTTCCCTATATCATGTGTAAAAATGGTTTTTGGATCAACAAAAAGTTGGCGAGTGAATCCTATGAAAAACATTTGAACAAGTTTATTTAATTGTTTATAAAATAAAGTGCACAACCACTCATGAGTAAAAATAGATGTAAACTTATTCACCAATAATTTAATATTAAATAATGCACACATGAACAATAATGGATCGTTTTGAGGCACGCGTTGCTCAACTCGTCTCCCACGAGGAACTGATGGGCCTAATGAATGATTTGCATATACTTGACAATATGAAATACATAACTACAAACAATATAAACTAAATAATACACACACGAACAATAATGGATTTGTTTTGAGGCACGTGTTGCTCAACTTGTCTCCCACGAGGAGCTGATGGGCCTAATGAATGAATTGCATATAAATTGACAATATGAAATACATAACTACAAACAATATATACAATCTAAGTTTAGATCACAATATGGTATGGCACAAGTTTAAATAAACGAGTTAATTTTGGTGACACATGACACACCCCAAAACGTGTAATTAAAAAGGGGAGTTGTAAGATTCACTCACATTGGGTGCGTTCGGTTGATGATGTTGAATGCGCACGAAGTTTGATTTAACCACGAGTGAAACTAACCTAGATAATAACATAATGGTTTGGTAAATAAGCGGATTTTATTAATCAATTTTAGTAGGATGATTGGATATATTTTTGTGAGTTTAAGGCTATTTTCTAACCTTAAAATCGTTATGTTTAAGTATTTTTAATTGATTTTTAAATAAAATAAATAAACAAAAATAATAAAAAAATGTTGACTTTTTGCGACCGTTGACCGTTGACCGTTGACTTGTTGACCGGTCAGACTGTGTAATTGTGTGTGCGCGGGGTGAGGCTCGAACCTGAGACCTCCCGTTCGCGTGCACGCAGCTCTACCAACTGAGCTACGTGTCTAACCTGAAATATTTCTGTTTTTAATTATATTTATATACTAATTAGATTAATCCGAAAATCATTTATTTTTAAAAAGATTTTAACCTAACGACTCGGTGCGCTCCACAGGTCTCGAACCCGGGACCTGTGGGTTGAGTTAACACACAGTCCACCGCTGGACTGTGTGTCTAACTTGTTAAATAATCTGATTTTTATTATACTTATATACAAACTAAATAATTTCGTTTCTGTTTTAAATAAAAAGTTTGATAATTGTCCGGACCGGTGCGGTAGTCCGGACTCGAACTCGTGACGTGTGATTAAACGTTCACACAGTCCACCACTGGACTGTGTGTCTACCCTGGTTATTATTCCGGTTTTTATTAAACTTAACATATATAAGCAGTGAATCCGGTTCGGTAAAAAAAAGAACATTTTTATTAAGGCGAGTATGCGTGGGACAAGAATCGAACTCGAGACGTAAGCGTGTTTTATTTGCACACAGTCCACCGCTGGACTGTGTGTCTAACCCGAGATATATCTTGATTTTAATTATACTTATATAATACTGAACTTCGTCTTCTTCGTCAGACTTAACCAGAATCGGAGTCTGACTGGTTCAACGATTTTAATCAAGTTCTTTTAGTGTGTTGCGATTAATTGTATGTGAGATTAATAAGAAAAATAAGAGATTAAGTGTAAGGTATACCGAACTGGACTCCTCTGTTTCGCCGGCGAAACTCTGGTGACAGCAAGCTATTCCGGCGACGTGTATCTTGCGGCAGAGGGTCTTCAGCGAGCTTGAGGTGAGTGTAGGTGGCTTCGGTATGAGCTCTGGGGGTTCAGTAAGGCTCAGAGGTGAAAGGCTCGGTTTTCCGGCGAGTTGCAGAAGTTCTCCGACGAGGGAAATTATGTCGGGAAAAAGTGTGATTGTGAGCGAAAAAGCTAACAGAGATTAGAGGGGGTATTTATAGGGCAGGACATCGACGAATTTAGTCCGATTTCCGTCTTGATTCGTCGGTTAAAGATTTTCCGGCGGTTATAGCTTGTGTCGCGGACTGGACATCAGTTATAACCGATGTTGAGGTTTAATGTTTATGTTAAGTCATAGATAACCGACGCCGTTTGACGAAATCGTCGGATTTTCCGGCGTCAACGGATTTGGGCGCGTCAGTTGACTGAATTTGATTTCTGTTTTCATTATTTGAATTAATTGTTTCGGTATCTTAACAAAAACCCAAAGTGGCGGAGTGGTTGAGCGCGTGTGTGTTAATGCTTTGTTGACCAGATTGACTCGGCTGACCCGGGTTCGAAACCCGGCAGCCTTCTTTTATTTTTAAACCACTAATTTTAATACTTTTTCAAATATAAATTATATATTCCAATATACTTATTAATTATGTATCGTTTAAAATTATTTTGGGCATTAAATACACCACGAAATTTTTAACTGATTGTTCGGTTCATAAACGGAGCGGGTTTGGTAAATCCGGTTTTTGACGGATGTTACAGTATCCCCTGCTTTTTAGAAATTTCGTCCCGAAATTTAAGTAGTGATATATTTGTCTAAAAATGACGGTGTTTAGTTTGACAGTTACATGCTTAGAAAAAGAGTAAGAGTTTAAATTTTTGTTTGAGGCGGTAACGTCCTTTGTAAGGGTTAAGTACCCTGTTACAGGAATCGCTTTTTGTTGCCTACGGTAAAAATATTGATAAGCAGAGTTGATTCACTAAATATGATATCATGCGTAAGAGTTTTGTTATGTTTGGAAGGATAGGGTTATATCTTAAAATAAAATTTCTAATACTACAACCTACATGGAACTTCTCAAAACCGTCTAACAATGCCTCTGATCCTTTGACAAGAATACTTATATATAGGAAGTACCAGCGGCGTATCCACCATATTCTTGTCAAGTTTTCATTGGTTTTATTAGTACGTTATGATTGGTTCTATGATGTGACTCTAAACATAAATAAATGCCACAACCAATGTACCAAGAAATTACTAAATCCTACATAGAACTTCTCATAACCGCCTGACAATGCGTCTGATCCTTTGACAAGAATACTTAGATATAGGAAGTACCAGCGGCGTATCCACCATATTCTTGTCAAATTTTCATTGGTTTTATCAGTAAGTTATGATTGGTTCTATGATGTAACTCTAGAACATAAATAAACACAACAACCAATATTTGAGTCCAAGTTCTGATAGCATACATGTTTGAATGGTGATAGTTCCTCTCTCGTTTGTTATGATGGAGAGGTTAGTTTATGTAGAAATAGAACACAATCCAATTTCTTTAAATGGCGAGATGATATGAATGTAACACAAATTTCAAACAAGACAATACTAAATCCTACATGGAACTTCTCATAACCGCCTGATAATGCCTCTGATCCTTTGGCGAGAATACTTATATATAGGAAGTACCAGCGGCGTATCCACCATATTCTCGTCAAATTTTCATTGACTTTATCCGCAAGTTATGATTAGTTCTATGTGACTCTACAACAAACACAACAACAAATACTTGAGTCTTAATTCTGATAGTATCCATGTTTGAATGATGACAATACCTCTCTCGTTTGTTGTGATGGAGAGGTTAGTCATTGTGGAAGTGAGACATAGCTCAACTTCTTTTAATGATGAAATTGAAATACACTGAAATGTATGATGAACAAACTTTGACCAAAACATACTAAATCCTACATGGAACCTCTCATAACCGCCTGATAATGCCTCCGATCCTTTGACAAGAATACTTATATATAGGAAGTACCAGCGGCGTATCCACCATATTCTTGTCAAATGTTCATTGACTTTATCCACAAGTTATGATTAGTTCTATGTGACTCTACAACAACCACAACAACCAAAAGGTCGTATTGCATGTACTGAAAATGAAAAATGTCTGTGCGATCAAGGCTCAATCAAACGGAGCCGATCGTATTGCATGTACTGGAAATGAAAAATGTCTGTGCGATCAAGGCTCAATCAAACGGAGCCGATCGTATTGCATGTACTGAAAATAATAACTTTAATTGAAACCATAATCACACCAACAGTTTATACATGGAACCTCTCATAACCGCCAGATAATGCCTCTGATCCTTTGGCAAGAATACTTATATATAGGAAGTACCAGCGGCGTATCCACCATATTCTTGTCAAATTCTCATTGGCTTTATCCTTAAGTTATGATTGGTTCTATGTGATTCTAAAACATAAAGAAAAACATAAAACTAAACGATTGGAGTTGAATCTTGATTTTCGGTGAAGAGGACTAGTTGGGTGGTTTCGTTTGGGCCGTCATTATCTTCGTCAGAATTGGCGTTGATGTTGAAAACTCTTCCTCTTGCTGGTGGCCCAGTGATTGGGTTTTCTTGATTTACTTGGTTAACTGGGTTTGATTGAGCTTGAGCGTTTATGATGTTAACCAATCGAGGGCACGTGTTTCTAAAGTGGGTAGGGTCGCCACAATTGAAACAAGCTCGAACATATGGGAACATGGGGTATTGGGGTTGTTGATAGGTTTGGATCATGTTTTGAGGAGGGGGTGTGGTTTGGTTTTGAGAGGTGCGGCAAACCTTGCTCAAATGAACATAGCGTCCACAATTTGCACATAGTCGACAAGGTAAGGTAAGGGGATGGTGATAAAAATAGGTGTTACATCGAGGGTGAGGTCCAAGATATGGTTTCTTATTTGGGTAAGTTGAGTTGGGTGCTACTTGAGTGATTGGGATAGCTTGGATGGGTATGGCGTGTGAAATTTGTTGATTACGTTGGATAGTAGCGAAAAGTTGCCCGTCTCTTTTTCTCTTAGAAATGGGTTGAGAAGGGGATTCGGTTTGGGTGGAGTTTGAGGTTTCAGTTGATGCTTTATCCTTCTTCTTCTCCTCCTTGAAGTCTTTGTTCCGGATTCGGTTTTCGGTGAGCTCTGTAGCTAACTCCATTGCTGCTTCCAAAGTTGCAGGCGTGGTACTTATTACAGAGTCTTGAATCTTTGACGGAAGACCTCGAATGTAGTGCTCGATCAAACGGTAGAGGGAGTGAACAAGTTGGGAACCATTTGATTTAACTCGAGGAACCTTTTGTTGTATGTGGTGTGGTCGCCTTCCTTTTGCTTCAATGAATAGAACTCATCTTCTAATTTCTTGATTTCGCTCCTTGGGCAAAACCGTCTGGTCATGATTTTTCCTTCAATTCATCCCAAGTTAAAGTCATAGCATCTTCAACACCTCGTTTGGCCTTCTCTGTATTCCACCAAGTAAGTGCTATTCCATATAAACGACCGGTAGCATATCGCACTTTGCGATCATCGGGGCAATCGCAATTTAGAAAAGTGTTCTCCATTTCTTCAAACCAATGGAGGAGAGCGGTGACACCTTCACTCCCTTCGTATTTTGGAGGGTCGCATGATTTGAAATGCTTGTAGGTGCATTTAGTGGTATTTGGGGGAGGGTTGATAACATGTTGATCTTCTTGGTTAACAGGATTAGCGGTAAGTGCTTGTTGGACTTGAATTACAATGTTGGGTATTACGGCAGCCATTTGTTGAGCGATTAGGGCAGCCATGCGCTCGCGGGCTTTTCCTGCTCTCATCTTCCTACGGGCGAGGTTAGAAGACATCTACAAGGAATACGCATCATGAGTATGAGTTAGATGTTTTTTGGGATCATGGGTCGTATTTAGGAATGAACATTCATAAAATAAATATAGAAAAATAAATCTACTACATCCATAGGATGTCTTGGGCTTTGCTCGTCATTAGGGCCTTGCATGCCGCCATACTTCACCTTCGTAATCATGTGGGCCCCATGAATACCGGGTTTTTCATATGGTTCACATGTGTTAGCCTGGTTACGTACTCTAAAACCCGGAGAAAATCGAGAAATATGTATATAACGTATGATATTCGGAATGTGTCCAGGTATAGACACGGTGACACCTCAAAGTGGGGTTAGTTCGAACGACGTTTGGTGTGGCATGCTTTGGCCTAATAGGTCCTTCGTACTCTCATCGTTAGTCCCCAGGTAGGCAAACTGGTCCGTTATATTGGATTTATACGAATGCCAACCTAGACAGGACGTTCCGACTACCGGTACTTGTACCCTTCCAGTTACTACATGCCCGTCGCAGAACTCACTTTGATGGGATTTGAAAATTGCGACAAAATCTTTGAATAACAAAAGTATGAAGATGATTTGAATATATGATCATTGAAATATGTATGATGAATGTGTATGTAAGTATGTATGTTTGACTGTAAGTATAAACAAATATGAAACAAATAAACATCATAAGTTTGTATGTAACCACCTAAACAATTAAAATTTAGGCAACTATAGTATAGGCTCTAAGGGTCTAATAACCTATCCTATATCCCTATAGTCATGGCTCTGATACCAATCTGTCACACCCGACCCGCAGCGGAAAAGGTGATCGAGGCATGATTGGGTTATCATCAAAGCTCATGACATTTATTATAACGTTTCATATTCATTAATACATTTTAATGGGAAATATACAATCATAGTTACATCATGTCCTAAACATCAATCTAGGCTTCATTGTTTTCTTCTAAGGCATTTCCTATGTTTTCCTTGCTTCATCCTGTTCCCTGTATCATGTGTAAAAATGGTTTTTGGATCAACAAAAAGTTGGCGAGTGAATCCTATGAAAAACATTTGAACAAGTTTATTTAATTGATTATAAAATAAAGTTCACAACCACACATGAGTAAAAATAGATGTAAACTTATTCACCAATCATTTAATATTAAATAATGCACACATGAATAATAATGGATCGTTTTGAGGCACGCGTTGCTCAACTCGTCTCCCACGAGGAACTGATGGGCCTAATGAATGATTTGCATATACTTGACAATATGAAATACATAACTACAAACAATATAAACTAAATAATACACACACGAACAATAATGGATTGTTTTGAGGCACGCGTTGCTCAACTCGTCTCCCACGAGGAGCTGATGGGCCTAATGAATGAATTGCATATAAATTGACAATATGAAATACATAACTACAAACAATATATACAATCTAAGTTTAGATCACAATATGGTATGGCACAAGTTTAAATAAACGAGTTAATTTTGGTGACACATGACACACCCCAAAACGTATAATTAAAAAGGGGAGTTGTAAGATTCACTCACATTGGGTGCGTTCGGTTGATGATGTTGAATGCGCACGAAGTTTGATTTAACCACGAGTGAAACTAACCTAGATAATAACATAATGGTTTGGTAAATAAGCGGATTTTATTAATCAATTTTAGTAGGATGATTGGATATATTTTTGTGAGTTTAAGGCTATTTTCTAACCTTAAAATCGTTATGTTTAAGTATTTAATTGATTTTTAAATAAAATAAATAAATAAAAATAATAAAAAAATGTTGACTTTTTGCGACCGTTGACCGTTGACTTATTGACCGGTCAGACTGTGTAATTGTGTGCGCCGGGTGAGGCTCGAACCCGAGACCTCCCGTTCGCGTGCACGCAGCTCTACCAACTGAGCTACGTGTCTAACCTGAAATATTTCTGTTTTTCATTATATTTATATACTAATTAGATTAATCCGAAAATCATTTATTTTTAAAAAGATTTTAACCTAACGACTCGGTGCGCTCCACAGGTCTCGAACCCGGGACCTGTGGGTTGAGTTAACACACAGTCCACCGCTGGACTGTGTGTCTAACTTGTTAAATAATCTGATTTTTATTATACTTATATACAAACTAAATAATTTCGTTTCTGTTTTAAATAAAAAGTTTGATAATTGTCCGGACCGGTGCGGTAGTCCGGACTCAAACTCGTGACGTGTGATTAAACGTTCACACAGTCCACCACTGGACTGTGTGTCTACCTTGGTTATTATTCCGGTTTTTATTAAACTTAACATATATAAGCAGTGAATCCGGTTCGGTAAAAAAAAGAACATTTTTATTAAGGCGAGTATGCGTGGGACAAGAATCGAACTCGAGACGTAAGCGTGTTTTATTTGCACACAGTCCACCGCTGGACTGTGTGTCTAACCCGAGATATATCTTGATTTTAATTATACTTATATAATACTGAACTTCGTCTTCTTCGTCAGACTTAACCAGAATCGGAGTCTGACTGGTTCAACGATTTTAATCAAGTTCTTTTAGTGTGTTGCGATTAATTGTATGTGAGATTAATAAGAAAAATAAGAGATTAAGTGTAAGGTATACCGAACTGGACTCCTCTGTTTCGCTGGCGAAACTCCGGTGACAGCAAGCTATTCCGGCGACGTGTGTCTTGCGGCAGAGGGTCTTCAGCGAGCTTGAGGTGAGTGTAGGTGGCTTCGGTATGAGCTCTGGGGGTTCAGTAAGGCTCAGAGGTGAAAGGCTCGGTTTTCCGGCGAGTTGCAGAAGTTCTCCAGCGAGGGAAATTATGTCGGGGAAAAAGTGTGATTGTGAGCGAAAAAGCTAACAGAGATTAGAGGGGGTATTTATAGGGCAGGACATCGATGAATTTAGTCCGATTTCCGTCTTGATTCGTCGGTTAAAGATTTTCCGGCGGTTATAGCTTGTGTCGCGAACTGGACATCAGTTATAACCGATGTTGAGGTTTAATGTTTACGTTAAGTCATAGATAACCGACGCCGTTTGACGAAATCGTCGGATTTTCCGGCGTCAACGGATTTGGGCGCGTCAGTTGACTGAATTTGATTTCTGTTTTCATTATTTGAATTAATTGTTTCGGTATCTTAACAAAAACCCAAAGTGGCGGAGTGGTTGAGCGCGTGTGTGTTAATGCTTTGTTGACCAGATTGACTCGGCTGACCCGGGTTCGAAACCCGGCAGCCTTCTTTTATTTTTAAACCACTAATTTTAATACTTTTTCAAATATAAATTATATATTCCAATATACTTATTAATTATGTATCGTTTAAAATTATTTTGGGCATTAAATACGCCACGAAATTTTTAACTGATTGTTCGGTTAATAAACGGAGCGGGTTTGGTAAATCCGGTTTTTGACGGATGTTACAAGAATAAGAAGAGAAAAAGAATAAAAAGATCTAGAGACATCATCAAACGATGACACAATTCAAGAAATGGAAGAGAAGGACTCAATGGATACAAATACTTCCTCATGTTCAGATGATTCAAGTGGTAAAGACTTAGATTACAAAAGCATAATAGAGTTCAAGATAGAGAAAGCCCTTAAGAGGCAAACTCAACTTAAGCAAAATTCCACTCAACGATCACAATCTCAATTCTCAAATTATCATACTTCTACACATAAACAAACTAATCACTCTAGACATATATACTGCTTTAAATGAGGAGTCAAACGACATGTAATCAGAAACTGTAAAGAAGGAAACAAAATCTAACAATCTCCTACGATCAAAGACATAGATCACCATGACTTTAATCTTAACCAATCTGAAAATAGTTTTACAAAATTAAAAAATGTTAAAAGGTATATGAAACAAATTTTCAAAAGAACTTTCTTACGGGTGGAGAAGCAAATTATTAAAGTTGAAAAACATGATAGACCCAGCTTTGTTCCTACCTAGGCACCAATTTCTCATTAGCTTATCTTTTTATGACAGAGTGTATCCAGAAGGACTATTTGCAGCCGCTGTTATGTAGATAGTGGATGCTCTCGTCACATGACCGGGATGAAGGAGCTCTTATTTGATTTCAAGAACATATATGGAGGATCCGTTGGCTTCGCATGAGATGAAAAGGGAAGTAAGATCACAGGTCGTGGAAATGTTATGCATAGAGATCTTACTCTTGAAGAAGTAAATCTTGTACCAGAGCTATTCTTCAATCTTCTCCGTGTCTCACAAGTTTGTGATAAAAGGATGATTGTCCTCTTCAATGGAACCGAATGTCTTTTCATTCGTCTAGAGCTCGAGATTCCTGAAGATCTTATTCTTGTGAAAGCTCCCAGAGAAAACAATAACTACATCTTGGAGCTTGATGAATCATTTAAAACAAATTCTTTGACTTGCCTTATCTCAAAGACATCTGATTCAGAAGCTTTACTATGGCACAAACGTCTTGGGCATGTGAATTTCAAGAACACTAATCGTCTGGCTAAGCAAAGTCTTGTTCACGGTCTTCATACAAAGACTTCAACTTCACTGAGAAATGCACAACATATGCAAAAGGGAAGCAACATAAGAAGCCTCATAAGTCCAAGCTTGAAAACTCTATTGATACTCCTCTTCAAATGATTCAATGGATCTCATTGGTCTCGTGAATGTTAAGAGTATTGCCAAAAGTCCATACTGTCTAGTCATTACAGATGATTTTTCGCGGTATTCATGGGTTTTCTTTCTTGCTGTCAAAAGTGAGACAACAGAGTTAATCAAAGGGTTCATAACTAGGATTGAGAATGTCTTAAAGAAGAATGTTATCACCATTAGGTGTGACAATGGCTCCGAATACAAAAATGCTAAACTTAACTAACTCTGTGATAACAAAGGCATACAAAGACAGTTCAGTGCAGCTATAACCCCTCAAAAATGGTGTTACAGAGCGCAAAAACAGAACGTTGATTGAAACGGCAAGGACCATGCTTATTGATTCGAAATTTCCCGTCATTTTCTAGGCTGAAGCCATCAACACAACAGAGATCTTGTAGTAAAAGCAAAAAGGAAGACAACCTATGAGCTCATTTCCAAGAGAAAACCATTGATAAACTATTTCAAGCCTGGTTGCTCATGCACTCTTTTAAATACATCTGATATTCTTAACAATTTGCAGTTGTAGGTGACGAATGCTTCTTTGTTGGTTACTCATCAACTCAAATGGCATACAGAGTCGATAACAAGCAAACCAAAGTCATTGTAGACTGTTATTATGTTGAGTGGAAATTAAGTAATCGTACCAACACTTGAGCTAGCCCTGACTGGTTCTATGATGCGGATATAATCTTTAACAACACATTTCTTCCTCTTATTAAAAATCAATCAAATGACCCCACCATAATTGAAGAAATTGCTGACTCGTCAGATGACGAAGATGTGTCTAGACCATCACGTCTCAGCTCATCATTTTCAGATGTTGTAATTTCACCATGTCATCAATCAGTTGGTGATGTTCAAATAGAAGTTGTACTCCAACTGATTGTCAAAATGATGGAGCCTCAACTTCAAATGCAAATGATCCCCTTGGCTTGCAACGTAATGGGTCAAGTGATTCCTCTCTTGTTGATACAAACTCTATTTCTGATCAGCATGTTGTGAACATGCCTGTGAACGTTGAACACCACTCTGGACTAAACCATGTTCGTGACGAAATCATCCACAAGAAAACATCATCGGATCAATCTCTGATGGTGTCAAAACTTGGGGCAAAATGGGATTGCTTAATTTTTGTCTATATGCAACCTTTCTTTCTCAGGAAGTTCCCCCTACAATTGAACATGCTCTACTTGACTCAAGCTTCATTGATGCCATGCAAGAAGAACTCAATCTGTTGGATCTATTGAACCCTATAAAAGAACAGATGATTGGAAAGCCAAAATGATGTATATCATCTGATCAAGAATAAACAGTGCTTTGAATATTTAACTCCTCCCAAAGGAAAAGATATCAACATCTGCTACTCAAAGGTCTACTGAAGCTAAGTCTGTTTACAAAGACTGTTGAATACAAGCTCTGCTTATTGTCTAAGGTCTGCCAGAGAGGGAACCTCTACTATTAAAGAACTAAAGACTGTTGAAGCAAACGTTTGCTAGACCAATAGAGGATAAAGCTTATCAGAGGTTCCTTCAACAGATACTTGTTCAACAGAGTTTATATTTACATTTCAATGTAACAGTGTTTTAGATTTAGAAGATGTTAGAGTTTGTTAGTTAGTTAGATGTCACTGTCAAGGTGATGTCAGCCTAAGATGCCAGTGGTTTGCTTTGTACTACAAATAGAACAGTGCATGTACTGTTCTATTCATCACATTCCTTCTAACATTTATGTATGAAAAAATTAGAGTGATTTTAGGTTGGGGGGGTTGTAATATTTGCATGCATACGTGAATCAAAGTTTACAAAAGCATGTTGATGAAAACAATGTCTCTATTGTTGTGATTTGAAAGTTTATTATTTCCGCTACACTATTTCATAACTGTTTATCTGCTTTCATTGATTTTAATCTTAAACATTCACAACAATATCAAACTCAGATCCTAACAATTGGTATCCGAGCTTAGTCAATCAAATTCGATTTCACAATCAATTTGATATAAACATATCAGCTCTCTCTACTGGTTCGTTTGTTCGTTGTATTGAAAACAGAGTAAAATATTATTTACGTTCAAAGTAATTTTTAAACAAAAACATGTTTGTAAACAATCAGAAATGTCTCAAAATCCACAAGATCCAAACAAAGTTCAAAAAGTTTTTTTGTACGACAAACAAATAAGTCCTAAAATATCGGAATAATCAGATCAAAAAATCGGCTCGTTAATTTGTTAATATCAAACATTGGCACCATGTATAAACCTCCGATCCTTGTCAGATCGGAATATAATATCTGGAAAAGACGGATGGGTCACATACTTGCATAACAAAATACGGGTTGTTGGAAATCGGTTATCTTCGGACCTCATGTTCCGATGGTACCGATTGTTGAAGACCCTAAAGTTCAAGTTCCAAAGAATCCTGAAAACTACTCCGAGTAAGATTTTCTGAAAATCGAGCTAGATGTAAAGGCATTTAGTATCGTAGCTACGACTTTGCCAAATGATATCTATGCTAACCTATTACATTGTAACAGTGCAAAGGAGTTGTGGGATGCTTTGAAGTACGATCGGCAGGACAGAGGAGGTTATTGAAAATAATCGTGAAGTTCTAAACCAACAGTATGAAATATTTTGTCATGTTAAAGGAGAATCATTAACTCAGTAGTTTGAAAGGTTTAGTTGTATAATCAGTGAATTAAAACTAGTAAATGTTACTAATTCAACCCTAAATAGCAGATTTTTAGGATCATTACCAGAAAAATGGGACACTATTGCTTTTGTAACTAGAACCGCAGTTGGGTTCAAGGAGATGAGTTTCACTCAGCTTCATGGTAGGCTTCTTACTTATGAGAGAGAGCTTAACTAGAAAAAGAAGCTACAAAAGTCATGAAAAGTTGCTGATGACTATGCCTTTGGTAGTACAACACTTTTTGGTCAAGAAGAAACCTCTGCGGAAGTAAGGATCAGAGTTATGATCATTTTATTTACATAAAATCTGGTGGAGGATTTAGCTCTGATTCTTACTCACCCAATTATGCTTTTGCCGCAAATGGGGGAAAACCAAGTTTTTGACAACTTATCTTTTGAGTTAAATGATCTTCAACATTTTCATCCTGTTGATTTGGAAGAAATGGACATCTTGCATCAACTAGCTATGCTGAGTGTTAAGACTAGCAAGTTTTACAAGAATGCAGGAGCCAAACAAATGGCCTTATAATTACACATCCAAGTCCTAGACCTCAAAACACTGTCCATTATTCCCAATATACCCCTGCTCCACACATGCAAAACACTGCTCATTTTGCTCACCCTGTAAACACTGTTCTAGTACAGTATGTCCAAACCACTATTCCTTAGATACAATACGTTAAAGCCCTAGTTCCTCAGGTTCAAGTGCAACCTGCACCACAAGCTACACAAACCGCTGCTACTGCAGGGACTAGTCAACAGAGCTTCTTTACACAAGGCTTTGTTGATTGGAGTAGCTTACCTGAAGAACAAACTGATGAAAATTTTGATCTAGTTGCTAATTCTAATAAGAAAACTGAAAATTTTTGTTTTATGGTACTAGACACTATTTTGGAGGAAAGAAAAGACAAAACAGACCTTTGTCCCAGTTCAAGTGTATTTATCTCAAACATTTTGATGTCAAAAGAAATGAGTATAAATCTAAAACACTTGAGAGTTCAAGGAAAGAAAAGACCAAACAGACCTTTGTCCCAGTCCAAACATCTGTTACCAAACAATTGAATATAACCTCTGTTCCCATAGAGGTTCAGGTAACAGATGCATCACCAGCTAATAAAATTCCAAGAGGATATGACCAACCAGCTTATAAGAGTGTACCACTTGGCTATGAGGTCACAAAAGACCTTAAAGCCAAGAGTAAACAAGCATCCTCATGGTTATAATCATTTGACATGAAATGGCTCACAATAGATGTTTCAAAAATCTGTTCAAAACTCTGACCATTCTCCTTGACTTAAGACTGAAAATGTCTGTGACCCCATCCAAAGCCATTTTGGATTTGGAGACTCACCAAAACTAACTTGTTACTGATGTGTAGGGAGCTTCTACTTGCCTTGATAGTTTGAGATAGTGGAGGCTCCAGGCACATGACATGATGTAAAGCCCTTCTCAAAGATTTTCTAGCACATGGAGGGGGTGATATATACTTTGGTAACAATTAGAAAGGAAAGGTGTTGGGGTCAGGGACAGTTCAAGTAGGGAAACTCAAGTTTGAAAATGTCAATCTTATTGACAATCTGAAGTTCAATCTTCTTAGTGTGTCTCAAATGAGTGACAAAGGTTATGGGTCATTCTTCACTAAGAAGCATTACCAGATTGTTGGGTCGGAAGTGGTTAAAAAGATTGAAACAATCATTGCTGAGAGCACAACACAACTTATTGCTCATAGGAGTGGAAATGTGTATGTGGTTGATATGTTGAAAGATAATCCAATGTCTAATGCATGTCTGTTCTCAGTTGCCTCTAACAAAGAGATAAAACTATGGCATAGAAGACTTGGTCATACAAATCTCAAAACTATCACCACACCTCTAAACAAGATCTTGTAAGAGGTCTTCCATCTAAACAATTCACATGTGATGAACATTGTGTTTCATGTTTAAAAGGTATACAACATAAAAGTTCATACAAAATCAATTGAAGAGTCCAAAACAAGTTAGTGTTTACAATTGTTACACATGGACTTGTTTGGCCCTGTTAAAATCATGAGTCTTTAAAAGACGAGGTATTGTCTTGTTATAATTGATGATTTTTCAAGGTTTACATAGACTTACATTTTGCACTCCAAAGATGAGACTACAAGTATTTTGCAGGACTTTGTAAGAAAAGTTGAAAGCAATCTGACTTGCCAATAAAAATTTTCAAGAGTGATAATGGAACAGAGATTAGAAATAAGGAGTTGGATGTTTTCTACGTGTCAAAAGGGATTTTGAGCAATACAACATCCCAAGGACACCAGAACAAAATGGGGTGGTTGAAAGGAAAAATAGAACTCTAATTGAAACTGCTAGAGCAATGCTTGCAGACTCAGGTTTACGCTTGTCATTTTGGGCAGAGGCTGTAAACACTGCTTGCTATGTACTGAACAAAATTTTAGTTAATCCTAGACATCAAAAGACTGCTTATGAAACTCTATCAAGATCAAACCCTTGATTTCATATTTCAAAATCTTTAGCTACCCATGTTTCATTTTAAACTTAAAAGACTCCATTTGAAAATTTGCAGCCAAAGTAGATTGGGGTTATTTTCTAGGATACTCAACCACTGCTAAGGCCTATAAAGTGTTTAACACAAGGACTAGGTGTGTGGAAGGGACCTTGAATGTAAAGGGGACCTTGAATGTAAAGTTCAATGAACTTTCTTCATTAAAAATCCTAGCAAATCCTGCTGAATTATTTGATCTAGACAAATTTACATTTGAAAATGTGTCTATCAAGACTAACACTAAAGGTACACCACAATATTCCCATCAAGATTATGGATATTACATTGTGGTTCCACAATACATAGGTCACTTCCTCCACCAGAGAACAGATGTTACTAACAACTGTGAAAACTCTGCCACGACTCATCAACTGTTGTTGATCCTCAATCCTCTGCTAGCTCATCAAGTCAAACCCTATTGACAAAAGTCCATTTTATGTGAACAAAAGTCAAACCATTTTCACTCCTGTCCCACCTATACCTCCACCTCCATTTCAAACAGATGTTGGCTTTTCAAAAATTACCAATAGATGTTAGCTCAGATGATTCCCATCTACAACCTTCACCTCTCAATGCCATAATTCCACACAATGGAGATTCGATCTACCTTAAAAATCACCCACCAGACCAAGTTATTGTCAACATAAATGAAGGGGTACTCACAAGAAGTCAATCCCAAAACATTTGTCTTTTTGCTAGTTTTCTATCTCTCATACAACCTGTCAAGTACCAAGAGGAACTAAAATACAACAACTGGGTAGAGGCTATGCAAGAAGAGCTCCTACATTTCAAAAGACAACAAGTATGAGAACTTGTACCATTGCCTCAGGATGTAAGTCCAACTGACACAAAATGGGTCATCAAGAACAAAACAGATAAAAGGGCATTGTTGTCAAAAATAAAGCTAGGCTTGTGGTTCAAGGCTATAGACAAAGAGGAGGGCATTGATTATGATTAAACATTTGCTCCTGTTGCAAGACTTGAGGCCATCAGATTGTTCTTAGCCTTTGTTGCCAACCACCACATCCAGGTGTATCAAATGGATATAAAGTGTGCTTTCCTATATGGCAAAATCAAGGAAGAGGTATCTTTATGCCAAACCCCTAGTTTTGAAGATTCTTTTTATCCAGATCATGTTTACAAGCTAAACAAAGCTTTATATGGCTTGAAACAAGCACATTGAGCCTGGTATGAAACTCTTTCCACCTTTCTCTTATCCATAGGCTTTACAAGAGGTAAATTGACAAAACTTTGTTTTAAAAATAGAGAGGAAAGGATTTGATGCTTGTCCAAATTTATGTGGACGACATCATTTTGGATCCGCAAGCAATGCCATGTGTGAAGAGTTTAGAGAACTCATGATAGCAGAGTTTGAAATGAGTGCTATGAGTGAACTCTAATGCTTTCTTGGTCTCCAAGTTAAGCAATTGCAAAATGGTACATTCATTCATCAAAGTAAGTATGTCAAAAAACTACTTACAAAATTTGATATCAATGAATGTAAACCATGTAGTACACCCATGGCAACATCAAAATTGGTCACTGTTGATGACAAAGATGACTTGGTTGATCAAACTCTTTATAGAAGTATGATTAGGTCTTTATTGTACCTAACTGCATCAAGGCCAGACATCATGTTTGCCAAGTGTGTCTGTGCCAAATCCCTGTCAGCACCTAGAAAGTCAAATCTCATAGCTGTGAAAAGGATATTTAGATACATAAAAGGTGCTCTCACACTTGGTATCTAGTATCCTTCTAATGGTAATATTGAGCTTTCAGGATATTCAGATAGTGACTTTGCTGGCTGCCATGCAACAAGGAAGTCCATATCAGGAGGTTGTCAGTTTCTAGGCAATTGCATAGATTCTTGGCAAAGCAAAAAGCAAGTTGTAGTTTCAACATATATGTGACAAATGGAAAATAACCGTTAATTCCGTACAATTTAATCACTATTTTTATTTTAAAACCTCATGCATATTATTGTAATTTAATTGCGTAACTGAGTATTACGTCATATCCAAAAGATTAGGGCAAGTAAATTTGATCATAACATATATTGGTTTCCATTACTACGAAAACGAACCAAACAATGCCCTAAAAATGTTGGGCGCACTATTTGCGGTGGCACTAATTGTGTCGGCAAAACCGCTAAAACAAATCAGAACAACGAATAACGGCATGCTAATGCCATATTTAAGTCCATATATAAATGAAAACATTGATATGGGAACAACCATTACAAAAATACATAACTTTCCGGTACAATGCCTAAATTGCAAAATTGTCCGTTTTGACCAAAAAGGCGACAAACATTAGTTTGTCCGCACTACTAATTCGGTGGATTCCGGATTTTAGAATCATAATAAAAAATGTTAATCCTCCTAAAACAATATAAGAATGGCAAAAATGTATAAAAGACATTGTTTCCGGTCATTCACCGAACAGTGCACAATCGACCGGAAAGCGACCGTTTGTCGAAACGATGAACAATTTAGTGGCTGATAGCCTCATTCATGCATCTAGCAAGTTGGTTAAGCCTCATTTGGAACTCGGAATCCATTCAACTAACATGAGGTCACGGAAACACAACTTCCAAAAAAGTTCGACGGCAAGATATAAAAGTGCAGATATCGAGCGAACGATTGAACGAAAGACATTTTGGTCATCCTAACTCAACATATATTTGTCTAGCGAACTAGTTATGCATATTTTTAGATCGGAAGTGCACTAAATAGACACCATGACAATTTTGGTGCTCGAAAACAAAAGCTTACGGTACTAAATAATAAAGTTCGTTTATTAGCGAATATTGTGTCGACGAACGAACTAATGACATTTTTGTCATCCGAAACTTATATTGGATGATCAAGTGGATTAATTACCATATAATAACACTCTAAACCCTAATTATATACTAAGAATGCAAGATCAACCCCCTAATCACAGCACTTAACTTAATGACTAAAATATCTATAATAAACATGTGTTATAAAAAAATCTCACACTTTACCCCCCTTATTTTGACGGTTTCAAGTGGGTCCTACACCCATTTGATTCTTGTTGAAAATGGTAGATTGAAAGCATGGTGTGTTGATTTGTTGTGGACTTGAAGGATGACTTGATATATATCATTATTTTCACAAGATCTTCACCATTCTTCACTAAAAAAAATTTGCAACCATCCCTTCCTTTCTCGTTACACCCCATGGCTACCATCACCACCACAACACCACCATTTAGCCACCATAAACCACCTCATATTACTCACTTTAAAACCCTTTCAAGACCACTCAAGAAGCTTGCAAAGGTGGAGGACCATTAGGGCTTCTTTGGAGCTTATTTTCCTTCTAGATCACCACTAACTTGTGCACCCATTGTAAGGCAAATCCCTTCGTATTCTAGCTTAGTATTATGTCTAGTATCATAAAGTACAAGTTGATCATCTTGAAAATGAAGAAAAGATAACCTAAAAACCCCAACTCACACCTTAATAATAACACTAAATATGGTTTATTTTGTGTTGATCATGTATTTATATGTTAACTAGTTAGCATGATGGTGTTGTTTATGTTTAATAAGGTGTAAAAGTTAGATGATCTTGTATAAACAAGTATGAAAATGAGGATTTAAACATGATAGTGTTTAAATCAAAACAAGATCATCAACTACATCATCCATGAAGATTACTACAACCTAAAAGTAATTTTACTACATATGAGTGATTTTTGCAAGAAATAAACAATATGAATCAAGATGTGATCATCTTAAAAAGTGTAGTATCAAAGGGTTTAAAGTTATGGACTTGATTTAATGATATAACAAAAATGGTGATTCAAAAACGCTACTAAATATTGAAATCTTATCATGTTTTTAAGAAGATTTTTACTACCAAAAAGCCAAGGATGATGATACACAAAAGTTGTAAATAAATAATAGGAAAGCTTGAAATAGATTGTTGATCTTGATTATGAGTTTAAACAGGGTTTAAATACGTTTTAAAAACATGGAAAACGCCATAGTTTAGGGGAAACTATGGCGAAATTTTCTAAAAATCTAATCGCGATTAAGACATGATTAACGAGATGATTAGCAGGACTAAACGCGATTAGTAACTTAAATCGTCATTAAATAAGTTTTAATGCCAAGGTTAAACCCTAAACACTCAAGTGTTCATCAAGTATATATATATATATATATATATATATATATATATATATATATATATATTTACAAGTAAAAAATAAGAAATCCTTATAAATATATATATATATATATATAGTTACTTGTGAAAATAAAAGATGAAAACATATTTTGTCACCAAGGATTTTGTATAAATACACGTGTATTGTATGTGTAAGTATTTAGAAGCTTAGGGTATTCACCATAAAAATACCCAACTATATACAAATATTACAAACACTTGAAAATTATACCAAGTAGTGGTGACTCCAACAAATACATTTTTACAATACGTCGAAACAATTATCGGATAAACGAAGCAATGCGGACGATGGACGAACGTTCACAATTACACCATCGCGTCGTCGACCAACGAATAAATCGCCAACACGAAGAGTTATTACGACGCTGGGCGATTGTCGATAAGAAAAAGCATATAATAGACTTCGACGACAAGTCTAATATATATATTTAGACATTTAACATATATATATGTTATCGAAATCAAAATCCGGAAAGTTAAAAATATAAAAGTATAAGACACATATATATACTTATACATTAATACTTAGTAAAATTCTAAGTATAAGATTTTAAGATAATGGGCTTATAAAAAAGAACATGGGCTAGGCCCAATTTATAGAAGATGTGGGCAAGGCCAATTTTATAAAACAAATGGACAAGGCCCAAAATGTATATGATATATGAACAAAGCCCAAAAGCATATAAATTACATGGGCTAAGGCCCTATGACATAAAAACATGGGCTAGGCCCAAAGATATAAAGTACATGGGCTAGGCCCAATAACCTAAAAAATGGGCTAGGCCCAATGACATAAATTACATGGGCTAGGCCCAATGACATGAAAACATGGGCTATGCCCAATGACATGAAAACATGGACTAGGCCCAATGACATAAATACATGGGCTAGGCCCAATGACATGAAAACATGGGCTAGGCCCAATGACATAGATGACATGGGCAAGGCCCAATGACACGCGTGCGGGGCATGAGGACATGTGAAGGGCAAGGCCCAGTTCACACATGATCTAAGAACAACAACAATATATATATATATATATACATATTTTGAGAAATATATATTAAAATATTAATCGAACAAACAAACTACCAACACTATGATAACATTAAAAGTTGTTCTATCATAACAAAGAAATACATAACAAGAATTCAAGATGAACAACGAGTACAAGGTCCATTGAGGTCTAGGTGTCTAATAAAACTATCGAGGGGAAATACATGTCATACCGAATGCAAAGCTGTGAGTTCATATCCCTCCTTTAAATTATTTCAAAGTTTTTGTTTAAAAACTATGGAGGTGAAATACATGTCATAACAAATAGTATGTTAGCTATGGGCTTAGTTGATAACACGATCATTTGTACATAAGTAGGATGATGACAATAGTAACCATTAATCACATAGTGACCAAGGTGCAAAAGAGGTAGATCTATTGAGTTTGAGACGCGCTCCACTCCTGGTTGGAATACCCTTCGGGGTGCTTTTGTGATCCCCATGATGTCAACGTTGTCTCGGGTTTGTTACTCACTTAGGGCACATATATGTCAGGGTGCTCGCGACACACTGATAGATCCTTAAAACTCCATGATGCTAATTACATACTCGGATTTCATTACTGGATTTCAAGAATGACATTTTTATACGAAAACATTAACTACATGAACTCGCCAACTTTATGTTAACTTTTAAAATTACATGTATTTTAGGACGCAAGGCATGGGATGGTGATATGATTCGGGTTATGGCAAAATGTCAAGACAATGATGTGCCATCTTTTGGAGGGGTTGCCTTTTATATCCCAACTTCGTATGTGTATATAGAGGTCAAAACCTCACTTTGCATTTATGATGAAAATAGTATCTTATTTTGGATGTAATATATGTTGAATTATGTTTATGATGATCAGTTGAAAACAATTAAACTATGAAATCACTTTTGTATGGTTGTAATTATGGGAATGAAACTTATTATTAGTATGGCATCGTTGTTAAATTATAATTGTTTACTAAATTGGATGCAATGATTAGCTAATAGTCACACACTTGCGCTTCCGCTACGACCACAGTATGACAAGTTGGTATCAGAGCTCCGATTGTAGTGAACCGGGGAAAAACTTTATATAAAAGTTTGGTCTACAATCACCGAGGGCTAACACATGAAAACAAAGTTTAAAACATAACATAAATGTTTTCGGAATTATGACAAAATAATAAAAGGTTTTCATTGTGTCACGATAACATGAGGATCTATCACACGAGCTCAACAATAAGTAACAAGCATGATCAATACATGATTAGTCAATAGTGGATAGACACGAAAACATTAAGATTACACGTGAAAACAAAAGAGAACAAGTCTTGCATGAGAAGTGGTGATTAATATAAAATATATCATCGTTAATAATAAATTAAAAACATGTATATATATGCATTGTACGGATTATTTGACAGGACTATGTCTTCTTTCGTCGAGCTACGAGGAAAATCCCATGGAGTATGTGTCCGACGATGGATACGACCCCGATGCTGAGGCCCTACCCATTGAGGATGGAGTCGACCATGAAGACTTTGATGACTTTCATCCATTTGCTCTTATTGATCCTATGGAGGATGATGCCCCCCAGGCAGACAACGTGCTAGCCGTTCTGCAGCCCCCACACGATGTATTGTTTATGGGCATCCGGAGGGCGAGCATGCGATAGTACACCTGGCCGTACCTCTTGCCATGGTTCCTCCAGTCATTGATCTGGATGATGATGATGACATACTAGTGTTCCATGTCGATCATATGGAGGATGACCTCGAAGACGGCGAGGTCTTCGATGGCATAGTTATACTTGAGATCCCACCCCCTGTCATACCAGTCGTTGATATCTCGTTATCCTCAGATGCCGCCCAGAGTGAGCATATGGCAGATGATGCCTCTTCTACCGCCACAGATACGCCTGTATCGATGTATTCACCCCCTGAAGCCTCATCGGCACGTGTTAGCTCATTTCTAGCTAGTACCCCGACCGTGGAACCGTTCCATACGCTGGACCCACTCCCTATTCTGGACCCGCCCGATATTATTCATTGAGCGGTACCCCACGTGCCCCTGAGCAGCCACCCCCATTTTTCTCTGGGAGGTCCACTTACCACCCTGTTTACAACCCATCTGCAGCTGGACCTTCCCACATGCCAGGTGCTTCTTTCTCGACTGGACCATCACCCATGCATGCCACACGTCCTATACCACCTACTGCAGGTATGTCTACCCTGATACCCCCACCGGGTATGAGCACTTCTGACCCTTAGCACCCCTCACACTTTCCTCTGATTCCTGTGGAGGAAAGAGTGACTTCGCATGATCTTCAGCTCTCTTTGATCTTTCGCAGGATCTGGGAATTAGAGACCCTGCGCACTGCTCATGCGGCTGCTAGAGCCACACCCCCATTACCATCTTCACCACTACCACCCCCACCATCATACCCCCCACCATCACCACCACCACTACCACTATCACCACCACCGACCCCACCATTCTACTGTCCATTTCACCACTCGTCATGCCCATCTAAGGCGCGAGTGCAGGAGTTAGAGCAGTTTCAGACTGATGCTACTAGGCGCATTTTTGAACTAGAGGAGGAGGTGGCTTACCATCGTGGTATGCTCCACCGAACACCATCTCCACCACCCCCTCCACCTTAGTAGTATGTTTGTGATTATCTTTTGGGGATCAGATGTACTTTTGATGACTGAGCTCATGAAGACTTAGCTTTGAAGATCCCGGCTTTTGGAAGACAACTTGATGACGTGAAGAAGCAATATAGAAGAAAATCTTACTTTTGTAATGTAAAAACTTGTACTGACTAGGGTTATGTATCCCTAAGTCCTTTTGATCTTTAGGAACAAAATGTAACAAGTTGTCATTGTATAAAGTGTATTTCCTTTATTTCACATTGTATCTCTTTTATGTTATGGTTGATAGTGTTATGATGTGGTGATATTAAGGTTGATGAATTGTGTCGTGGTGATACTATGATTGATATCTTGTGATGTGGCGACTCTCTATGCGATGAGTTATGTGTTTATGATGACGATGGGTGTGCGTATGGCGTATGCATATATTTTTATTTATTATGTACCGATGTGTTTATACATATATGTTCGATAAATAATAATAATAATGAATAAATAAATATAATAATAAATATGAATTTATTATTAAGTAATTCGGCTAATTGTGAGCGACATATTATATCAGAAGACGATGCCGCCCCGCCGAAGGAGTTCCAACAATAATACACTGCCGACAACACAAGCAGAGTTGATGAACGGATTTCACAGGCAATTGCACAGTACGAAGTTAACCGCTCTGAACATAGCGGTGGTACCGAAGGATCAATCGGAGGTAATCCTCCAACTGGTAATATACAATTATTCATGAAACTGCACAATACTCTAATCCATTCTATGCATGCTTTTTGGTTACTCATGCTTCAATGGTGTATCCAATGACTTCAGGTTGCACTTACAAGTAGTTTCTAGACTGCAAACCTCTGAATTTCAACGGTACCGGAAGTGATGTAGCCTTCGTATGTTGGACTGAGAAGACTGATTCAGTCATCTTGATGAGCAAGTGCCCTGCTGAGCAAAGAGTCACTTATGTTACCGGACTCTTCATGGATGGAGCTTTATCTTGGTGGAACCTCCAGGTCCAAAATAAGGGCGACGATGCTGCATACGCCCTGACCTGGGAGGAACTTAAAGAAATGATGAGAAAGAAGTATTTCTCAAGATTGGAAATTCAAAAGTTGGAGACGGAATTCTGGAATTTAAAGATGGTTGGTTCAGATATTGCTGGGTACACGCAGCGATTTCATGACTTGTCTCGAGTGGTGAGCCTGAATTTAAGCGGATTGAGAGGTACATCTAGGGACTTGCCCCTGAAATTCTAAGTCTGGTTACCTCTTCAAAACCCACTGAGATTGGAGAAGCGATTGATTTAGCTGTCAGCCTCACTGAGGAGGTTGTACGTCAAGGGAAGTTGCCTAAGTGTAGTGTGAACAAGAAGGAAACTACCAAGGAGACTACGGACTCCAATAAAAGAAAATTTTCCAATTTCAAGAAAGGCTCTCGAGGTAATAATAACAGTAACAAGAAGCAAGCTACGAGGGAAGGTAGAGAAACGAAGGCATATGTTACCACTACCACAAACGCTGCTGCTAAGAAATCTTATACTGGGGGAGCACCAAAATGCCCCAAATGCCCTTTCTGCTACTACGGGGAATGCCGAGGCCCCAAGTGTGGAAAATGTGGTAGGCTTGGACATCGCACTGATGTGTGCCGGGGAACAAATACTAGAGAGCAAGGTTGTTTTGGATGCGGAAACAAAGGGCATTTCAAGAAAGATTGCCCTAAAGAAAATCAAGCACGGGGAAGAGCATTTGTGATTGGAGCTAAGGATGCTCGCCAGGACCCGAACGTGGTCACCGGTATGTTCCCTGTCAACGATCACTTTGCATCTATTCTTTTTGATACCGGGGTAGATTTCGGTTTATTTCTAAGGAGTTTAGAGATATACTTGGGGTAGAGTTGAGTAAATAGATGTTCCGTTCTCGATTGAACTAGCTAACGGGATATTAGTAGGGCCGGGTGAAATAATAAAGAAATGTACGTTAGAATTGGGTGAACGAAAGTTTGATATAGATTTATTACCAGTTTAACTTGGTAGTTTTGATGTCGTTATTGGGATGGGTTGGCTATCCGATAATCAAGCTGAAGTTATATGTCATGAGAAAATCATTCGCATCCCCTTATCCGACGGAGAGCATTTGATGATTCACGGTGAGAAGCATGACATGCCACTACGAATCTGCATTAAAGCTCAAAAATGTTTGACGAAAGGATGCATCGTCTTTCTTGCCCATGTGGTGGATAAGAAGACCGAGGAGCGCAAGATTGAGGACATACCGGTAGTTAGGGAATAAAAGTCTTTCCGGAAGACTTGCTAGGACTACCTCCACAAAGACAGGTCGAATTCCATATTGATTTAGTGCCAGGAGCTGCACCTGTGGTGAAAGCCCCATATCGACTAGCGCCCTCGGAAATGCAGGAATTATCTACTCAGTTGCAAGAGTTGCTTGACAAAGGTTTTATATAACCGAGTTTCACGCCTTGGGGAACTCTAGTGTTGTTTGTGAACAAGAAGGACAGAACCTTTCATATGTGCATTGACTACCGAGAACTAAACAAGTTAACTATCAAGAACCAGTACCCATTACCAAGGATCGATGATCTATTCGATCAGTTGCAAGGGTCGATTTTCTACTCAAAGATTGATTTAAGATCCGGGTATCATCAATTAAGAATCCAAGAGGAGAGTATTCCTAAGACGACATTTAGGACTCGTTACGGTCATAAAATGTTGCTTGTTATGCCTTTTGGCCTAACAAATGCTCCAGCAGTGTTTATGGATTTGATGAACCGGGTATGTAAACCTTATCTTGACAAGTTTGTGATCGTTTTTATAGATGACATATTGATATACTCGTGAACTGAGGAAGAACACGAACAACACTTGAGAACTATACTGGAGTTGCTAAAGAAGGAGCAATTATATGCTAAGTTCTCGAAGTGTGAATTTTGGATTCGCGTAGTACAATTTCTCGGTCATGTGGTGAACGAGAACGGAATACATGTTGAACCTTCAAAAATCGAGGCTATAAAGAACTGGACCACGCCAAGAACCCCCACGGAAATACGACGATTCCTAGGTTTAGCATGATATTATAGAAGATTTATTGAGAACTTCTCAAAATTTGCTCAGCCGCTAACCTCACTTACACAGAAGGATAGAAAGTTTGATTGGGGAGAAAAGCAAGAATTGACGTTTCAAGTGTTTAAAGAGAAATTATGTAAGGCGCCGATATATCACTCCCAGACGGTACCAATGACTTTGTGGTGTAGTGTGATGCATCGCATCAAGGATTGGGTTGCGTGTTAATGCAACAAGAAAAAGTCATTGCGTATTCATCGCGTCAGCTGAAAGTTCACGAAAGGAATTACACCACGCATGACCTAGAATTAGGTGCGGTGGTATTTTCCTTGAAGATCTGGCGTCATTATCTATATGGCACTAAGTGTACCATATTCACGGATCATAAAAGTCTTCAATATATATTCAATCAAAAGGAACTAAATATGTGCCAACGACGTTGGGTTGAACTGTTGAATGATTTTGACTGTGAGATCAAGTATCACCCGGGTAAGGCAAATGTTGTGGCAGATGCCTTGAGCAGGAAAGAACGAATCAAAACATTGCAGGTACGAGCTTTAGAAATGACGATCCAGACAAACTTTACAGCTCGAGTGCGTGATGCGCAACAAGAAGCTTTGAAACCTTCCAGCGGAATCATTACGGGGAATGGAAAAACAGTTGGAACCGAACAAAGATGAAACTTTATATTTCATGGGAAGGATCTGGATTCCCTATTATGGCGATTTGCGAGACTTGGTGCTGGATGAAGCACACAAGTCCAAGTACTCAATACACCCAAGATCTGATAAAATGTACCAGGATCTAAAAGAGTATTATTGGTGGCCTAATCTCAAGGGAGATATTGCGACCTATATTGGGAAATGCCTAACTTGTGCGAAGGCAAGGCCGAATACCAAAAACCATCTGGTCTATTACAGCAACCTGAGATCCCTGTTCGGAAGTGGGAACAAATCTCAATGGATGTCATTACAAAATTACCCCGTACCTCTCGAGGTCATGACATGATCTGGGTTATTGTTGATCGGTTAACCAAATCAGCTTACTTCTTACCCATCCGCAAAAAAGTGAGTATCGAGAAGTTGGCTGAATTGTATCTTAAGGAAATCGTGGCACGTCATGGAGTGCCAACCTCGATAATCTCTGATAGAGATGGTCGCTTTGTATCGCGGATCTGGCAATCATTTCAAAATTCGTATGGTTCTCGCTTAGATTTAAGCACCGCCTTTCACCCACAGACCGATGGTCAAAGCGAGCGAACCATCCAAACGTTGGAAGACATGCTTCGGGCCTGTGTGATGGACTTAGACGGAAACTAGGATACTCATTTACTGTTGGTAGAGTTTTCCTACAATAACAGTTATCACACCATTATCAAGGCTGCGCCGTTTGAAGCACTATATGGACGAAAGTGCCGATCTCCACTTTGTTGGGCGGAAGTCGGTGATAGACAACTCATTGGTCCCGAACTAGTACAAGAGACCACAGACAAGATATTCAAGATCCGTGAACGTATCAAAGCGGCTCGAGATAGACAAAAGAGCTACGCAGATTAGAGACGCAAACCATTATCCTTCAAGGCCGGAGACAAAGTATTATTAAAGGTCTCACCTTGGAAAGGCGTAGCTAGATTCGGGAAGCACGGAAAACTAAACCCGAGATACATTAGACCCTTTGAAATTCTAGCAAAGATCGGTGCAGTGGCTTACAAGTTGAAACTGCCAGAGGAACTAAAAAATGTACACGACACATTTCATGCGTCTAATCTGAAGAAAAGTCCGACTAATGACACAGTTATCATTCCAGCGAAGGAGATTCGTGTTGATGACAAACTTCAATTTACCGAAGACCCAGTTGAAGTCATGGACTGGAAAGTCCAAAAGACGAGAAGAAGCCAAATCAAACTGGTAAAAGTTCGCTGGAACTCGCGTCACTGTCCCGAGTACACGTGGGAACTTGAAGATCAGATCAAGTTAAAATACCCCCACCTATTCAAGAAGACTCCTTCAGAGGATGCCTCAAACTGAATTTCGGGACAAAATTCTTGTTAACAGGGGGAGTATGTGACAAATGGAAAATAGCCGGTAATTCCGTATAATTTAATTACTATTTTTATTTTAAAACCTCATGCATATTATTGTAATTTAATTGTGTAATTGAGTCGTACGTCATATCTTAAGAATTAGGGCAAGTAAATTTGATCATAACATATATTGGTTTCCATTACTACGAGAACAAACCAAACAATGCTCTAAAAGTGTTGGTAGAAAGTGTTGGGCGCACTATTTGCGGTGGCACTAATTGTGTCGGCAAAACCGCTAAAACAAATCAGAACAACGAATAACGGCATGCTAATGCCATATTTAAGGTACAACACCAAAATGAAAACATTGATATGGGAACAACCATTACAAACATACATAACTTTCCGGTACAACGCCTAAATTGCAAAATTGTCCGTTTCGACCAAAAAGGCAACAAACGTCAGTTTGTCCGCACTACTAATTCGGTGGATTCCGGATTTCAGAATCATAATAAAACAATGTTAATCCTCCTAAAACAATATAAGAATGGCAAAAATGCATAAAAGACATTGTTTCCGGCCATTCGCCGAACAATGCACAATCGACCGGAAAGCGACCGTTTGTCTAAACGACGAACAATTTAGTGGCCGATAGCCTAATTCATGCATCTAGCAAGCTAGTAAAGCCTCATTTGGAACTCGGAATCCATTCAACTAACATGAGGTCATGGAAACACAACTTCCGGATAAGTTCGACGGCCGGATATAAAAGTGCCGATATCGAGCGAACGATCGAACGAAAGACATTTTGGTCAGACTAACTCAACATATATTTGTCTAGCGAACTAGTTATGCATATTTTAAGATCGGAAGTGCGCTAAATAGACAACATGACAATTGTGGTGGTCGAAAACAAAAACTTACGGTACTAAATAATAAAGTTCATTTATTAGCGAATATTGTGTCGACGAACGAACTAACGACATTTTTGTCATCCAAAACTTGTATTGGATGATCAAGTGGATTAATTACCATATAATAACACTCTAAACCCTAATTATATACTGAGAATGGAAGATCAACCCCCTAATCATAACACTTAACTTAAGTGGGTCCCACACCTCATTTTGACGGTTTCAAGTGGGTCCCACACCTCATTTTGACGGTTTCAAGTGGGTCCCACACCCACTTGATTCTTGTTGAAAATGGTGGATTGAAAGCATGGTATGTTGATTTGTTGTGGACTTGAAGGATGACTTGATATATATCATTATTTTCACAAGATCTTCACCATTCTTCACTAAAAAATTTTTTGCAACCATCCTTCCTTTCTCGTCACACCCACGGCTACCATCACCACCACAACACCACCATTTAGCCACCAGAAACCACCTCATATTACTCACTTTGAAACCCTTTCAAGACCACTCAAGAAGCTAGCAAAGGTGGAGGACCAATAGGGATTCTTTAGAGCTTATTTCCATTCTAGATTATCACTAACTTGTGCACCCACTGTAAGGCAAATCGCTTCGTATTCTAGCTTAGTATTATGTCTAGTTTCATAAAGTACAAGTTGATCATCTTGAAAATGAAGAAAAGATAACCTAAAAACCCTAACTCACACCTTAATAATAACACTAAATATGGTTTATTTTGTGTTGATCATGTATTTATATGTTAACTAGTTAGCATGATGGTGTTGTTTATGTTTAAATAAGGTGTAAAAGTTAGATGATCTTGTATGAACAAGTATGAAAATGAGGATTTAAACATGATAATGTTTAATCATCAACCACATCATCCATGAAGATTACTACAACCTAAAAAAATAATTTTACTACATATGAGTAATTTTTATAAGAAATAAACATTTTGATTTAAGATGTAACCATCTTAAAAAGTATAGTAATCAAGAGATTTAAAACAATGGACTTGGTCTAATGATGTAACAAAAATGATGAGTTAAAAGTGCTAATAAATATTGAAATCACATCACATTTTTAGTAAGATTTTGACTATAAAAATGCCATGGATGATGATACACATAAGTTGTAAACAAACTATATGAAAGCTTGAAATAATTGTTGATCTTGATTATGAGTTTAAACAGGGTTTAAATACGTTTTAAAAACGTGGAAAACGCCATAGTTTAGGGAAACTATGACGAAATTTTCTAAAAATCTAATCGCGAATAAGATACGATTAATGGGATGATTAACGGGACTAAACGCGATTAATAACTTCAATCATCATTAAGTAAGTTTTAATGACAAGGGTTAAACTCTAAACACTCAAGTGTTCATCAAGTATATATATATATATATATATATATTTTTACAAGTAAAAATAAGAAATCCTTACATATATATATATATATATATATATATATATATATATATATATATATATATATATATATATATATATATATATATATATAGTTACTTGTGAAAATAAAAGATGAACACATATTTTTTCACCAAGGATTTTGTATTCACCATAAAAATACCCAACTATATCTTAGCCGAAGAATATTTACAGCAGAATATTATTTTAGGAATAGATTATGATCTCTTATTTATTGTGCATATTTTTGTAGATTGTTTCCTTATTAAATAATCCTATTCTCCCTATATAAAGGGTATTGTAAATCAATAAAGATCATCAAGAATTCTAAACCATAAACGCTTTTATGGTATCAGAGCTTCGGTTCTGAGATACACCATCTTCTCCTTTTTTTCCCTCTATTTTTTTCGCACAACCGGTCACCATGACCAAACCGGACGAACAGTCCTCCGACCAGAAATCCTCGACGACCCTACACCCGGCGTATTCGATCACCAATATCCAATCCAAAATCTGCACGCTCGATTGCACCTATGTAACCTACTCATCATGGGTCAAACTCTTTAAGTTTCATGCAGTTGCCTATCATGTTCTTAATCACATCGATGGCACCACCAACCCACCCGAATCTACAGACCCGACATATTCAGCCTGGAAAGAAGTGGACGCTTTGGTGTCCCAGTGGATTTACAGCACTGTCAGTGATGATTGGCTCGGACGTATTCTCGACACCGAAGCCTCTGCCCGCACGACTTGGTTGAGGCTCGAGAAATTTTTTTAAGCAATAAGAGAGCCAAGGCTGCAGCTTCGGAAACCCGGTTCGTGAACTTGACTCTTGCCGCCTGCAGCTCAGTTGATGATTATTGCAAACAATTGAAGGAACTTGTTGATCAATTATCAGATGTCGATCAACCGATGACAGAATCGCGTCTGGTTCTGCAGCTTGTTCGTGGTCTGTCACAGGAGTTCGATAATACTGCTTCACTCATTAATTCCCAACAAGCCGATTGGGATCTTGCACGAACAATGTTACAAGATGAAGTTATCAGGCAACAGGCTCGATAGCAGGCCTCTCCATCTTCTGTCCTCATTGCCCAAACAAGCACTAAACAACCACCGGACCAGCAGTGGCAATCCCAACAAGCACTACCGAACCATCAACAGCAACCGCCGCCGACAAACAATCCCATTCAGTACAGCACCAGGGGCCGCAGACGAGGACGCAACACCAACTACAGGTGCTGTGGCAACAACCAGGGACGCGGATACCGCGGCAACCCTACGGGGTCCTCGTGGCAATTCCAGAACCAATCCCCGACTTACCCACAGTGGGCTTGGTGGAACACGCCACCTTGTCCTTATCCGACCCAATCCACTTGGCGACCCAATCAATAACAAAACCCGACCGCCCATTACACTGGTTTTTCAGGTCCAACACAGCAGTTCACGGCACCACCAGGTTATGACGCATTGAGCCCGTCCGACTTAAGGGCTGCTTTTAACACTATGCAACTTTCATACACTGACCCTACTAAGTTCATGGACACCGGTGTGGAGCGTCATGTGACAGAAAACCAAGGTATGATTCGTATCCCTGACTGTTTTCCTGTTAACATTAAACTTTTAGTTGGCAACGGGCAATGTTACCAATTGAGGGCTCGGGCACAGGATTCCTACCAATACATGACCGAACCTATATCCTACCCAACATGCTTTACAGTCCCCACATAATTAAAAACCTATTGTCCGTCCAACGTTTTACACGGGATAACAATGTTTCCGTTGAATTTGACCCGTTTGGATTTTCCGTGAAGGATCTCACAACTGGACGACTCCTTTCCCGCCACAATAGCACGGGCGACCTTTACCCGGTTACTCCACCCACTCTTCCGCCTCAAGCTTGTTTCCTTGCTTCTAACGTGTTACCATGGCATGATCGTCTCGGACACCCTGGCAGTCAAGTTTTAGATGTTTTAACTAGAAAGTTTGGTTTTCCTTGTCATTCCAATAAACAATCATTTTGTAATTCATGCCATTTATCTAATAGCAAAAGTTTACCGTTTTATGATTCCAATTCTTTTACATTCTCTCCTTTTGATATTATACATTGTGATTTATGGACCTCACCCATACCAAGTCAAACCGGGTACAAATACTACACGGTCCTAATTGATAACTTTTCAAACTTTGTTTGGGTATATCCTTTGAAATACAAATCCGAAACCTTCACAACTTTCACAAAATTTCACCGCCTAATTGCAACACAATTTAATCGCAACATCAAAACCTTCCAATGTGATTTAGGGGGCGAATTTGACAATCATGCTTTTAAAACATTTGACAACCAACATGGACTTTTATTCCGTTTCTCGTCACACCCACGGCTACCATCACCACCACAACACCACCATTTAGCCACCAGAAACCACCTCATATTACTCACTTTGAAACCCTTTCAAGACCACTCAAGAAGCTAGCAAAGGTGGAGGACCAATAGGGATTCTTTAGAGCTTATTTCCATTCTAGATTATCACTAACTTGTGCACCCACTGTAAGGCAAATCGCTTCGTATTCTAGCTTAGTATTATGTCTAGTTTCATAAAGTACAAGTTGATCATCTTGAAAATGAAGAAAAGATAACCTAAAAACCCTAACTCACACCTTAATAATAACACTAAATATGGTTTATTTTGTGTTGATCATGTATTTATATGTTAACTAGTTAGCATGATGGTGTTGTTTATGTTTAAATAAGGTGTAAAAGTTAGATGATCTTGTATGAACAAGTATGAAAATGAGGATTTAAACATGATAATGTTTAATCATCAACCACATCATCCATGAAGATTACTACAACCTAAAAAAATAATTTTACTACATATGAGTAATTTTTATAAGAAATAAACATTTTGATTTAAGATGTAACCATCTTAAAAAGTATAGTAATCAAGAGATTTAAAACAATGGACTTGGTCTAATGATGTAACAAAAATGATGAGTTAAAAGTGCTAATAAATATTGAAATCACATCACATTTTTAGTAAGATTTTGACTATAAAAATGCCATGGATGATGATACACATAAGTTGTAAACAAACTATATGAAAGCTTGAAATAATTGTTGATCTTGATTATGAGTTTAAACAGGGTTTAAATACGTTTTAAAAACGTGGAAAACGCCATAGTTTAGGGAAACTATGACGAAATTTTCTAAAAATCTAATCGCGAATAAGATACGATTAATGGGATGATTAACGGGACTAAACGCGATTAATAACTTCAATCATCATTAAGTAAGTTTTAATGACAAGGGTTAAACTCTAAACACTCAAGTGTTCATCAAGTATATATATATATATATATATATATTTTTACAAGTAAAAATAAGAAATCCTTACATATATATATATATATATATATATATATATATATATATATATATATATATATATATATATATATATATATATATAGTTACTTGTGAAAATAAAAGATGAACACATATTTTTTCACCAAGGATTTTGTATTCACCATAAAAATACCCAACTATATCTTAGCCGAAGAATATTTACAGCAGAATATTATTTTAGGAATAGATTATGATCTCTTATTTATTGTGCATATTTTTGTAGATTGTTTCCTTATTAAATAATCCTATTCTCCCTATATAAAGGGTATTGTAAATCAATAAAGATCATCAAGAATTCTAAACCATAAACGCTTTTATGGTATCAGAGCTTCGGTTCTGAGATACACCATCTTCTCCTTTTTTTCCCTCTATTTTTTTCGCACAACCGGTCACCATGACCAAACCGGACGAACAGTCCTCCGACCAGAAATCCTCGACGACCCTACACCCGGCGTATTCGATCACCAATATCCAATCCAAAATCTGCACGCTCGATTGCACCTATGTAACCTACTCATCATGGGTCAAACTCTTTAAGTTTCATGCAGTTGCCTATCATGTTCTTAATCACATCGATGGCACCACCAACCCACCCGAATCTACAGACCCGACATATTCAGCCTGGAAAGAAGTGGACGCTTTGGTGTCCCAGTGGATTTACAGCACTGTCAGTGATGATTGGCTCGGACGTATTCTCGACACCGAAGCCTCTGCCCGCACGACTTGGTTGAGGCTCGAGAAATTTTTTTAAGCAATAAGAGAGCCAAGGCTGCAGCTTCGGAAACCCGGTTCGTGAACTTGACTCTTGCCGCCTGCAGCTCAGTTGATGATTATTGCAAACAATTGAAGGAACTTGTTGATCAATTATCAGATGTCGATCAACCGATGACAGAATCGCGTCTGGTTCTGCAGCTTGTTCGTGGTCTGTCACAGGAGTTCGATAATACTGCTTCACTCATTAATTCCCAACAAGCCGATTGGGATCTTGCACGAACAATGTTACAAGATGAAGTTATCAGGCAACAGGCTCGATAGCAGGCCTCTCCATCTTCTGTCCTCATTGCCCAAACAAGCACTAAACAACCACCGGACCAGCAGTGGCAATCCCAACAAGCACTACCGAACCATCAACAGCAACCGCCGCCGACAAACAATCCCATTCAGTACAGCACCAGGGGCCGCAGACGAGGACGCAACACCAACTACAGGTGCTGTGGCAACAACCAGGGACGCGGATACCGCGGCAACCCTACGGGGTCCTCGTGGCAATTCCAGAACCAATCCCCGACTTACCCACAGTGGGCTTGGTGGAACACGCCACCTTGTCCTTATCCGACCCAATCCACTTGGCGACCCAATCAATAACAAAACCCGACCGCCCATTACACTGGTTTTTCAGGTCCAACACAGCAGTTCACGGCACCACCAGGTTATGACGCATTGAGCCCGTCCGACTTAAGGGCTGCTTTTAACACTATGCAACTTTCATACACTGACCCTACTAAGTTCATGGACACCGGTGTGGAGCGTCATGTGACAGAAAACCAAGGTATGATTCGTATCCCTGACTGTTTTCCTGTTAACATTAAACTTTTAGTTGGCAACGGGCAATGTTACCAATTGAGGGCTCGGGCACAGGATTCCTACCAATACATGACCGAACCTATATCCTACCCAACATGCTTTACAGTCCCCACATAATTAAAAACCTATTGTCCGTCCAACGTTTTACACGGGATAACAATGTTTCCGTTGAATTTGACCCGTTTGGATTTTCCGTGAAGGATCTCACAACTGGACGACTCCTTTCCCGCCACAATAGCACGGGCGACCTTTACCCGGTTACTCCACCCACTCTTCCGCCTCAAGCTTGTTTCCTTGCTTCTAACGTGTTACCATGGCATGATCGTCTCGGACACCCTGGCAGTCAAGTTTTAGATGTTTTAACTAGAAAGTTTGGTTTTCCTTGTCATTCCAATAAACAATCATTTTGTAATTCATGCCATTTATCTAATAGCAAAAGTTTACCGTTTTATGATTCCAATTCTTTTACATTCTCTCCTTTTGATATTATACATTGTGATTTATGGACCTCACCCATACCAAGTCAAACCGGGTACAAATACTACACGGTCCTAATTGATAACTTTTCAAACTTTGTTTGGGTATATCCTTTGAAATACAAATCCGAAACCTTCACAACTTTCACAAAATTTCACCGCCTAATTGCAACACAATTTAATCGCAACATCAAAACCTTCCAATGTGATTTAGGGGGCGAATTTGACAATCATGCCTAGTTGCGGTTGTTGGTGTTGAACTTAGAGTTGTTGTAAAGGCATTGGTTGTTGGAATGGTGGTCCTTGCGGACAAACTTGTTGCACCCCCGTAGGTTGCCTTTGTGGGTACCCCATTCCCCCTTGTGGTCCCAAGTTACCTCCTTCACCCCCATAATAGTAACCTTCATCTTCATACCCTTCGAATTCCTCTGCATAACCATAATCATAGCCGTCTCCTCCTACGCCCGATGTTTGCACGGACTATGAAGAAGGATTATGGGAACCCAGTTGGTTTGATGGTTGAAATGTAGGAGAAGTATGGATAATGGTGGAGCTAGGTAAAGGTTGAGTTGGTAAAGGGTATTGGTGGATGAGGATTGACCGGATGTGGGAAAGAAAGATGAAAATGGTGGTACTAATGATGCGGTGTTAGATGGGTCAACTTCATGTGTTGAAGTTGGGTGAGTGGTGGAATTTGGTGGAGGTGTAGATGATGAAGTTTGATTTGTGGTGGTAGGCAATTGTTCCAGGGTATTGAGTGGTGAAATAGGTGTGGATGGTGTTGTTGGGGAACCACTAATCTTATTCTCTCGTAACAAAACCTGATTGCGTCATAAGGTTCGTTCAATCTCTGGATCAAATACCAATGGTGATAGCTTGTTACACCTGTAAGATCCTACACACTAACACAACCAGCGTAAACCCGAAAAATAAGAAACTATACTAACTCAAAAATAACACACGTTGCGCACAATTCCCCAACAACGGCGCCAAAATTTGACGTGTAGTCGTTGTCACACGCAAATTTAATCCCAAAACTGCTATTAGCTAGCGGTAAGTGGGTATCGAACAAAAGGAATTGTGGAACTAGTGTTATCAAAAGGTTGTAATATTATAACTAATTACCTTGTTTGCAAGAATTTAATTTCAGATTTCGAATGATGGATTTTAGACTTAACTACTAGCGATTTAAAAATTGGTTTTTAACAGATTAATAAGGGAATGATCATCTTGGGTTTCCGGTTCAAAACGCATGCGTTCAATTCTACTAGAAAGAGTTACATAGACATGACTCGTGTTTGATTAACTATTTGATAAAAGGGAATAAAGTACTCGGATTATAATGCGAGGTCGTTACCCGATGACCAATTGATTAATACCCAACCCGTAAACCTTCCCGTGATATCTTGATTGTCAACGACACCAAGAATGTACGAAATGGGCAATAACAAAGATATCAACCAACAATTTACAAACAATCAATCAACACCATAATAACCATAACATAGTAATTATTCTAGAAATCAAGAATTCAAACACAATTGTTCAACAAACCTTCACCCAAGACGATCACACAAATGTCTAGCCGCTCATGTTCTCACAATCAAACATACTTCAAGTATTTTGTTCATACGAATCGATAACACCAAAATAATGTTTAGAACTTGTTTAGAAACAATAATAAGACCACAAAATCGCCTCCCAAGCTATTCGTTTACAATGATTGGCATGTGAAAAGACTCTTGAAAACTGAGTTAAAATGGGCAGTTACACTTTTCTCGTTGCTGACCACCGTAAGCTACGGTGGTCACCATAAGCTACGGTGCTGAGCTACGGTGGACACCATAAGCTACAGTGGTTAAAATTTCCTTACGGCTCCAAGAGACTGGCTTATGGTGCATAGAAGGGTCAGACACCATAAAAGAACAAAAATGGAAAATCTGCTGTCCACCATAAGCTACGGTGCCCACCGTAGCTTATGGTGGACAGCAGATTTTCCATTTTTGTTCTTTTATCAACTCTCCAAGTCTTCATGCTCATTTAGCCAAGTGCAAGCTCCCATCAAAGCACGTTAAAACCGCTTGTTTATACTCTTCGGTACCTGCAAGGCCATATAAACCGTAGTTATCAAATCATAACAATTAACGCAATTAAGTGCGGAATATTTATCATTTTAATGCACTTTCAGGTCGTCCAATAGACCACCTGTCACCCCTCGCATGTTAGATAGTCAAGTAGCTAAAAACATCATTAAAAATCCAGTTTCACATTCCACTACCAAGCACATTAACATCAGACATCACTTTGTGAGGAATTGCAATGAAAAAGGTTTGATTTCTCTGCATCATGTAGGATCAACTAGCAGATGTGTTCACAAAAGCTTTAGACACGTCTACCTTTGAAAGATGTGTTGACGTGGGCACGGGGCCATGTTTGCCCTCTGTTTCTAGCTATAAATAGAGGTGCTTGTTTCAAGAGAAAGGTATCCCTTGGCAAACCACTTCTCTCACACTTTCCATCAGTTCACCACCACTACAACACCAACACCCACCACCATCATCCATATTTCCCCTTTTAGAGTGTGTAGTACTCTCGGGATCCAAGATTGATTGTAAGAGTTCTTTTTCAAACAAAGGCCATGCTTGGCTAAATCCCTTACATCACTTGGTGAAGATAAATCTTTTATGTATTACTTTTGATTTCCAATCTTGGCAACCTTATAATTGGGTATGTATTAGTGATTTTAATAACTAGTTTTTTATACTGAAAGTGAAATTTGGTTAAACATTTCTTCATGTTTCGTTGATTCACTCATTCGTGTCTTTACGGTTTATATAAAGCGCGTTAACTACCTGGAAGGGGGTTAGAAGGGTGTTTGGGTAAAGTTCTTGCCTCGATCAGTGTATAGATCCTGCGAGGACTTGGTTCAAGCTTATTAGGACTTCCCTTGAGGTAGATAGCATTAAATTGGGGAAGTAAGAATGGGTTGAACCCTTATAAATAAATTACAAGAAAAACTTTATCCGGCCTTGCGGGACTGTATCCCTTCTTACTCAGACCAATATGGCTGAGGGTAACGTCGCCTTCACATGAGGTGCCTACCACTTTCGCATTAATAACTTATTTAATGATCTTCCAATATTCTGGCCTTGCGAGACTGTATCCCTGCTGACTCAAACCAATATGGCTGAGGGTAATGTCGCCTTCACATGAGGTGCCTACCAATATAACTAAGAATAAAAAAACCCAAAGTGCGGAAATCATCAAAGGGTATATAAAAGAGGAGTTTGAACCGAAGAGATTTTTTCTTTTCTATTTGTCTTTATTAATTTCTTTACGTTTTTAAATTTAGTTTATCTTTTAAAAACTTTCAAAAACTTTTTATCAAAATTTGATTAGATTAGACGTTAACGCTTAGCCGGTATTAAAAGGTCTTGTGTCCTTGTACGACCTCGGTATCTTACCATCACTAATATACGTCTAGGATGGGTGCAATTTCCCTAACATGTGTAAAGTGATAGTATTGTATCATATTTTATTAATTTAAAGCTTGATCTACGAGTAAAAAGTGCTTAAAATATAACAAAAATTATAACCACGCTCAACCATGTCAAGTGTTTAGTGTCGTTGCCGTGGACACAAGGATTTTTAGAAAGCTCAAAATTAACGGCCGAATCGACTTCTGTACATTTTTAAAAATTGTGCGCCCATCTTCAAAACGTTTTAATTTTTTACAGTAAGTCTGCCACGGGCTCGTGCCACATGGCTACGCCCCCGTGCTACAGATATTTAGTTAAAACATTTTCAAACGCCTTGATACAGGCTTGCCCACGGGGCTGTGCTAGTGCAACACCGGGCCGTGGTCATCCCCCTGTTAATTTTTATTTTTCTGTTTTCTGATCTCGAGGCTTGTTAATCTTCTGGGTATCTTCGAATATGGATTACTAAGATTATTACAATTACAACTATATTGAGGATGATTATGAGAACCATATTGTATCATATGTGGTGAATCCCATTTGGTAGAAAATTGTTACCTCTTTCAACCATCAAGCTCATAAACAACATATGAGGAACCAAGGTTTGAGCTCCCAAAATCAAGCTTTGATTGAGACCTCCAGCGTTTGAAACATACGAGACACCACCCACCATCGTCCCCGAAGCCGAAAGCCTCATAGAAAGTCTCAAGAACTTAGAACGATTGATCAAGTAGTCTCGTGCAACAGAAGAAACCATTTGTACCGACGAGGTAATCGACAAAGAGGTAAAACCTCAAAAGCCAAAAGAAGAGGAACCACTTAAAGAAAAGCCTACGCATGAAGATGAAAAAACCTATCAAGTCACACGGAAGGTAAGTGTTAATTTAAGTAAAGATCATACAAGATGAACAAATTGAATTAAACATAAAACCGATAACATGTTTTATTCAAAACATCTATATTAGTAATATTTCCATTAGATAAAGATCTTTGTGTTAATATAGAGCAGGGCTATGTATTTGAAAGATTAGGTATTGGTGATTTGCTTCTCATCAAAATTCTTATCCTCTTGGCTAATCGAAAAACTAAAAATGCTACGTGAGTGGTTGAGTACGTTCTCATTCAAACGCAACAATGGTTGTACCAACCGAATTCATCATCTTGGATGATGCTTCCCTCGCGTTGGGAAACCATTCATAAAAACGCATCAAGTTTTGCTCAAACAAAAACACAAAAATCTTCCCACTAAACTTGAGGCCATCAAATGAAGCTTTAATCTCGATATGAAATATCCAATAAACAATGACGACCCCTTGTTGGAAGATGAGCCAGAACCACCCGATATGGTGGGTCTAGCCAAGGACCCTTATAAACGTGGTGCACCATGAAGACATTTCATAGAACTAGTATTAATAAATTAGTATAAAAATGTAGTTTAAATTTAATGCGTTCTGTTTTAAGTTTTTCATTTGTAGGAAGAAAGCACACTTTAAATGGTGTGAAAACTGAGAAAAAGGGACCCATACACGTAAACCAGAACATCCCGCTTCAAAAACTACAAAGCAGAATCTGCAGGACGGGGTTGTGCCCACCAGGCACCATGAAGGCATTTCATGGAACTATCATTAAATAAATTAGTATAAAAATGTAGTTTAAATTTAATGCGTTTTGTTTTAAGTTTTTCATTTGTAGGAATAAAGCACACTTTAAATGGTTGAATGGTGTGAAAACTGAGAAATACGGACCCCATGCACGTAAACCAGAACATCCCACTTCAAAAACTACAAAACAGAATCTAGAGCACGGGGCCATGCCCACCAGGCACGCCCCCGTGCCCAAATGTCTGATGCAAACTTTTTATGTAGAAAAGGTGGCACGGGCACTGCGCACCAGGCACGCCCCCATGTCCAACATACAGTAAGTTTTCTGTTACACCTCGTTACTAGCACTTTGGCCACGGCACCGTGTCCACCAGGAACGCCCCTGTGCCTACTGACCAGTAACCTAAAAAATGTTATTTTACCCCACTTTTTACACATTTAATCCAAATTTGTTCCTATTTGGGACACACTGAGGAAAATGTGTAATTTAAGTATGGGGGGATATGAAAACCTTGAATCTTTTGTCCTAAAAGCAAGCGTTACACAAAACTCGCTTTGGAAAACCGCTAATCATCCCCAATATTTTTCAAAATTTTTCATTTTCTAACTTATCTTGGTTTAGTTTTGGAAAAATAAGTTCTAAAATTATATTTTTACTAATTTACACCTGACAACGTCATGATAAAAAACAAATTAAGAAAATTATAAAAACAGGCATAACAAATCTTTGTAAAATTTGATTATATACACTTTTACACTAAACCCTTTTCCCACAAAAAGTGAGTTTTGATCCTTTACCGAGCATACAAATACATATCTATACTAATTGCTTAATTTTTCGTTTTTTGTGTGAATAGCCCGTTTGGTTCTTACAAATGTAGAACTTGCCAAAACAATACGTTCTCAATCCTTACCGACACAAATCCAAGTAAGTAAACGATGGAGGCATTAGGACTATAACTCATTTTTCATTCTAAACCTTTATTTTCCTTTTCATCCCTTACAAAAAATATTCCCCTAGTTAAACCCCTTTGATCCTTAATCCTTGCGTTTCTAAACCCGCAAAAATATGAACTTTTGCAAAACAACCACCCATATCCACAAAACTTTTTATTTACACCCTTTATTTTAGTAAAAAGTTCGGTTACAACTTACTTGTATGACTTAGTTTCAACTTTGACAAAGAAACATTGGTTAAAGGTTTTTTTTCTAAATCACAAAAATTATTCAAGAAAACCAACACTTTTTATGCTTTTCACCATTTTACCTAAAAACACATACCCCTAGCTAAAACCTACCCTTTTATAAGCTCTCTTGATATTTACAAAGATTAACTATAAAAAATGAGAATGTTTGATTGTTTGTCAAACATATAGTTGGAGTAAGCTCCACAACGGGTCCGAGCGATTTCACTTAAATATCTCCGGCCGAGTGTTGAGTGATCACTTGTGAGGTGTTTAAATGTGTATATAACTAAATAGAATTATAGAAAAGCATGCTATCCACAAAATAGAAATTTTTTCTTAAAATATGTTTTAAATAGATTATGACGAATACGATTGTAAATAAAATAAAAACAAAATAGATTTAGAACTAGGATTCCCGACACTCTAAAGATAAACCCAAGACTTCTCTTCTACAAATTCCGTATGGGTGTGTAAGGCACATTATGGAGTTTTGCTTGAGTATAAACAAAGATTCCAGTGTGTGGGTATTTGATGTGCGTAAAAATTAACATATAAATTACATCAAACAAGGCATAAAATCAACCCTTTTTCGGTAGTAATGTTTGAAAAAGCATGTTTCTTTATTTAATTTTAAATTACAAGATCAAAAGAGCTTAAATGAATAAAAGGAACAAATTAACAGCAAAAACTAACATAAATACAAAGAAGAAGGATTGACACGATCTATCTAACCCCCACTAACATCAAAAACAACAAAAATAACAACAATAGAAGCTTAGGAACGGGTCGTGCCTAGAAAAGACTCTCTGCAGAAAAAGTCAACAGTAACAGACAAACCAACACGGGGCCATGCTAACCCAACAAGGGCCACAGTCAACTTTAAGATTCGCAGAATCTGTGATAGTATAACAAGTACACTAACCACGGGACCGTGCCATGACACCATGGGGCGTGTGAGTACAAGATCTGACAACTACAATTAATGAAGGGGGATAAAAAGATGACCATGGGGCCGTGCCAGGTGGGCATGAGGCCATGTTTGCCCTCTATTTCCAGCTATAATAGTGGTGCTTGGTTCAAGAGAAAGGCATCCCTTGGCAAACCACTTCTCTCACACTTTTCATCTGTCCACCATCACTACAACACCAACAGTACGACCATCATCCATATTTCATCTTTTAAAGTGTGTAGTAGTCCCGGGATCCAAGATTGATTATAAGAGTTCTTGTTAAACAAAGGCCATGCTTGGCTAAGTCTCTTACATCACTTGGTGAAGACAAATCTTTTATGTATTACTTTTGATTTCCAATCTTTAGCAACCTTTTAATTGGTATGTATTAATGACTTTAATAACCAGTTTTTTATATTGAAAGTCAACTTTGATTAAACATTTCTTCATGTTTCGTTGATTCACTCATTTGTGTCTTTACAGTCTGTATAAAGCTCATTAACTACCTGGAAGGGGGTTAGAAGGGTGTTTGGGTAAACTTCTTGCCTCGTTCAGTGTATAGATCCTGCAAGGACTTGGTGCAAGCTTATTCGGACTTCCCTTGAGGCAGATAGCATTAAATCGGGGGAAGTAAGAATGGCTTGAACCCTTATAAATAAACTACTAGTAAAACTTTATCCGGCCTTGCGGGACTGTATCCCTTCTAACTCAGACCAATATGGCCGAGGGTAACGTTGCCTTCACAAGATTGGCCTACCACTTTTCGCATTAATAACTTATTTAATGATCTTCCAATATTCCGGCCTTGCGGGACTGTATCCCTGCTGGTTCAAACCAATATGGCCGAGGGTAACGTCGCCTTCACAAGAGGTGCCTACCACTATAGCTAACAATAAAAAGCCTAAGGTGCGGAAATCATCAAAGGATATGTAAAAGAGGAGTTGGAACAAAGTGATTCTTTCTTGTCTATTTGTCTTTATTAATTTCTTTACGTTTTTAAATTTAGTTTATCTTTTAAAAACCTTTCAAAAACTTTTATCAAAATTTGATTAGATTCGACGTTAATGATAAGCCGGTATTAAAAGGTCTTGTGTCCTTGTACGACCTCGGTATCTTACCATCACTATATTACGTCTATGATGGGTGCACCTGCCCTAGCTTGTGTAGAGTGATAGTTTTATATCATGTTTTATAAATTTAAAGCTTGATCCACGAGTAAAAAATACTTAAAAAATATAACAAAAATTATAACCATGCTCAACCACGTCAGAAGTCCCTAGTACCAAGAAAAAGGGGCATCTAGTTCTGATAACATGGAGTTTTCTCCTGTTGATGATCCAAATACAACTACCTCTGGTAGGAATTCAGATGATCCTTTTAAATTAGAATTAAGAGATAAGGAATTGATGGAGAGAATGACGTCAATGGAGTTTTCAATAGGTAAAATGAAAGATATGATGATGTAGATGTTACAAAATTCTCAAAGCCAGCCTTCTACGAAGCAAATTGCCAATGAGCTCTGGAAATCTGTGCAACCCATCATTCAATCTTAGAGGAATTTAGCTGATATCAACCATAACACTCACATGGAACTGATCAGAATTATGGTTAAGGCCAGATATACAGTAACTCAAGCTGATATGAAGGCCATCAGAGAACATTTAGTGAAGACTACTAGCTCTACCCCTACAATAGTCCTTCAAGAAGAAGTAGAGGATGATGCCAAAAATGGGGGAGAGTGATAAACTAAGAAAGTTGCAGCCAGATTCAAAGGTGCAACAAAAGCCAGGGTCAGCGGAAAATCAAACTTCTGCTAAGGCATCAGATGCTGGTGTTCAAAAAGGGATTGATGAGAACCTGAACAAACAAGCAGAAGAGACCAGATACATTGGAATGTAAGCCTTCCAAATTGATTGAAGAAGAACATGCCAAGCAAATGGAAAAAGCAGATATTGGCACTTCAAGAAAAAGAAAGTCAACTAGAAAAGTTAGACAACCAATTCCCACATCTTTTAAAACCACTGGTGAGGCAACAAAAAGTGTGTCCCTTGTCAAGCTCAAAGCCAAACCAACACCCAAAAAGAAACCATCACCTTCACCAAAATCACCACCAATAGATGTTGGTACAATAAATGTACCAACAAATGTTTCCTCACCACTACCAAATCAACCAATAGATGCTGATGTAACAAATGTATCAACAGATATTAACCAAACCTCTGCCATGATCACCTTTCCTATCTTAACCCAACCATTAACCACACCACCAAGAATTCCTACACATCCACCCTCACCAAAGATCAAATTCCAATGCAAAAGAAAAACTTTTTTTGATGATGATGATGATGATGAGATTGCATCACCAATCCCTTTATCACCAAAATCCATTTCCACATCACCCTCGTCACTACCACCCATGAACAAACCACCACCTGACATCCCACTGGCTACTAGATATCCTCTAGAAATTCTTGCTATTAAAAAAGAAATTGAATCATTTTTCACAGAAGAGGATACTTCAAAACTTGACTTCCCATCTCTCTTTGGATATAGAAGGCCAAGAAACTTAGACGAATATCTAAAATTGAAAGCTAAACAAGCTAAAAACATAGCCAAAAAGATGAGCAAAGGGAAAGATGACAAGGTTACTTAATCAATCTTATCTCGTGAACTTAGTAAAGTTAGAAAAATTGAAGATTTTGCCAAAGATATGAGTACATCCATGCCAAAGTTAGAAAAATTGAAATTAAAGATGACAGGGTTACTTAGCCAATAAATATTGAGCTGGATGAGGAGCTGAAAAAGGATTATATTAACCACATAATGCAGCACAAGCCATACAAAGCAACAAGAGCACAATTCAAAGATGGTCATCAAATGCTCTTAAGAAGCAATTGATAGAATCCAGGAAATGCTCAAGGATCCTATACACAAGCTAACTCCACCTAACCGGAAAAAGTACAAACAAGTGGATCAAAATAGGGCTTTGAAGCTTAAAAGAATGAAAGAGGAACTGTTTCTGCTAATTATGGCTCTGCAAGATCTGTTGCAAGATGGTCTGAATCTAGAGTTGTAGATACATACAAGAAACTAGAAGAGCTTAGAAAAAAATATCCTACAGTTCTAAGAAATCCAGATTATCCAACAGTTGTTATCCCTCAACAGACCTAAACACTCAAAAAGCATTCTTCAACCACTGTCTTATCCACACTTGCCTTAAATTAAGCAAAAAGGCAAAAGAAAATGGCTGAAGATGATGAGCATATGTTTGAAGAACATAGAAAAGAGGGAATCAAGAATCAACTACTCTTTCACACTGATGTTGCAAGTGCAAAACTAAGAGAAACAATTTCTAACCTTGTAACCAGATCTCATTCATCCAACTCATCAGAAATAAATCTTCACCCAAGAAAACTAACTGATTCAAAAATTCTAAAATAAAAGACATCCTCAGACACACAAGAATTGACTTTGCTCAGATCAGATGGTGAGATTCAAAGGCTAAAATGGAGGATGCATATCGTCTGGATGCAGATGGCCTCCAATATCTATTGAACCTTGAATTACAATGGAATTTGGAAGAGAAGATTTCCATGAAATTTGAACTACAATTTAAAGGGCAAATCAGGGAAATGTTGATAATGAATAAAGATTAGCAATAAAAAGGAAGAGTTTTGGCATCATCTGTTCTAGGGGGAAATTGTTGGATCTATTGAACCCTATAAAAGAACATATGATTGGAAAGCCAAAATGATCTATACCATCTGATCAAGAATAAATAGGGCTTTGAATATTTAACTCCTCCCAAAGGCAAAGGCAAAGACATCAACATCTGCTACTCAAAGGTTTACTAAAGCTAAAGTCTTTTTACAAAGATTGTTGAATACAAGCTGTGCTTATAGTCTATGGTCTACCAGATAGAACCTCTGCTATTAAAGAATTAAAGACTATTGAAGCAAAGGTTTGCTGGACCAATAGAGGATAAAGCTCATCAGAGGTTCCTTTAATAGATGCTGGTTCAACAGAGTTTATATTTGTATTTCAATGTAACAGTGTTTTAGATTTAGCATATGTTAGAGTTTGTTAGTTAGTTAGATGTCACTGTCAAGGTGACGTCAGCCTAAGATGCCACAGGGGTTTGCTTTGTGCTATAAATAGTACATCTCATGTACTCTTCTATTCATCACTTTCCTTCTAACATTTCTTTACAAACAAATTAGAGTGATCTTAGGTTGAGGGGGAGTTATAATAGTTGCATGCATACGTGAATCAAAGTTTACAAAAGCATGTTGATGAAACAATGTTTCTATTGTTGTGATTTGAAAGTTTATTATTTCTGATACACTATTTCATTACTGTTTATCTACTTTCATTGATTTCCATCTTAAACATTCACAACAATATCAAACTCAGATCCTAACACAATCATTTCTAGAAAACTACAAGTTTGGGAGTTAGTTAAACTTCTAGAAGGAAAATATCCCATTGGAACAAAGTGGGTATACAAAAACAAGATGGATAGTTGTGGAGTGGAGTGGTTGTTCGAAATAAAGCATGACTTGTTGTTCAAGGATTTACGTAAGAGAAAGGCATTGATTATGATGAGGTTTTTTCTTTAGTAGCTCAACTTGAGGCAATTCGAATCTTCTTAGCACATGAAGCTTACATGAATTTTAAAGTCTATCAAATGGATGTTAAAAGTGCACTCTTATATGGAGATGTAACGGAGGAAGTGTATGTTTGTCAACCTCCGGGGTTCAAAGACCCAAACTTCCAAGAGAGATACTACAAACTTGATAAGGCATTGTACGGTCTTCACTAGGCTCCAAGAGCCTGTTATGAAACTCTATCCAAGTATCTTCTCGAGAATTGCTTTATAAGAGGGCATGTTGATATGACTCTTTTCAAGAGAATAGTTCGAGATGGCATCAGGCTTGGTCAAGTTTATGTAGACGATATCATTTTCCGGTCACCAAATGATAATCTATGCAAAGAATTTGAAAAGGTGATGAAGGCCAAATTTGAGATGAGTATGATGGGATAACTTACATTCTTCCTAGGACTGGAAGTGAAGCAGCAAGATGAAGGTATTCTGATTCATCAAGCCAAATACATTCATGACATTCTCAAACAATACAAAATATCTAACTACACCCAAGAATTCACCAATTGCCTCTCAGACCTCTCTAACACCTGATTTGTCTAGAAAGCCTGTTAATCGTCGTATCTACAGATCTATGATTGATTCCTTGATATATCTCCTCACAGCAAGTCGTCTGGATATCATGTTCTTTGTTTACTATTGTGCTCGCTATCAGTCGGATCCTAGAGAATCTCATGATTTGGTAGTGAACATATCACCCGTTATCTTAAAGGATCACCAACTCTTGGTTGTGGTATCTAGAGACAACAACTTCGATTTGGTGTCCTACTCTGATGTCGACAATGGCGTTGAAATAGACCCAATATTGAAAGCATTGTTCCATGTTTGAAAGTTTGCCATATTTAGTTAAAAGAGAGTTAAAAATGACAATTGGTCGGTTGAAAATAATATATTCAACCTGCTATGATACCAATTGTTGATCCCAGATAACAATGCTCTTTTAACTGAATTTGGCAAGTGATTTCAACAAGTATGAAAATAATGTACGGAAATGGAAATCAAACTTTCAAGAAACACAACTACAGAATTTTGAAGTTTATATCACTTTGAAACAAAGTTTACAAGGTGATTGTGAGGTTATTGGCTAATACAAACGAATACTTTAAGAATTCTGTAATGAAGGGCAATGGAGTTTTTGTTGTATGTAATGAATGCTTAGGCTTTTAACTTATTTCCCTTCGGTGGTAACTTCTCTATCTATAGAATGTCTTTGACATGAATAAAAATTTATTTATTTATGCACTTGTCTGCATAAAGTAGTTTTTTGGCATATTTATTGAATCCATCCAAGGTCAACTTGCTACTTTACTTTGGTGGCAGAACCTTATTTCTTTGACAAGTTGGTCCATTAGAATATCTGATGACCAAGTTATCAAAAATCTGTTAAGTTGAGCATCAAATTTCTAATGATCAGAAGTTACCAGATTTTGGTGATAAACATCAGACTTATCAGACTGCCCTTCTTTGATCTTCATTCTTTAGTTGTGATCTGATTCTAATATCTATGAAGATGTATCTACCTTCCTTATTTTGTCTTGTTTGTATTGTATCTTCCTTTTGTTTGATCCTTTTGACTTTATCTTCAGCACATGATCAGATTAATCATATTATTTTTCAATACTTACAAAAAAAAGTTTCCTAACAATTTTCCCTAAGTACTGTAAGAAAAATAACTATTCATAAAAAATAAAAAGAAAGAAATTCAAACCACAAAAATTCAAACTATAGCACAAAAATTGTTCAACAAAAGAAATAACAAAAATAAATTGTTTATCAAGCATTGTCAAGATTGACTCTGTAAAGGTCACCCTCCTTTAATCCCTTCTTGTAGTTAATTTGTTTGTTGCACTCCTTAAACATTTCCTTGTACCAAGTTCTTGCTTCAATCCATTCATTGATGATCTTCTCAATCTTTTTCCTCAACACCTCTTTGTCATGACCCTTTGCTTTAAGCTGCTCCTACTTCTTGTTCATGCATTCCTTTATCTATTAGAGAGTCTTGTTTGAGTACTTGCATAGTTCATCTACTCTAAAAAGAGCCTTCTTTTCTTCATGATCCCTGAAAACAATAGAAAGTTCTGGATATTCAAAGATAACTCCTGTTCTGACTTCTTATTGTAGTTCTGTTGGGATTGTTGTGTTAGGAAAGGGCATGGGCAACTTTTGTTACTTAAATAGCCATAATTAATGTAAAGATCAAAATCAGTTATTGCTATTCGAGTGAATAGTTTCATTCTAGCTTTTGAGAGGTTGTCAAGGGCTCTCCTTATGACCCTTGTGTTTATTTTTTCTTCATCATAGGTCTTCTTTAGCCTGATCATGTCTATTGGATAGAGCCTATATGCTAAATCACCATCAGTGATTACCTCTTCTTCACCATTCCTTCTGATCAAGGTATACTTGTTTTGCTCATTGATTCCCAAAACTGCATCTAGTGTAACAAGGGGGTCCACTTTTCTGACTCTCACTACAGGATCGATTTGAACTTTGTGAATGCTACATTCTCCTCTTTCAAGTCTTTCTAGTCTTAAGTCCCTGCTTATAGGACTCAATAGTCTTTCTTTTTTGTCCTGTTCAGACCAGTGGTATTCTTTGAGTATGCTTCCAGGAAACATCATGTCTTCTCTCTCAATCTCTTGTTTAAAAGTGGCATTTCCTTCTGAATCCTTCATATGCACTATCTTTGGTCTCTTTGAAGATGTAGTAGATTCTTCCCTTATCTTTTTCTCTGCTAGGTACAAGGACTCACTAAAAGCGGTTTCACTCATGAGTTGTGCATTTTTCTTTTCTTCTTCATGCACCTTCTCAAATTCAGATTTGACTTGTTCTTTCTATGTTATCCATTCTTTTACCAACTTCTCAAGAGCATTTGATAAATTGTTATTGCTTGCTCTTAAGTGATGACTATCGTGAATGTCATACAAAACCTAAATAAACTAGATAGCTAGAGTAAGTAAGGTATCAAACTAGAGGAGTATGATGGAAAGTGTTTGTTGATTAAGTATTAAGAACCTAATTGCAAAAATGTAAAATCAAGTTGTTGAAAATTTTGAACTACACTACGAGTTGTAAACAGTTGGAGAAAAGGTGATGCCTCCAAGTTTCAGATTCAAAGTGGATTCAAGTGATTAGTTTTAATTGAGAAAATCACATAGAGATGATTAAAATAACTGATTAGCGGATTGTGATAAACGAGGACTAAATACTTTAATTACAAAACAACGAAAGGTTATCACACTATTATCAAATATATATTACCAAACCCTATCCTTATCTATTATATCCCAATTACTAGAACTCTCGGAAATTGATAGAATCAAAACTAGGTTTTAAATAAAAACAATTGTTTACATCCAAACTAATATATCACTAAACAAAAAGCATTGAATACTTAGATTGCTAATCTCAATTACAAAGAAAAACCAAAAACAATCATCCACTTACAAGAATCCTCCACTCGGAGGAAACCACAAAGGAATTAGCCACTCATGTCGGTCAATCGGTCTACAGAAGCTTGATTCATGGCTGATTGCATCTTCAATGTCTTTGATTCGGTGAAAACTATGATGATGAGAGTGGAAAATCACCCAAAATTGTGTCTTTTATCACCCAAGTTCATCCCCAAAGTTTGATGCTTGATTAGGGTTTCAAAAATTAGTTTTTAAACCTTAAAAAGTCAAAACCACGCAACTTTCACCTAGCCCCGCCGTAACCTACGCTCACCGGCCGCAGGTTACGACTGAAAGTTTCTGCCTCTTTTGTATTTGCTAGCCATAACTTATGGTTGATCCGTCGTAGCTTATGGTGGGTTTTTGCATATCTCCTTTCCATCACAATTCCACTTTCACAAAATGATAATTCAGCCCCCGAACTTTATTCTTTCACATTTTTCATGCTTTTAAACAATCTTCTAAGTTATAACTCATCCCGAACAATGTCTTTATCTATGCTTATCATCTTCGGGTTTTTCGCATTATCTCTGAGCACTTTAATTCCACCAATTTAAGCGATTAACCTACAAAACCATAGTTTCTCGTAGTTATCACCTAAAACACAATAAAACCCAGAAGATAAACACATTAATGCTCGGGTTTCACCCTCTCCATCATTAAGCTGCTAATTTCTTCTAGTATTTCACAGAACTTGAAGTTCCTCTTATTTCAACAGCTTCCTTCATCTGTGTCTTGATGCTTTCCATTTCCTCAAAAACTTTCTTGAATTCAGTTGTGAATTTGCTACTTTCTTATGAACTTTCTAGTGGCTGCTGCATACTTTTCAGAAATTCAGTATTCTTTTCAGTTTGACTTTTGATTGCTTCTACTGATTCTGATAAAGCTTTCATATCAGATTTTTGGCTCCTCAATTCTTCTAGCAGTATGTCTAGTTTAGCTTCCACTAATGACTTGGTTTCCTTGGTTGATGTTTCTGCTACAACTTTTATGACATTTTTAGCATATTGCAAGTTGCTCTTTTGAGATGAGTGGTGTTTTAATGGGAAAAGGAGGAAAAACAGATGTTCTATCCATCAAACCAGCAGAAGACACACTTGCTGCTGTTTTTAAGGGTTAGATTGATCATGAGACCCATTTGTAACACCTTCACCAGATTTATGATACACATTTACATCTAGAATTTCCTCACTTCTTTGAATCATTCTAGTTAATGACCCTCCATGAGTTGTTGAGAAAAGCCTAGTTTCCTCTTCAAGGTTTCCTTGATAAGTAGACTGATCTCCGCTTGTTGTTGTCTCAATCTTCTCCTCACCAATCGATTTGGAGTCAAGATGTATGAGACTCATAATCTCCTCATTTATTGCATCAGATTGTCTATGGACTATTTTGTAACTAACTTGAACAGATTCTTTAGAATTAGAATATGTTGAATTTCTTGCAATATTTAGAGAGGAATTAAACTGAGCATCTGATTCAACTACATGTTGCACTTCTGTTTTTGGATTGTACTCCACCTGTTCATCTGTTTCCATCGGATCTAGTGAAATTATGGTATCATGTTGCTGTTTTACCTCCACTTCATCAGTTTCTTGTACCACAGACATCTGATCATTGTCTTCTGGTGAAGAGCTATTGTCAAACACTTCTACTTGATCTTCTTCTTTGTTGAGAATGTCTTTGTGTATTTTCGAGCATGGTGAATCCTCTGCTATCAGGCATAACATGCTTTCTGGTAAATTGGCACATCCTTGTTAGATGTCCAAGCTTGATTTTCACACTAGGGCTTCATGATTGGTGACTTCCAAATATTTTCTAATATAGGTAGCTCCACATTCCTTTCTCAAAGGTTTCAGCAATTATAATTAACTAGAATCTAGGATAAAGTAAGTGGGATGTGATTCTTCCAGATTTGGTGAGTACTGACCTTTTTATCATGTTGAAAATTTATGTTCCATAATCAATGTTGAACCCTATAATGAGTCCATACATGATTGTGAGAGTAGACTAATTTATTTGATCAGCTCATCCAACTTTGGCGTCAAACATTTGTTCAGCATATCCATCAAAACTGGTTAGAAGGCAGGTAATTTGTTTCTTTTGAATTCTCCTATCTTGCTGACTTGCTCTTTGTATCTAAGCTCTATGAACTCCTTATCAATTCATCCTTTTACGGTGCTTCCAAGTAATTGGCTTTGATAGGGAGTTCCTAACATTCTGTAAGTTTTCTCGGAGTGATCGTTACTGACATACAACCTAGAGATGAGCTTTACCTTCATCTTTTCTGGTCGCTTTGAGTGTGTGAACAAGTTGTTGTATGATGTTTTCCTGTACCTCCTTGGTCTTCATCATTTCTTGAGTTATCAGACAGTTCAACAGGAATTCAACTAAATGTTGACATCTTTGATCGTATTGTGAGTGTTGAACGTTCATCATGTGATTGTTGTCTTTGATAGGTAAAAATGCGTTTTCCTTGATGCAGGTGACATCGTGTTCAACTGCTGGAATATTGAGGTTGACATTAGTTGGTGCAAACATGGTGATTTTGAGGATGAATTTTGCTATTAAAAAATAAAAGGGATTTTAGGCCTTGTAAATGGGGTTGAGGTTGAAGGTGAAGTCCCGGTTTTGAAATTATGTATATAGGATTTATGGGGACAAAGATCATGGGGTAGTTAATATTTAAGTAGGTTTATGACAAGTTAATGGTAATTATCTTTATCTAAACCGTTTTTAAACCTTTGATATATGGTACCTTTTACCTTTTGTGGGACCCCTTTTAGAGAAAAGGTCCAATTATATTCTTTATAAAAGCTAACATCCTTCCCCCTTTTTGAAAGGTAAAATTCAATTTCTTGTGACGTCATCAGAAATGTGTTTATTATTTTGTATATCAGAACTCGTTCTTCATGCATTCATTTTCATCAGAAGGTCATCAGAATCCCCTTAATAGAGTGCTCCCCATTTTTTAGTGATGAGAGGGAATGAGTGGAGTATCAGAAATGGTACTTGCATATGTTTGTCTGATGGAACTTCTTGTCCTATTTTGAAAAGATTTTTTGAGAAAAATTTAGAAAGGAGAAAGAGAAATAACATGAGAAGTGTTCTTTATGTTTCAAACAAGGTTTTGATTTGAACAAATCTGATGGCATTTTCTTGTTTTTAGTACTTTGTTCTACTAATCCCGAGTTTACCAAAATTTTGATTTCCTTTTACAATATTTTATCAGTAGTAACTCATAGATTTTATGTAACACCCCAAAATCCAAACGTTTAATTTACCAGTATGTTTCATTGTTTTATGACATGAGGTGGGTTAACTAATTAAGTTAGTTAACTTAGTTAAAAGTACAAGTCAATTAGTAAGGAAGAAATATATGATCAAACAAAACAATTACCTAAACAAAGGGACTAAAGGTGGGCATGTTAGAAAGTTAAGTTATTGAAAGAAAAAGAAATCAAAAACCTAGTGAATATGTGTTTGCATATGTACATAGAGAAAGAGATATAAAGAACTCTCTCAAGTTCAACATATCACAAATTTAACCAAATCAAGATCAAATTGAGTGATGATACCTTGCATGGAGGAAGAATTCTCATAATCTCATCCTAACAAACATGTGGTAAGTTATAATTTTTTATTTTATGATTTTCTATAAAGTGGGTTGTTGAACAATCCATGAATTAGTATGAATTTATGCATGAATATGTGTTAGAATCACTATATGAAACATGAGTTATGAACGATTTTGAGTAATTTGATGTTTGAAGGTGAAACCCACCATTGGCGGTGTAGGTGGCGACATGGGTGAATCACCCATGTCTACTTCTTGTTCAAATTGATGTATTCTGTAGTATGTGACGTATACTTGTTATTTAGGTTGAGTATGATATGGAAATTTGTTTGATATTTAGTTGTGTTGATGAATAGAAGTGATAAGTAGGAAGAAAAGCATGAAATACTTGTACATTAGGCTTAGAAGGTGGACACACACCAAGTGTTTGATGAAATGCCTAAATAGCAACGATATGCGAAATTGTATCTGCACGCAGTAGGTAATAATATATATATACATATATATAATGTAATTATGATGTATTGATAGTGAAATATCATGATGAATATGTTCTTGATGAATTCCATGTGAGAAGGTAGTTAATGTGTTATTCGTTAGAGTTATGCTTTAGGAGTTTGCGCTATATGCTTGTGTGATGTAATACACACCATGTGAATTGTGATTTAAAAGTAAATGTTAAGCATATGAGAATCTTAGAAAAGGGTATATTGGGAATGATGTCGGGTTAGCTAAGTACGGGTTATAGTGTTAGTTATGAAGATATAAAAATGCTAGTGTGGATGGGATGGATTATGTATGTGTATGTAATTTGGTGATCATGTAGTTGTATATGTCATATCGTATGAGTATGAAATGCGTATGATGTCAATACCATGGTACACCATATTAAGGAAGATTCATGTTTATAGGTTCAAAGGGTGTAAGTAAGATAGTTGACTTTCTAAAAGTCAACGGTCAACAAAAATCATGGATAGGCTTTCGGACACAATTGTAAGAGTAGAAGTCATGTGTTATCTACTAGATGATTTATGTGCTATATGTCACACCCTGGTCGTAAGGGAAGCGCAATTGTGTGACTATTAGGTAATCATTGAATCCAATTTAGTAAACAATTATAATTAAACAACGATGTCGTACTAACAATAAGTTTCATTCCCATCATTACAACCATACAAAAGTAATTTCATAGTTTAACTGTTTTCAACTGATCATCATAAACATAATTCAACATATATTAAGATATTGTTTTCATCATAAATGCATAATGAGGTTTTGACCTCTATATACCCATACGAAGTTGGGTTATAAAAGACAAACCCTCCAAAAGATGGCACATCTTGTCTTGACATTTTCCCATAACCCGAATCATATCACCAGCTCATGCCTTGCTCCTGAAATACATATAATTTTAAAAGTCAACATAAAATTGGCGAGCTCATGTAGTTAATGTTTTCGTATAAAAATGTCATTCTTGAAATCCAGTAATGAAATCTGAGTATGTTATTAGCATCATGGAGTTTTAAGGATCTATCAGCGTGTCGCGAGTACCCTGACATATATGTGCCATAAGTAAGTAACCAAACCGAGACAACTTTGACATCATTGGGATCACAAAAGCACTCCGAAGGGTATACCAACTAGGAGTGGAGCGCCTCTCAAACTCAATAGATCTACTTCTTTTGCACCTTGGTCACTATGTGATTAATGGTTACTATTATCATCATCCTACTTACGCACAAGTCATCGTGTTATCGACTAAACCCAAAGCTAATATACTATTTGTTATGTCATGTATTTCCCCTCGATAGTTTTAGAACAAAACTTTGAAATAATTTAAAGGAGGGACATGAACTCACAGTTTTGCATTCCGTACATCGTATTATTCGTAGTTCGGTGTCCGTACACGTGTGTAACCTACATGTGTATTCAGTTTATTAGACACCTAGGCATCAATGGAACTTGTACTCGTTGTTCATCTTGAATTCTTGTTATGTGTTTCTTTGTTATGATAGAACAACTTTTAAGGTTATCATAATGTTGGTAGTTTGTTTGTTCGATTAATATTGTCATATATATTTCTCAAATATATATATATATATATATATATATATATATATATATATGTATATATATATATTGTTGTTCTTAGATCGTGTGTGAATTGGGCCTTGCCCTTCACATGTCCTCGTGCCCCGCACGCGTGTCATTGGGCCTAGCCCATGTAATTTATGTCATTGGGCGCATTGCTTCGTTTGTCCGATTATTGTTTCGACGTATTGTAAAAATGTATTTGTTGGAGTCACCAACACTTGGTATTAGTTTCAAGTGTTTGTAATTTTTTGTATATAGTTGAGAATTTTTATGGTGAATACCCTAAGCTTCTAAATACTTACACATACAATACACATGTATTTATACAAAATCCTTGGTGACAAAATATGTATTCATCTTTTATTTTCACAAGTAACTATATATATATATATATTTAAAAGGATTTCTTATTTTGTACTTATAAATATATATATATATATATATATATATGTATATATATACACTTGATGAATACTTGAGTGTTTAGGGTTTAACCCTTGTCATAAAAACTTATTTAATGACGATGTAAGTTACTAATCGCGTTTAGTCCCGCTAATCATCCTGTTAATCATGTCTTAATTGCGATTAGATTTTTAGAAAATTTCGCCATAGTTTCCCCTAAACTATGGCGTTTTCCACGTTTTAAAAACGTATTTAAACCCTGTTTAAACTCATAATCAAGATCAACAATCTATTTCAAGCTTTCCTTTTATTTATTTACAACTTTTGTGTATCATCATCCATGGCTTTTTGGTAGTAAAAATCTTATTAAAAACATGATGAGATTTCAATATTATTAGCAATTTTAAATCACCATTTTTGCTATATCATTAAATCAAGTCCATTACTTAAAACCCCTTGATGACTACACTTTTTAAGATGATCACATCTTGAACCATAATGTTTAAATCTTGCAAAAATCACTCATATGTAGTAAAATTACTTTTAGGTTGTAGTAATCTTCATGGATGATGTAGTTGATGATCTTGTATAGATTTAAACACTATCATGTTTAAATCCTCATTTTCATACTTGTTCATACAAGATCATCTAACTTTTACACCTTATTTAAACATAGACAACACCATCATGCTAACTAGTTAACATATAAATACATGATCAACACAAATAAACCATATTTAGTGTTATTATTAAGGTGTGAGTTAGGGTTTTAGGTTATCTTTTCTTCATTTTCAAGATGATCAACTTGTACTTTATGAAACTAGACATAATACTATGCTAGAATATGGAGGGATTTGCCTTACAATGGGTGCAAGTTAGTGATGATCTAGAAGGAAAATGAAGCTCCAAAGAAGCCCTAATGGTCCTCCACCTTTGTTAGCTTCTTGAGTGGTCTTGAAATGGTTTTAAAGTGCGTAATATGAGGTGGTTTATGGTGGCTAAATGGTGGTGTTGTGGTGGTGATGGTAGCCATGTGGTGTGAGAAGAAAGGAAGAGATGGTTGCAATTTTTTAGTGAAGAATGGTGAAGATCTTGTGAAAATAATGACATATATCAAGTCATCCTTCAAGTCCACAACAAATCAACACACCATGCTTTCAATCCACCATTTTCAACAAGAATCAAGTGGGTGTGGGACCCACTTGAAATCGTCAAAATGAGGGGGGTAAAGTGTAAGATTTTTTTATAACACATGTTTATTACAGATATTTTAGTCATTAAGTTAAGTGTTGTGATTAGGGGGTTGATCTTGCATTCTAGTATATAATTAGGGTTTAGCGTGTTATTATATGGTAATTAATCCACTTTATCATCCAATATAAGTTTCGGATGACAAAAATGTCGTTAGTTCGTTCGTCGACACAATATTCGCTAATACACGAACTTTATTATTTAGTACCAGAAGCTTTTGTTTTCAACCACCACAATTGTCATGGTGTCTATTTAGTGCACTTCCGATCTAAAAATATGCATAACTAGTTCGTCAGACGAATATATGTTGAGTTAGGATGAACAAAATGTCTATCGTTCGATCTTTCGCTCGATATCAACACTTATATATCCTACCGTCGAACTTTTCCGGAAGTTGTGTTTCTGTGACCTCATGTTAGTTGAATGGATTCCGAGTTCCAAATGAGGCTTAACTAGCTCGCTAGATGAATGAATGAGGCTATCGGCCACTAAAATGTTGGTCGTTTCGACAAACGGTCGCTTTCCGGTCGAATTGTGCACTGTTTGGCGAATGACCGGAAACGATGTCTTTTATGCATTTTGCCATTCTTATATTGTTTTAGGAGGATAACATTGTTTTATTATGATTCTGAAATCCGGAATCCACCGAATTAGAAGTGCGGACAAACTGACGTTTGTCGCCTTTTTGGTCGAAACGGACAATTTTGCAATTTAGGCGTTGTACCGGAAAGTTATGTATTTTTGTAATGGTTGTTCCCATATCAATGTTTTCATTTATATATGGACTTAGATATGGTATTAGCATGCCATTATTCGCTGTTCTGATTTGTTTTAGCAGTTTTGCCGACACAATAGTGCCACCGCAAATAGTGCGCCCAACACTTTCTACTAACAATTTTAGGGCATTGTTTGGTGTGTTCTCGTAGTAATGGAAACCAGTATATGTTATGATCAAATTTACTTTCCCTAATCCTTAGGATATGACGTGACTCAGTTACGCAATTAAATTACAATAATATGCATATAGTGATTAAATTGTACGGAATTACCGGTTATTTGCCATTTGTCAATTTGAGGCATCCTATGAAGGGGTCTTCTTGAACACGTGGGGGTATTTTGACTTGATCTGATCTTCATGTTCCCACTGTAGTCGGGACCGTGTCGCGAGTTCTAGCGAACTTTTACTAGTTTGATTTGGCTTCTTCTCGTCTCTTGGACTTTCCAGTCCATGACTTGAACTGGTTCTTCGCTAAATTGAAGTTTGTCATCAACAGGAATCTCATCCGCTGGAATGATAACTGTGTCACTAGTCGGACTTTTCTTCAGATTAGACACATGAAATGTGTCGTGTACATTATTGAGTTCCTCTGGCAGTTTCAACTTGTAATCCATTGTACCGATCTTTGCCAGAATTTCAAAGGTTTCCAATGTGTGTCGGGTTTAGTTTTCCGTGCTTTCCGAATCTAGATATGCCTTTCCAAGGTGAGACCTTTAATAATACTTTGTCTCCGACCTCGAAGGATGATGGTTTACGTCTCCGATCTGCGTAGCTCTTTTGTCTATCTTGAGCCGATTTGATACGTTCACGGATCTTGAATGTCTTGTCCATGGTCTCTTGTACTAGTTCGGGACCAATGAGTTGTATGTCACCGACGTCCGCCCAACAAAGCGGAGATCGGGACTTTCGTCTATATAGTCCTTCAAACAGCGCGACCTTAATACTGGTTTGATAACTGCTACCGTAGGAAAACTCTACCAACGGTAAATGAGTATCCCAATTTCAGCCTAAGTCCATCACACCGGCGTGAAGCATGTCTTCCAACGTTTGGATGGTTCGCTCGCTTTGACCATCGGTCTGTGGGTGAAAGGCGGTGCTTAAATCTAAGCGAGAACTAAATGAATTTTGAAATGATTGCCAGATCCGCGACACAAAGCGACCATCTCTATCAGAGATTATCAAGGTTGGCACTCCATGACGTGCCACGATTTCCTTAAGATACAATTCAGCCAACTTCTCGGTACTGTCTTTTTCGCGGATAGGTAAGGAGTGAGCTGATTTGGTTAACCGATCAACGATAATCCAGATCATGTCATGACCTCGAGAGGTACGGGGTAATTTTTAATGAAATCCATTGAGATTTGTTCCCACTTCCAAACAGGGATCTCAGGTTGCTGTAGTAGACTAGACGGTTTTTGGTATTCGGCCTTGACCTTCGTACAAGTTAGGCATTTCCCAACATAGGTCGCAATATCTTCCTTGAGATTAGGCCACCAATAATACTTTTTAGATCCTGGTACATTTTATCAGATCTTGGGTGTATCGAGTACTTGCACTTGTGTGCTTCATCAAGCACCAAGTCTCGCAAATCGCCATAATAGGGAATCCAGATCCTTCCTGTGAAATATAAAGTTCCATCCTTGTTCGGTTCCAACTGTTGATGCACTTTGTACCGTCACTTTGCAGATAGGCTACAAAGAGTGTGTATTGAATATTGTATAGATTAGATACGAACACACGACCCAAGTGCGAACAAGTACTGGCTCGTACGAGTGACATGTGCCTCGTACGAGTGACTTTTTGCTTCGTACGAGTGACTCTTGTTACTCGTACGAGTGATAACATCTCACTCGTACGAATGACCCTTCGTACGAGTGACAACATGCCTGGTTCGCACGAGCTGTCATGTCGATAAATAGGTGTTCTGTGTTCATTGTTTGTCAAGTTTTGGAAGTTCCCTTAGGGGAAACGCTGGCGAATTCTCTCTAGGAACTCCGCCAGCCAGTCAAGATGTATACTCTTTCAGTATGAATGGATGAAATGAAAGCTTCCGCTGATTCTGTGCCTACATGTCTATTTCGTTCTACCGAATCTGTACTATCCCCAAAACCTCTGTCTAGAACGGCCGCTGCCCACGGGACCACAACAAAATTTATAGCACGTCCTACTGTCTTTACGGACAGAGGAATCCAAAACTTGTTTCTTATTATCTTTTTCTTTAAGAAAATCATCATTTGATTGTGTCCCGATGATTTCCTTTTCTTTTTCAGTTGTTGTCCCAAAAACAAAATTGATTTTCTTAGTAAAGTTTAATTTTTGGGATCTTTTGTTCATTTTTCGCTTCTGGAAACCCAAACCCGCCCTTTTATTCTTTGGATAATCCCTGTTTTTATGTTGGTAGGGTTTGTTAATACATTTTGATTTAGAATAGAATGAGACGTCGTGTTTATTCAAATTAGAATGTCTTACCTTCACAAGCTTGAACAGTTTATCAACACGATCCATATTCACGTTCTGGATCGAAAAGTCCTCATCCGAATATAGTTTATCAGATCCATTCATTTTATAAACTATGACATTTGGATCAATATTTAAACTATCTTCTGATGTTTCCTCAGATTCAGAATTTTCAGATTTTTCAGATTCAGATTTTTCCGATTCACTTTTTAAGACATTTATCATTCTTGTTTGTTTGTCATCCTCTATAGCAATGAATTCCGCCTCTGCTAGCTGAGTCAGATCAGACCGGTTACTCATCAGAGGAGCTGATCCCCGTTCTCACCAACTGTTTTTTCCATTCCCCGTAATGATTCCGCTGGAATGTTTTCTGGTTTCAAAGCTTCTTGTTGTGCATCACGCACTCGACTTGTAAAGTTTGTCTGGATCGTCATTTCTAAAGCTCGTATCCGCAATGTTTTGATTCGTTCTTTCCTGCTCAAGGCATCTACCACAACATTTGCCTTGCCCGGGTGATACTTGATCTCACAGTCATAATCATACAACAGTTCCACCCAACGTCGTTGGCGCATATTTAGTTCCTTTTGATTGAATATATGTTGAAGAATTTTATGATCCTTGAATATGGTACACTTAGTGCCATATAAATAATGACGCCAGATCTTCAAGGCATACCACTGCGCCTAATTCTAGGTCAGCGTGGTATAATTCCTTTCGTGAACTTTCAGCTAACGCGACGGGTATGCAATGACTTTTTCTCGTTGCATTAACACGCAATCCAAGCCTTGATGTGATGCATCACAGTACACCACAACAAAGTCATCGGTACCATCTGGGAGTGATAATATCGGCGCCTTAGATAATTTCTCTTTTAACACTTGAAACGTCGATTCTTTCTTTTCTCCCCAATCAAACTTTTTATCCTTCTGTGTAAGTGAGGGAGCGGCTAAGTAACTTTTGAGAAGTTCTCAATAAATGTTCTGTAATATCTCGCTAAACCTAGGAATTGTCGTATTTCCGTGGGGTTCTTAGCATGTTCCAGTTCTTTATAGCCTCGATTTTTTAAGGGTCAACATGTATTCCGTTCTCGTTCACCACGTGACCAAGAAATTGTACTTCGCAAATCCAAAATTCGCACTTCGAGAACTTAGCATATAATTGCTCATTCTTTTGCAACTCCAACATAGTTCTCAAGTGCTGTTCGTGTTCTTCCTCGGTTCGCAAGTATATCAATATGTCATCTATAAAAATGATCACGAACTTATCGAGATATGGTTTACATACTCGGTTCATCAAATCCATAAACACTGCAGGGGCATTTGTTAGGCCAAAATGCATAACAAGGAACTCGTAATGACCGTCACGAGTCCTAAACGCCGTCATAGGAATACTCTCCTCTTGGATTTTTAAGTAATGATACCCGGATCTTAAATCAATCTTTGAGTAGAAACTCGACCCTTGCAACTGATCAAATAGATCATCGATCCTTGGTAATGGGTACCGGTTCTTGATAGTTAACTTGTTTAGTTCCCGTCAGTCAATGCACATACGAAAGGTTTCGTCCTTCTTCTTCACAAACAACACCGGAGCTCCCAAGGCGAGAAACTCGATCTTATGAAACATTTTTCAAGCAACTCTTGCAACTGAGTAGATAATTCCTTCATTTTCGAGGGCGCTAGTCGATATGGGGCTTTCACCACAGGTGCAGCTCCTGGCACTAAATCAATACGGAATTCGACCTGTCATTGTGTAGGTAGTCCTGGCAAGTCTTCCGGAAAGACTTTGGGATATTCCCTAACTACCGGTATGTCCTCAATCTTGCGTTCCTCGGTCTTCTTATCCACCACATGGGCAAGAAAGGCGATGCATCCTTTCCTCAAACATTTCTGAGTTTTCATTCAGTTTATGATTCGTATTGGCATGTCATGCTTCTCATCGTGAATCGTCAAATGCTCTCCGTCAGAGAAGGGGATGTGGATGATTTTCTCATGACATATAACTTCGGTTCGATTATCGGATACCCAATAAATCTATATCAAACTTTCGTTCACCCAATTCTAACGTACATTTCTTTATTATTTCACCTGACTCTACTAATATCCCGTTAGCTAGTTCAATCGAGTACGGAACATCTAATTTACTCGACTCTACCCCAAGTATATCTCTAAACTCCTTAGAAATAAAACTGAAATCTGCCTCGGTATAAAAAAGAATAGATGCAAAGTGACCGTTGATAAGGAACGTACCGGTGACCACGTTCGGGTCCTGGCAAGCAACCTTAGCTCCAATCACGAATGCCCTTCCCCGTGCTTGATTTTCTTTAGGGCAATCTTTCTTGAAATGCCCTTTGTCTCCGCATCCAAAACAACCTTGCTCTCTAGTATTTGTTCCTCGTCACACATCGGTGCGATGTCCAAACCTAGCACATTTTCCACACTTGGGGCCTCGGCATTCCCTGTAATGGCAGAAAGGGCATTTGGGGCATTTTGGTGCTCCCCTAGTATAAGATTTCTTAGCAGTAGCGTTTGTGGTAGTGGTAACATATGCCTTCGTTTCTCTAACTTCCCTCGTGGTTTGCTTCTTGTTACTGTTATTATTACCTTAAGAGCCTTTCTTGAAATGGGAAAATTTTCTTTTGTTGGAGTCCGTAGTCTCCTCGGTAATTTCCTTCTTGTTCACACCACATTTAGGCAACCTTCCCTAATGTACAGCCTCCTCAGTAAGGCTGACAGCTAGATCAATTGCTTCTCAGTTTCAGTGGGTTTCGAAGAGGTAACTAGACTCAGAATTTCAGGGGCAAGTCCCCAGATGTACCTCTCAATCTGCTTATATTCAGGCTCCACTAAGTATGGCACCACTCGAGACAAGTCATGAAATCGCTGCGTGTAACCAGCAATATCTGAACCAATCATCTTTAAATTCCAGATCCGTTTCCAACTTTTGAATTTCCGATCTTGAGCAATACTTCTTTCTCATCATTTCTTTAAGTTCCTCCCAGGTCAGGGTATATACAGCATCGTCGCCCTTAGTTTGGACCTAGAGGTTCCACCAAGATAAAGCTCCATCCATGAAGAGTCCGGTAACATAAGTTACTCTTTGCTCAGCAGGGCACTTGCTCATCCGGATGATTGAATCAGTCTTCTCAGTCCAACGTATGAAGGCTACAGCACCTCCGGTATCGTCGAAATTCAGAGGTTTGCAGTCTAGAAACTGCTTGTAAGTGCAACCTGAAATCATTGGATACACCATTTAAGCATGAGTAACCAAAAAGCACGAATAGAATGGATAAGAGTATTGTTCGGTTTTATGAATAATTGTATATTACCAGTTGGAGGATTTCCTCTGGTACCAACGCTATTGCCGGTGAAATGCGTTCGTCTAACTCTGCTTGTGTTGTCGGTAGTGTATTATTGTTAGAACTCCTTTGGCGGGGCGGTATCATCTTCTGATATAATATGTCGCTCACAATTAGCCGAATTATTTAATAATAAATTCATATTTATTAGTATATTTATTTATTCATTATTATTATTATTTTATTATCGAACATATATGTATAAATACATCGGTACATAATAAATAAAAAAATATATGCATACGCCATATGCACACCCATCGTCATCATAAACACATAACTCATCGCATAGATAGTCGCTACATCACAAGATATCAATCATAGTATCACCACGACACAATTCATCAACTTTAATATCACCACATCATAACACTATCAACCATAACATAAAAGAGATACAATGTGAAATAAAGAAAATACACTTTATACAATGACAACTTGTTACATTTTGTTCGTGAAGATCAAAAGGACTTAGAGATACATAACCCTAGTCAGTACAAGTTTTTACATTACAAAAATAAGATTTTCTTGTATATTGCTTCTTCACGTCATCAAGTTGTCTTCCAAAAGCCGGGATCTTCAAAGCTAAGTCTTCATGAGCTCAGTCATCAAAAGGACATCTGATCCCCAAAAGATAATCACAAACATACTACTAAGGTGGAGGGGGTGGTGGAGATGGTGTTCGGTGGAGCATACCGTGAGGGTAAGCCACCTCCTCTAGGTCAGAAATGCGCCTAGTAGCATCAGTCTGAAACTGCTCTAACTCCTGCACTCGCGCCTCAGATGGGCATGATTAGTGGTGAAATGGACAGTAGAAGGGTGGGGTCGGTTGTGGTGATAGTGGTAATGGTGGTGGGTATGATGGTGGAGGTGGTAGTGGTGATGATGGTAATGGGTGTGTGGCTCTAGCAGCGGCATGAGCAGTGCGCTGGGTCTCTAATTCCCAGATCCTACGAAAGATCAAGGAGAGCTGAATATCATGAGAAGTCACTCTTTCCTCCACAGGAATCGGAGGAAAGTGTGAGGGGTAATAGGGGTTAGAAGGGCTCATACCCGGTGGGGGTATCGGGGTAGACATACATGCAGTAGGTGGTATAGGGTGTGTGGCATGCATGGGTGATGGTCCAGTGGAGAAAGAAGGTCCTGGCATGTGGGAAGGTCCAGCTGCAAATGGGTTATAAACAGGGTGGTAAGTGGACCTCCCAAAGAAAAATGGAGGTGGCTGCTCAGGGGCACGTGGGGTACCGCTCAGTGAATAATATCAGGCGGGTCCGTAATAAGGAGTGGGTCCAGCGTATGGAACGGGTCCACAGGTCGGGGTACTAGCTGGAAATGAGTTGACACGGGCTGGTGAGGCTGCAGGGGGTGAATACATCGATACAGGCGTATCTGGGGCGGCAGAAAAGGCATGGTCTGCCATATGCTCACTCTGGGCGGCATCTGAGGATGACGAGATGTCAACGACTGGTATGACAGGGGGTGGGATCTCAAGTATAGCTATGTCATCGAAGACATGGCCGTCTCCGAGGTCACCTCCATGTGATCGACATGGAACACTGGTATGTCATCATCATCATCATCATCATCATCCAGATCAATGACTGGAGGAACTTTGGCAAGAGGTAAGACCAGGTGTACTATCGCATGCTCGCCCTGTGGATGGCCATAAACAATAACATCATGTGGGGGCTGTGGAACGGTTAGCACGTCGTCTGCCTGGGGGGCATCATCCTCCATAGGATCAATAAGAGCAAACGGCTTAAAGTCATCAAAGTCTTCATGGTCGGCTCCATCCTGAATGGGTAGGGCCTCAGCATCGGGGCCGTATCCATCGTCGGACACATACTCCATGGTATCTTCCTCGTAGCTCGACGAAGAAGACATAGTCCTGGAAAATAATCCGTATAATGCATATATATACATGTTAGCAATTTATGATTACTTATGATATATTTTATATTAATCACCACTTCTCATGCAAGACTTGTTCCCTTTTGTTTTCACGTGTAATCTTAATGTTTTCATGTCTATCCATTATTGACTAATCATGTATTGATCCTGCTTGTTACTTATTATTGAGCTCGTGTGATAGATCCACATGTTATCGTGACGCAATGAAAACCTTTTGTTATTTTGTCATAATTCTGAAAACATTTCTGTTATGTTTTAAACTTTGTTTTCATGTGTGAGCCCTCGGTGATTGTAGACCAAACTTTAATAAAAGGTTTTTCCCCGGTTCATTACAATCGGCGCTCTGATACCAACCTGTCACACCGTGGTCGTAGGGGAAGCGCAAGTGTGTGACTATTAGGTAATCATTGCATCCAATTTAGTAAACAATTATAATCAAACAACGATGCCATACTAATAATAAGTTTCATTCCCATAATTACAACCATACAAAAGTAATTTCATAGTTTAACTGTTTTTAACTGATCATCACAAACATAATTCAACATATATTACTTCCAAAATAAGATATTGTTTTCATCTTAAATGCATAATGAGGTTTTGACCTCTATATACCCATACGAAGTTGGGATATAAAAGGCAAACCCTCCAAAAGATGGCACATCGTTGTCTTGACATTTTCCCATAACCCGAATCATATCATCAGCTCATGCCTTGCGTCCTGAAATACATGTAATTGTCAACATAAAGTTGGCGAGCTCATGTAGTTAATGTTTTCGTATAAAAATGTCATTCTTGAAATCCAGTAATGAAATCCGAGTATGTTATTAGCATCATGGAGTTTTAAGGATCTATCAGCGTGTCGCGAGCACCTTGACATATATGTGTCATAAGTAAGTAACCAAACCGAGATAACTTTGACATCATTGGGATCACAAAAGCACTCCGAAGGGTATACCAACCAGAAGGGAGCGCGTCTCAAAATAGATCTACTTCTGTTGCACCTTGGTCACTATGTGATTAATGGTTACTATTGTCATCATCCTACTTAACAAGTGATCGTGTTATCAACTAAACCCATAGCTAACATACTATTTATTATGTCATGTATTTCCCCTCGATAGTTTTAGAACAAAACTTTGAAATAATTTAAAGGAGGGACATGAACTCACAGTTTTGTGTTCTGTGCGTCATAATATTTGTAGTTTGGGTACACATGTGTAACCTACATGTGTATTGAGTTTATTAGACACCTAGGCCTCAATGGACCTTGTACTCGTTGTTCATCTTTAATTCTTGTTATGTATTTCTTTGTTATGATAGAACAACTTTTAATGTTATCATAGTGTTGGTAGTTTGTTTGTTCGATTAATATATATATATATATTGTTATTCTTAAATCGTGTCTGAATTGGGCCTTGCCCTTCACATGTCCTCGTGCCCCGCACGCGTGTCGTTGGGCCTTGCCCATGTCATCTATGTCATTGGGCCTAGCCCATGTTTTCATGTCATTGGGCCTAGCCTATGTTTTTAGGTCATTGGGCCTAGCACATGTAATTTGTGTCTTTGGTCCTAGCCCATGTTTTTATGTCATTGGGCCTTAGCCCATGTAATTTATATATTTGGGTCTAGCCCATGTAATTTATATGCTTTTGGGCTTTGTTCATATATCTTATACATTTTGGGCCTTGTCCATTTGTTTTATGAAATTGGGCCTTGCCCCCATCTTCTATAAATTGGGCCTAGCCCATATTCATTTTTATAAGCCCATTATCGTAAAGTCTTATACTTAGAATTTTACTAAGTATTGATATATAAGTATATATATATGTGTCTTATACTTTTATATTTTTAACTTTCCGGATTTTGATTTCGATAACATATATATATGTTAAATGTCTAAATATATATTTTAGACTTGTTTTCGATGTCGTTTATTATATGCTTTTTCTTGTCGATAATCGCCCGTCGTCGTAATAACTCTTCGTGTCGGCAATGTATTCGTTGGTCGACGACGTGACGGTGTAATTGTGAACGTTCGCCCATCGTCCGCATTGCTTCGTTTATCCGATTATTGTTTCGACGTATTGTAAAAATGTATTTGTTGGAGTCAGCAACACTTGGTATTATTTTCAAGTGTTTGTAATATTTTGTATATATTTAGGTATTTTTATAACGAATACCCTAAGCTTCTAAATACTTACACATACAATACACATGTATTTATACAAAATCCTTGGTGACAAAATATGTATTCATCTTTTATTTTCACAAGTAACTATATATTTATTTTTATAAGGATTTCTTATTTTTTACTTGTAAAATATATATATATATATATATATATATATATATATATATATATATATATATATATATATATATATATATATAAATATATATATATATATATATATATATATATATACACACACTTGATGAATACTTGAGTGTTTAGGGTTTAACCCTTGTCATTAAAACTTATTTAATGACGATTTAAGTTACTAATCGCGTTTAGTCCCGCCAATCATCCTGTTAATCATGTCTTAATCGTGATTAGATTTTTAGAAAATTTCGCCATAGTTTCCCCTAAACTATGGCATTTTCCACGTTTTAAAAACGTATTTAACCCCTTTAAACTCATAATCAAGATCAACAATCTATTTCAAGCTTTCCTATTATTTATTTACAACTTTTGTGTATCATCATCCATGGCTTTTTGGTAGTAAAAATTTTATTAAAAACATGATGAGATTTCAATATTTATTAGCATTTTTAAATCACCATTTTTGCTATATCATTAAATCAAGTCTATTACTTTAAACCCCTTGATGACTACACTTTTTAAGATGATCACATCTTATATCATAATGTTTATTTCTTGCAAAAATCACTCATAAGTAGTAAAATTACTTTTAGGTTGTAGTAATCTTCATGGATGATGTAGTTGATGATCTTGTTTAGATTTTAACACTATCATGTTTAAATCCTCATTTTCATACTTGTTCATACAAGATCATCTAACTTTTACACCTTATTTAAACATAAACAACACCATCATGCTAACTAGTTAACATATAAATACATGATCAACACAAATAAACCATATTTAGTGTTATTATTAAGGTGTGAGTTAGGGTTTTAGGTTATCTTTTCTTCATTTTCAAGATGATAAAATTGTACTTTATGAAACTAGACATAATACTAAGCTAGAATCTGAAGGAATTTGCCTTACAATGGGTGCAAGTTAGTGATGATCTAGAAGGAAAATGAAGCTCCAAAGAAGCCCTAATGGTCCTCCACCTTTGTTAGCTTCTTGAGTGGTCTTGAAATGGTTTTAAAGTGAGTAATATGAGGTGGTTTATGGTGGCTAAATGGTGGTGTTGTGGTGGTGATGGTAGCCATGTGGTGTGAGAAGAAAGGAAGAGATGGTTGCAATTTTTTAGTGAAGAATGGTGAAGATCTTGTGAAAATAATGACATATATCAAGTCATCCTTCAAGTCCACAACAAATCAACACACCATGCTTTCAATCCACCATTTTCAACAAGAATCAAGTGGGTGTGGGACCCACTTGAAACCGTCAAAATGAGGGGGGTAAAGTGTAAGATTTTTTTATAACACATGTTTATTACAGATATTTTAGTCATTAAGTTAAGTGTTGTGATTAGGGGGTTGATCTTGCATTCTTAGTATATAATTAGGGTTTAGCGTGTTATTATATGGTAATTAATCCACTTTATCATCCAATATAAGTTTCGGATGACAAAATGCCGTTAGTTCGTTCGTCGACACAATATTCGCTAATACACGAACTTTATTATTTAGTACCAGAAGCTTTTGTTTTCGATCACCACAATTGTCATGGTGTCTATTTTGTGCACTTCCGATCTAAAAATATGGATAACTAGTTCGCTAGACGAATATATATTGAGATAGGATGACCAGAATGTCTCTCGTTTGATCTTTCGCTCGATATCGGCACTTTTATTTCCTGCCATCGAACTTTTCCGGAAGTTGTGTTTCTTTGACCTCATGTTAGTTGAATGGATTCCGAGTTCCAAATGAGACTTAACTAGCTCGCTAGATTCATGAATGAGGCTATCGGCCACTAAAATGTTGGTCGTTTAGACAAACGATCGCTTTGCGGTCGAATTGTGCACTGTTTGGCGAATGACCAGAAACAATGTCTTTAGTGCGTTTTGCCATTCTTATATTGTTTTAGGAGGATTAACATTGTTTTATTATGATTCACAAATCCGGAATCCACCGAATTAGTAGTGCAGACAAACTTACGTTTGTCACCTTTTTGGTCGAAATGGACAATTTTGCAATTTAGGCGTTGTACCGGAAAGTTATGTATTTTTGTAATGGTTGTTTCCATATCAATGTTTTCATTTATATATGGACTTAAATATGGCATTAGCGTGCCTTTATTCGTTGTTCTGATTTGTTTTAGCGGTTTTGCCGACACAATTAGTACCACCGCAAATAGTGCGCCCAACACTTTCTACCAACAATTTTAGGGCATTGTTTGCTTTTTTCTCGTAGTAATGGAAAGCAATATCTGTTATGATCAAATTTACTTGGCCTAATCCTTAAGATATGACGTACGACTCAGTTATGCAATTAAATTACAATAATATGCATGAGGTTTTAAAATAAAAATAGTGATTAAATTGTACGGAATTACCGGTTATTTGCCATTTGTCACACTATATATGATGATAATTGAATTTGCGTGGATTTGGAACAATGTGACTATTCGTATGTGACTTATGTATGCGGTAATTGATTAATGAAAGTCAAGTAATGTATGAATGGAAAGAAATGAATATTTGTATGTATGATCATGTATGCTAAACATTATATGAACGTAATGACATGTAAGGACGGGAATCTTGTCAATCGACTCAAGCACGAAGGAATAACGGGTCAAGATGAGGCAAGGGAGCAAGCATGATTTTTCAACGTATAAGGTAAGTGATTTCCGAATTAAAATTCTTATTATTATTTCATATGATAGCAGAATCTTATAAAATCATATAAAATCATATATACATCGTATGGAGACGTTCTTTATATGATTGGAAACAAATTTCAATAAGCTATGTTTCATTAGTTTACTTAAAAACCTGATTCAAAATTTAAAAGGGTGAAAATGCATAATCACAGCAGTATGGTTAATTAGTACAACATGCTGATTTAGTAAAACGTGTTGTTGTCCTGTTTTTGTAAAATTCATATAAATTCATGTATACATCGTATGGAGACGTTCTTTATATGCTGGGAAATGTATTTCAATAAGCTACGTTTCATTACTTTACTTGAAAACCTAATTCAAAAGTTAAAAGGGTGAAAATGCATAATTATAGCAGTATGGTTAATTAGTACAGCATGTTGATTGAAGCAAAATGTGTTGCTGTCCTGTTTTTGTAAACATCATATAAATTCATGTATACATTGTATGGAGACGTTCTTGATATGCTTAGAAAGGTATTTCAATAAGCTACGTTTCATTAGTTTACTTGAAAACCTGATTCGAAAGTTAAAATGGTGAAAATGCTGAATTACAACAGCATGATTAATTAGTACAACATGCTGATTTAAAATAGTATTAAGAATGATGATATAATAGATTGGTAAAGTGTTTACCTGTTATGATCGGGTCAAACGACAAAGAATGTTTTAGTGAAAGAATGGTCAAAGTGCTTACCCGTCATGAACGGGTCAAACGAACAAAGAATGTCACATGTTAGGGACGAAGCTAATACATAAGCATGTTTGTATATGGAAAATGGTGTGTCTAACAAAGTAATGTACTTGGTGGAAATTGAATTGTTGTGATTGTACATGGGTATATAAATAAAATTTACATTGAGTATATGTAGTACGAATTTATAGGTGTATATGTGGGTATGTGAAACATAGGTGTATATAAACGTAAATGCATGTGATGTAACCTAATAAACAAATATTTAATAAAATGTGTTTATGTGAAGTTGTGGGTTTCAATATGGTTAAGGGTGCACGTTACTAATCATGTTATCGTTAAGAATGAACTGAAAAGTGTAGGTATGATAACGTTGGGTCTGAGTGAGTTGATGCCGGGAAGTAGCGAATGAGTTTTGAAGGATGATCGAACAGGACATCTTACGGCGTTAGAATGCAATATGGTCGTTTAGCTAGATGTTTGTAATATATGTGTGATGTCACCATTCACTAAAGTGTCAGTTGTTTATGGCGACCACAAGTTACATGAAACATTACTATTTATCATCAAGCGGGTGGTCACTTTGTTCGTATTCACATGTTATATCGGTACATTAATTAAAGATGAATGATGTAATATTTCCTAAGGATCCGTATTTAAATGGTTTTCGAGTTTGATAGAACATTTATAAAGAAAGATATTTTATGGTACGCATTTCCGCTGCATCTTTTCTATTAAAACGTGATAGGGTATTATATTTTATCTAAAGTAAGCCATTGTTTTATCAGAATGTTTTCCCTTTTTTAGAATTAAATGATATTCTATCTGATAATCTTAATGCTCAATTCTTTTTTCATAAACCTTTTTTACCCTTCTTATGTTCTTTTATTCCTTTTTTAAGCCGGATTTAAGAAAAAGGAATATATATATATATATATATATATATATATATATATATATATATATATATATAGATATGGAATATATACAAATAGACCAAAAAAATAAAAATAAAACTAATCTACATTAAAGATAAGCTCAACAAAAGCCTATAGATAAGTTTCATGTCCCGTATGGTTGGCAGTTGACACTAGGTTTGCACTGTGAAAGTTTTCTTGAAATACCATATCAGCTCTAGGATACCAAACTTGAACTCCTCCAAAGTCTAGCTGATGCGTGATCACCCTCATTAAAAATGAGGATAGACCAAAAATGGTATGCTAGATCACAAGTTGCTTACAATATCTCTCATTAGGTAATGAGAGAAGTTGTATGGATTATCTTGCATTATTGCATGCACAGGTTCCATGAGCTTGTAAGAGATCTCATTAAAGTTTACAAGCATCTTGAGAAGCATATCCCGAGCTGGGTGACAAGAAATTGCCATGGTTTAATAAAACCACTTGGCAATGGCTCTAGCATGGCCATTTATACATGATATCCCACCTGGGTGAGGGTGTTATTCACCTCCTGGTGAATGAAGTTAGAAGATTGTTGTCATCTTGAGGTGTAGTACCTCCCTGATATGTACTTATTGAGGACAATGGGCCTCCCCATCACCCAACTACCGATGGTAGTCAGTATCCCCTCGTGAAACATGAGTGTGGCATTGAGCCAAAACCCTTGCAAAATATCTTGATAGCTCTAGATATGTGCAGTAAGGGGATAGGCCAGTGTGCTATTGAGCAGCATGGCCAGGATTATGTTGCACATGTCCCATGCTGGACCTGAAACGTCCATGTAGACCCTCAGGTTGTGTCTTGGGTGGTATGGTAGTGAAAAGTGTGTGGTTTCGATTTGTACCATGGTTAGGGTTTGGAAGATGAAGAGTTTTGCTTTAGGGTTTCTGAGCAAAGGATGAGGATGAAAGTGACTAATGATGTGAACAAAATCTCCAAGTGGTAGTTATTTACAAATGAAAGTGTGTCTTTGCCATAAATGGCACCTACCAACTCAGATTTTGTATTCCGTTTTTCTTTATAGTTAAGATATCTTATCAGAGGTATAAAAGAATGTTGTAAGATAGATTTTCTTCTCATTTATGATCTAGGCGGCTATGTTCTGAGAACTCCTCATCATGATCTGTCTAGGTTTCGTATCTTTCTCTCCATGTATTGATTAGTAAGCAATGAATATGAAGAAAGAGTGAAGGCATGCTTTAAATTTTTGCACCGAATTTTTACTTTGTGACGCAAACAACCCTAAGCAGAAGAGATTCAATTTGATTTTCTAATTTTTGTTGGAGAAACTAAAACGAAAAATTAAGATATAAAAAGAAAAATGAAAAAGATAAAAAAGACAGAATAATGTACCTGATTGTGTTGATTTTGTATACGTATGGAGTGTGCATGTAAATGAGAGGAAAATTTTGAAATTTATCACATTTTCTGTTGACTTGGTCAAAATCTGAAAATTACCAAATTTTCTAGTAATTTATGAAGTTTCTAATAAAACATCAGAATTTTTACTAGAATTCTGATCAATTTCTGGTGCATCGAAATTTTCTTCTTTTTCTAACATAATGTTTTCTTTTGTTTCTTCGTACCTCATGTTAACCATACCCAATTTACTGACCAAAAAGTTATGTCTCTTTTCATCAAGAGGTTTAGTAAAAATGTCAGCTGCTATATACTTTGATTCAGCTGTTGATGTAGATACACAGTTTTGTTTCTTGCTTTCCCAATAGACTAGTTTATCTCCAGCATTTGAAAGGCACCAAATGTGCTTTTCCTATCAAGCTTGCATCTTGCATGATCTGCATTTGTATATGCTATCAATTCTAAACTTGTGTCTTTAGGATACCACAAACCAAGATCTTATATTCCTTTTAGATATTTAAAAACTCTTTTTACTGCTTTGAAGGGATTCTTTAGGATTACATTGATATCTTGCAAGAAAACAAGTGGAAAACAGTATCTGTCTACTGGCTGTTAAGTATAGCAATGATCCTATCATTCCCCTGTAAGTTTTAATATCAACACTTTTTCCATCTAGATCAGAATCATGTTTGTTTCTAGTGGCCATGGGAGTTTTTGAAGTTGAGCAAATTTCAAGTGAGTATTTTCTTAAAATTGTTCTGACATATTTTAATTGACTCAGAAATATGCCATCACCTTGTTTTACTTGTAATCCTCAGAAAAAGCTTAACTCACCCATCATACTCATTTCAAAATGACTAGTCATTAATTTTTTAAACTATTTGCAAAATTTGGGATTGGTTAATCCAAATATAATGTTATCAACATAAATTTGATCCAATAAAGTGTCCTAATTGTGAGTTTTGAGAAAAAAAAGTTGTATCAATAGTACCTTTGGTGAAGGAAAAATTGATTAAGAAGTTTGATAGAGTTTCAAATCATGCTCTTGGAGGTTGCTTTAACCCATACAAGGCTTTGTTTAGTTTGTAAACATGTTTTGGAAATTTGGGATCAACAAAGCCTTCGAGTTGTTGCACATATATTTCTTCGATTGTACCATTTAAGAATGTTGATTTTACATCCATCTGATAAACTTTGAAATATTTTGAAGCTCCACAGGCAAGAAGATTTTCACTGCTTCTATTTTGGCAACTAGAGCAAAAGTTTCATCTTAATCTTTGCCTTCTTGTTGACAATATCTTTTTACTACCACTCTTGCCTTGCTCCTTGTTATGATGCCTTGCTCATCAGATTTGTTTCTGAATACCCATTTTGATCCACTAACAGATTTGTCAGTTGGTTTGGGAACCAGATTCCAAACGTACTTTTCAAATTGGTTAAGCTCTTTTGCATTGCTTGTACCCAATCTGAGTCATTGAGTGCTTCTTTGACATTCTTTGGCTCTATCATGCTTAAAAAGCCTACATAGAGACATTCATGAGCTATAGCTGACCTTGTTTTAAGACCTTCTTTTGGTTCCCAATTATGTTTGATTGAGAATATCCTTTTATCCATCTGCTATTGTTATGTGAACTTGTGTGTTCTGATGGTTCTAATGCTCCCCCCTGATATGTGGCCTCTATTGTGTTGAGAGGATCAGAATTCTGTTGATACATTGTTCATGTAGTCACATTCAAGAAGTTCTTCAGTTAATTGATTAAGAAGATGCTCAGCATTTTCTTGTTGATTTGGTAAGTTTATTTCTTTTAAAATTTCAACAGAAATTTCAATTTATGATGAATCATCAAATGATACATATAAACTTTCTCTTTGGAGGACATAGAGTAACCAAAAAAAATTCCTTTTTAGCATTTTTGTCAAAATTTTCTAAGCTGTCAAAATCATTAAACACAAAAATTCTACAAATGAAGGTGTGTAAAAATTTGATGTTTAGGACACTTCCATTGATGATGTGATAAGGTGTTTTCTTGTGTCTTTTTATGATAGATCTACTTTGTGTAAAACAAGCATTGGAAACTGCTTCTGCCTAGAAATAAGTAGGCAATTTGGCATAAGCTAGCATGGTCCTTGCTGCTTCTATCAAGGTTTTATTTCTCCTTTCCACTACTCCATTCTGTTGTGGAGTTCTTGGAGCAGAAAAGTTATGAGATATTCCTTTACAAAGAAGGAAAGTCTCAAGTTTTGAGTTTTTGAATTATGTTTCATTATCAGATCTGATCTTTCTTACAGGTAATTTTAACATATTTTCTGTTTTTTTATAAAGTTCATGATCAGATATGGGGTTTCACTTTTCTTTCTAAGAAATTCAACCCATGTGTACCTTGAATAGTCATCTACAACGACCAATATGTATTTCTTTCAAGAAAAACTTGTTGTGCTTATAGGTCCACAAAGGTCCATGTGCAAAAGTTCTAAATTTTGAGTGATCTAGGACTCAGTGATTGTTTTGTGTGAACCTATTTTTGACTTTCCTAGTTCACATGTTTCGCATATTTTATCCTTTTTAGAAGAAATACAAGTTAGTCCTTTCACTAGATTTTTATTTGCTAATTGGTTTAGAGTTTTGAAATCTAAGTGGGCCAATCTTTTATGCCACAACCAACAGTTACCTTTATTTTCTCTTGAAAATAGACACAATTGAGGGTGCTCAATTTTTCTTTAATATCAAAGTAATAGATGGATTTTCTTATTGGTTTCCCACTTAAGTATATTTTGTTATCATCTAAACCAATTAATAAACATTTTTCTGGTAAAAGTGTTACCTGGAAGCCTTTGTCACAAAATTGCCCATAGTTGAGTATATTGTACTTTCATCCTTCTACATAAGCTAATTTTTCAATGGTTAGTGATCCATAATTAATACTACCATAACCCAATGTTCTTACCTTTACCCCATTTCCAAAATTTACCAATTTATCCAGTTTTCGCTTAAAGTTACTGAGTAAGCTCATATCCCCAGTCATGTGGTTAGAGCTTTCTGAATCGCAGTACTAGATCTGCTGCACATGATGGTCCTGAAATGTTAAGGTTAGAGAATATTTGGTACCCAAACTATTTGGGTACTTTTTCTGATGAAAATGTATTTAAGATTTCTTCTTCGGATGAATAATTTTCATCAGAATTTCCGTTGAATACTGAGCCATTAATAGATTGATTGTCTTTTAGAGACGTTGAATTAGTATCAGTATTTCAACAAACATACATTTTTTTCTGAATTTTTTGACAAATTTGATTGTGATGGAATGTTGGTAGTTCTTTGGATTTGGGGTGAGTTCCTTTTAATTTTTGAAGAAAAGTTTAGTTTCATTCTTTTTTTCCTTTTGAACTATTTTTGGATGATAAAGAGAAGCTGGCAAAGCTTATTGATTTGCATGATTCAACATCAGATTCTGATGTTATCTTATCATGGGTCAGATGATTTACAAAGGTAGTAGGATTTCAGATATTTGTCTTTACATATCCCAATCCTTCACCTTTGTTTTTTGGTGTTGTTTCAATAAACTTTATGAATTCTTTGGCTTGTTGAAAACTTTTCATGTTGATTTCATTGTCATGGATTTTTTTTTTGTATAAATCCTTTCTTTCGTTTTAATAAAATTCAATTTATGCTTGTTTTGTTAATTTTCTTCAACCATTATATGGTTTTCAATTTTGACTTTACTTAACATTTTTTGAAATCATCAGATTTCTTGTTTTCTGAAATTTGTTTTTCTTGTAAGTATTTAAAATCTGTCATAAGCTTATTTAATTGATGTTCTAAGTCTAGGTTGTTTGAGCTTACCTTGTGTTCTGAAGTGTAGTGTTCTTCATCAGATATTTTTGCCATTAGGCAAAAGTTTGCCATTTCTTCTTCTTCATCCTCATTAGAAGAATCATCTGTTAACCAGGTGTCTGTCCCTACAATTGGGTTGACCTGTTGTTGTCTTTTGGCTTCTTCGAGCTTTTTCTCATAGTAGGCAACATCCTGCAATCTTTTGTTTTTACATTCTAATGCCTAATGTCTCTTTTGTTTACACTTGTTGCAAACTATATCAGCTTTTCCTTTATCCTTTGATTTAACTTACATCCTCCCTTTATCACTTTTCTGGTACTTGTTGCTTCCTCCTCTTAACCTTTGAACAAATGTCTTGGTGAGCAAAGCAATTGCCTCAACAAATTCTGAAAAATTTGATGAAGTATCATAATTTTCTAGACTTTGGCATTGAGAGGTTTGTGGATCAGGACTAATTGTTCTTTGTGCATTTCAGATGAGAGCTATAAGTCCTCCTCTTTGGGTTCAGTTTTCATAGATTTCTTCTTCTCTTGGAACAAGAATACTATAGAGATCATGTAAGTTCATGTTTCCTAGCTCTAGGGTGGATGCTAAAGTCATGGTTAGACTTCTCTATTCCCTTGGTAGAGCATCTAGAAAATTTACATTTCTCTCATAATTAGACTTCTCAACACCAAACTTTTTGAGATTATTTAATAGTTTAGCAAACATATTATATGTTTCATAAAGACTTTCATTTGGAAGACTTTTAAATCTCTCATTAGAAGAGATACAATTTGTATGTTTGTTTCTTTTCATTCTCTCTCCTCATTCACAAAGATTTTCCAACTGATCCCATATCTCTTTAGTGGATGCACATGCATCTACTTGAGAGAATATGCCATTTGGAAGTGCCATAATCAAAAGTTATTTGGCCCTTTCATCAGCTTCCACCTTATCCTTGTCTTCCTTGCTCCAATATACTTCTTGTTTGGGAGCCAAGAAGACAGGTATTTCTAGTGTATGCTCAGTTGCTGGAACAGCTGGGATTTCAAAAGTGGGTATATGTGGGCCTCTAACATAGCTCAATCATGTCCTTTTAGGAGTTGATCATCCTGATTTTCCATTGGGGGTACTCTTCTCTAACAAAACTCAGAGGCTTTGACATAGACCTAATAAGCATTGTTCCATGTTTGAAAGTTTGCCATATTTAGTTAAAAGAGAGTTAAAAAATGAGCAATTAATCGTTTGAAAATAATTTATACAACCTACTCTGATACCAATTGTTGATCCCAGATAACAATGCTATTTTCACTGAATTTGGAAAGTGATTTCAACAAATATGAAAATAATGTGTGGAAATGGAATCAAACTTTCAGGAAACACAACTACAAAAGTTTGAAGTTTATATCACTTTGAATCAAAGTTTACAAAATATTGTGAGGTTTTTGTATGTAATGAATGCTTAAGCTTTTAACTCATTTCCCTTAGGTGGTGACTTCTCTATTTATAGAAAGTCTCTGACATGAATAAACATTTGTTTATTCATGCACTTGTCTGCATAAAGTAGTTTTTGGCATATTCATTGAATCCATCTATGGTTAACTTGCTACTTTAATTTGGTGGTAGAACCTTATCTCTTTGACAAGTTGGTCCATCATAATTTCTGATGACCAACTTATCAAAAATCTATTGAGTTGATCATCATATTTCTGGTGATCAGAAGTTACAAGATTCTGGTGAAAACATTAGATTTATCATTAGACTTATCAGATTGGTCTTCTTTGATCTTCATTTTTCAATTATGATCTAATTTTGATATTTATCTGCCTTCCTGCTTTTGTCATGTTTGTTTTGTATCTTCCTTTTGTTTGACCCTTTTGACTTTATATTCAGCACACGATCAGATTAATCATATTTTTCTTCAATAATTACAAAAAAAAGTTTCCTAACAATTCGAATAATTAGAATTCCCATTTACAACTCAAAGACAAAGCATAGTGAGATCAGGATTCATGCAATTAGGGATGCATTTGAGAAGGGCTTCATTTGCCCATCGACACTGATCTCCAAAAGACTTGACATTTTATCAAACCCCATGACAAAACCAGGTTCTATCAACTGGTATCATGGTTGTAAAAACTTGGTTAACGTTATCTATCCTTACTTCATAGCTGTAAAAACTCTATGTTCCTACTTCCTTTAACCCAAGTGTTTTTATTAAACAAAATCTTGGAGTCTATCGAACCATTTAGCTTGTTACCAAAATGAAAATTTCATTTAAAAATAGAAAGTGCGTTGTAAATAAAATTTATGGGGGGAGGATGTTTTGGGTATCGTGTGAGTGTTATATGAAATCTGACCTTTGAGAAATGATAGAATTTTGATAGGTTCATCTTTGCATGAATAGGACCTAGAGGAGGCAAGGACTTCATGATATAGTTTGCTGGTAGGCTCAACTATATATTCAAGTATATTCCATCTCTTAGAACAAAGATAACGATTCAAAATCATGTGGATCCACCTCTTGCTTAGGTATGCATGAAGTGATTAGGTTCATAAATGAATGACAGATGTTTAAGTTGTCCTAGATCAAAATACACACAATGATGTGCATATATACATAGTAAGAAAAGACTCCAAAATAGTGAGCTTAACAAAGGATGCACCAATGTGTTTTATCCTTTTTTCAAAAGAGCCAAAAAGACTTGCATTGTCAACGCATGCTATAGGAATAAAAGGATATCATATAGTAAACTTGCTATTGGTAATCATTAGATCATTCTCTCAGCTTGTGGGAACACAGAACTAAGGCTCTCATCCTCTGATTAGTGATTAATTGTTTTCTTAGTATACATCAAAAAATGTCACAAGTTCCAAAAAGTTCAAAACTTAGCAAGTTTGGGGTCCACAAGTATTCTAGAAAAAATTACTTAAAACATGATAAAGTATCTTTCTGATGGAGAATTGAGGTGTTCAAGGTCGATTTATCATAAATGATCTCGAAGCAGGTTTGAAGTATTATAATTAAATTCTTTCTTTTCATACCATACAAAGATGAGTTTGTGACCTAAAAAGAACTATGTTTTTACAGGCACAAGGCATGGTTCCAGACTTCAGCCAAAATCTTTCTATTTATAATATATAACACAATTTTTCCCTTAAAATCTCGAGTGTCGCCTAAAGAACATCAGGTGACACGGTGACCTTTTCTGATAGGCATGATATAAGGTATCATTGAGAAAATGAAGAGTCGGTTTCACTTATGAACGTATATGCCGAGTGACGCCATTTTGTCTATATAAACCACTTTGACTTCTCATTATCTTTCTTCACATATTCAAACCACCACTACATTTCTCTCTAAAGTACGAACAAAGCTTAAAACTCGATATTCTGTCTCCATGATCTCATTTGTGTGTTGTAACCATCCAGGTAGGAAGAGGATTGATAGGATTTTAATTATGTATCATCTAAGCCTAAATCTGTCATGGAATGTTATGTATTTTGGGCTTAAAGTATAATTAAAGGATGTAGGGTTAGGGTTTTTCGATGATAATGACATCATCTTGTCTATACAGATCTTTGTGCCTGGCGACGGTTAATGTACAAAGAATGTGCAAAGAAAGTGGTGCCGAGTCTTCTAGTAAGCTGTTATATTGCCCAAATATCAACGTCACTCCATCCTGTTTGGCCCGGAGACACTTGACACACTTATGCCTCAGAAATCCTAAGTGTCATTTGATAAAATAAAGCTTATTTTGGTGTCACTTGTTTCTTAATATTACTTTGATCAATAATGTTTGTGTAAATGGGTGTCACTCTCTTTCAAGGATTCTTAGTGTCGGCGACACTTGTGTCGTATAAATCATATTCTCACTAGGTTGTTCATGTGCAGATATCTTGCCAATGGATTTCAAATTGGAAGTTAGACATAATCAGGCGATAGTGCTCAATGATTCAAATCTTGACTTTGTGGATATTGTCAGATGGATTCAGCTCTCAAGAGTTCATTTTGCTCTAATAGAATGCCCCATGATCATTAGAAAACAAATTGATGAGTTTTGGAGGACTGCCAAGTACATACCTAATCAACCTGGAATATCAGCTATGGCCGAGAAGAAACCTACTACTATCACAGAGGAAGACATAAACAACGTTTTAAGCTCAGAGACATAGTGAAACACCCCATAGATTTTAAAGGCGATGTAATGAAGCCTCTTCTAAGAGATATAGGCTATGAAGGTTTGTTTGCCAAGACAGAAATGAAGAAATCAAGTGTTATTGGGCATTGGAGATTGATTACTGCCTATTTCATGTCATCTTTATCTCACCATCTAAGCAGTTATGATGGTCTCAGTTTATCATGGGCATGATGCATGATTGCTCTTTGTGAACACCAACTTGTAAACATATATGGAATCATATTCAACAAAATGATGCATAATACCTAACTTTCTATAAAGCAAACATCTTATGTATCATCGGTTTCTACAGATAATCATCTATGCTAAGCTCAAGGATCTCCCTACTGAAGGTGAAACAATAACTTTGACTCGAATGGCATCCAGGGTTTGTTCTGACTACATGAAGCCTGGGTTTGGCTATGATGGTCACCTTCGGCCATTATATAAGAATATGTACCAGGCCCAACGTTGGGAGGTAGCTAAAAGAGTTTATCGGATTTTAAAGGCTGTTGAAAATAGGGGAGCTGTGGATGAAGAAATTAGTGAAGAAAGAGAGAATAGAGCAAAACGCCTAAGTGATCAAATTCGTGGAGAATCTTCCAGACCCAAGAAAAGGCAAGCTCGTGAAGGAACACCTAACATCCCAAGAATTTCTCCAGATGACAAGGAAGTGGAGGAAACGGTTCAGATGTTGTTATCTAGGATCAAGGGCACACCTTCTGCCATTAATCCAAAGAAAACAAAGCCTAAGGCACGAGTTCGTATAAGTGAAGGGCCTGAGTTTCCAAACATTGACGTTGTTCCAACAAGATCCAAACCTTCACAATGAAAAATCTCTTAAAAGCAAACTTTCAATCACCAACTCCTCGAGCTGAGACTTCTCTTCATTCACCATATCTACATGCCGAAACGTCTCTCATTGTTCAATATATATCTCATTAGGAAGGAGATCAAGATATGGAACCACCTGCTTCTGATAAGTTCAATAACATCATGAAAAGAATTGAGAACCTATGGATGGTAAAGGATTCTAAATGGGGTGTTTGGTATCAAAGAGCCAAGATACACAATTGATACAGTTGTTGATCAACCATCTCAAACTTCATAAGAATGGCTCAATCAAATGTTTGATGACACCACCGATATAATTCTAGAAATGCTGAATCTTCAAAGAACGGTGATGTTAAAGAATCAAAAGCAAACATAGAAACCGATGTTCATCTAGAAACCTCCATTGAAAAAACCATAGTGCTTGATGATCATATGATTGCTACCTCATCTGCTCAACCGTTCTAAACCTACTCAACAAGAGTGAACAAGTCACAGTATGCAACAGTCTCAAGGGAGATTGTTGGAACTGATAAGACTGTAGCATATTGTTCAAGATAAACATAATGTTCTTCATCATTGGCGACTCAAAGGTTTTTGAGTGTGAGTGTTGCCTGACATATTACCAGCATTCCATCATCTATAATGTTCAGGCATCACATGAAGATAAAACTGCAAATGAAGTGACAACGACACACATGGCATCACTAGATGAGTGACGCCATTTAACTTACTTAGACGCTTATAAATAGTGTTGTTTCTATGTTTATGGTGTTAGGATTTTGGAATCTTTATTTACATTTTGTGTGTGTTGAAGTTGAAATAAAAGTCGGTTTTACATTTTTTATTTTTCTCGACACCATTTCTTTGCCTTGGTTTAGTGTTTATCTTATTCTACTTTGTTCTTAAACTGATTTTGAGCTTTCTATCATTTCCGGGTCAAACCCTCAAACTAATTGATGTTTTAGATCTAATTATTGTTGAGAAACATCATTAGTGTCGATATTTATGGGTTTTCAAACTTACACGCTCTAACTTAATCCCGAAATGACCGCTTCTATTCTTTTCTCGAATTTTCAGTGATGATGGTCATTTCCATGGTGTGATGTTAGTGCGATTTGGCACGATTTTATGACATCGCCGCTACGCAATGGGCTTAAAACTAGTTTTATATAAATACTAACAATCTCAAATTTTATTACAACTGTTCAACATTTTTTACATATAGAACTTATAACAAAAATACTTTAACATTACTTTATAAAAAAGAGATGTTGCATCAAATATATATATATATATATATATATATATGTATATATATATATATATATATGTATATATATATATATATATTGTAACACCCGACCGTGTAAAACAACAAACCACGACGGAAACGTCGGGGAGTCATGTCACAGAACTATTGTTTCACAACACATGGAATTTGAAATTTTGTTTTATTAAGTTAAATGTTTACATTATCTTGGGATAAACAAGAACAACACATAAATAAATTGGCTTTCATGTTTTAAGTCACTAAGGCCCACGTCCATTCCTACGTGAAGCATGCATCAAATTATCAAGCATTGACTCCTGAAACATATGTGAAAAGAGAGTCAGTATAAAAATGTCGGCGAGTACATAGGTTTTGTGAGTGTGTCAAATTCGTGGCTTTGTATACATATTGCAACACCTTGTCCGACTACAAGAGTCGTTAAGTGAAAACCTTGTATCAAAAGTGTTTGATATTGCAATACAATTAGCCATTAGTCCTGACCAAAACGTTTTTTTTGTAAAATAAACTTGTAATAGATTGATTCAAAAGAAAACTTCGTATGGTTTATATCTTTAAAAGAAAATCATTGCGTGACATTGTTCAAAACCATTTGTCCGTGTTATAAACCATTTGTCTGTGTTATAAATCAATCGTCTGTGTCATAAACCAATTGTCCATGTCATAAACAAGTTGTCATGTTTTTAATTGTGAATACTTTTGATCGTTTTTAATGAACACATTCAAACCGGTGTTGACTATACCACCAAAGGGTCTCTTTAACTAGACTAACTAATCAACAAATGATTTGTTAATCAGAAACAATTTATGTCATTACCAAACTTCCACCAAATCCAGTGAACAGTCTGATAATGGGATTGTCAGTCCTATGGTACCATAACATACTGCTGGTCGGCTCAGCCAAAGCTAATGAATGTCACGTGTATTATGGATAACACATCAACAAGTTGTTCATATGATTAAAATCGTATTGGTTTATATATAAACCATAGACATTGTTTTTGAAAACTTGAATATGATTTAACACATATGAGTCACCCCAAAACATTTGAAAAACGTAAAAGAGGGGAACTTATGTACTCACATAAGCCTTGCGTAGTAAATATGTAGATTTGAAAAGATAGTTTAGCACATATGAATCACCCCAAAACATTTAAAACGTAAAAGATGGGAACTATGTACTCACTTTGAAAATCATTTTGTATATATAAACCATGTATGTTGCTTTGAAATCTTGAAAATAATTATAGGCACATATGAATCACTCCAAAACATTTAGAAAATGTAAAAGAGGGGAACTATGTACTCACTTAGGATTGCGAAAGTGTTCTTGATCAACGGAACAAACAAAGCTCAAACGTGGCCGAATGTGTCAGATAAAATATGTTAGCGTGTCGGGACTACAAACAGGAGATCAGATAGAATGAAGTCTTATAAACCAAACGAGTGTTGGATCTCATGTGATATGGTTTACCAAACTTAACATTCTGATTTGGAAAGGGTCCTAAGTGCTTTTGACCCATTATGACTCGTTAAGCTAGTTTATGCTACTTTAATGGGTCATTAGCATAAACGCGTGATCATCCTATGATATGTCTTAAATGCCCCGAACATGTTTGAAAATGTTATAACATCAGTTTATATGTTAAACAATTGGTTACATGTGTTTAAAATGGATTTATGCGCAAAAGGGCATTTTGGTCATCATTTTTTTAAGAACATAGAAGTAACTTGTCATAACACTAACCAAACAACGTGACCATAAGGTATAACCTCAGTAGGTAATTCCCTATACAACTACGGTCACAAATATGTGTTTGGTCGGATCCTAAGATTGACCAAACGGGTCGAATTCGAAAGTCAAAGCGGTGGTCAAGACCGCTCGACTTACGACCCTAAATAAGCACTAAACTAGAAGTGGCGAGTAATACATGTCAAAATATGTCTAACTAAGTTTATAAAACTAATTTGGTATAAAAAATTGGTGTCTTGATACCCGAAAATAGTTTTGTCGTAAAATGCACATCATGCGCATTTTTGACCGAAACTTTGACTCGTCACTTCGGCTAGTAAATGTGGTAATCAGAAGGTGAAATCGTTAGGGATTATAACCTTTGTGATTACGATCACGTTGCAAAGTTCAATTAAACTTTGACTTGACCAAATATGGTCAGAACCAAAAGTCAATCAGGAAGCCAAATTGTTCGACTTTTAGCTCAAAATAGCTAAAATAATGAAAGAACTAGGAAGAGTACTTAATCGTATTGAAGAACACTTTCGGAACTCAAGATAGGAGGCTTCCAAAGGCTAGAAATAAGCTCCAAGAAGGATAGAAAGAAGAACTTCACACTTTGCTTTGAAGTGTTTTGAAATTGTGTGAAAAAAATGGAAGAATCATGGGGTATTTATATTATTTTAGGATTAAGGAGGTGATGAAAAGTGTCCTCAAGTGTGGATTAGTGTCCTAACATGTGTCACACCATATGAAGTGTAGCAAAGTGAGTGCTAGGTGTCAAAAATTAGAGATAGGTGGCAAACTTGGTGAAGAAGTAAAAATATTTATTATTTTTTGACATTTTTGGCCCTTGGAATTGTATTTTCACTTGTTTGCCATTTTTAACGCCTTTAACCTAATACTTAGGTTATATAAAGGTGGTTAAGACATGTGTAACTTGAAATATGCCCGAAAATGTCATGGATGTCGGTTCGTTCGGTTGTACGGTACGCGTTTCGCAAAAATGCGTAAAATGCTTTAACGAACACGAAAATGATCGAAATTGTGCAACGATTAACATTTTTGCATTCCCATCAATAAAATACAAGATTTTATTGAATACAAAAATATTTGGAAATAAAACACAGGGTTTCATTTCATACGAAATTGTTTGTAATTGTGCAATGATTGAAAAGGCACAAATGTCACAGTCTCCCCTACTTTTGGAAATTTCATCCCGAAATTTAATTAGAGGAAACTTTGTGAAAAAAGATGTGGATATTTCGCTTTCATCTGATCCTCTTGTTCCCAATTAAATTTTGTGCCATGTTTGGATTCCCAGCGAACTTTAACTATCGGTATACGTCTACGCTTGAGTTTCTTGACTTCTCGGTCCAATATCTCCATAGGTTTCCCGTTAAAGTGCATAGTGTCATCAACGTGAATTTCGTCGAGGGGAATGTGGAGGTTTGTATTGGCTAAACACTTTTTCAAATTGGACATGTGGAATGTTGGGTGAATATTCCCAAGTTCGGGAGGTAGCTCAAGTCGGTAGGCCACCTTTACGATTCTCTCAACCATCTTGAATGATCCAATATATCACGGTGTAAGTTTTCCTTTCTATCCAAATCTAATCACACCTTTCCAAGGGGATACCTTGACAAGGGTGTGATCACCAACTTGGAATTCCAAGGGCTTGCGTCGTTTGTCCGCATAACCCTTTTGACGGCTTCTAGCTGTCAGAAGGTTATCACGAATTTTCTTGACTTTGTCTGTTGTGTCGTGAATGAGTTCAGATACAGTGAGCGGAGCTTCACCGACCTCATTCCAGCCGACAGGTGAACGACATTTTCGACCGTATAGAGCTTCAAAAGGCGCCATATTAACGATGGCGTGATAACTATTGTTGTACGAGAATTCGACCAATGGTAGATGCGAATCCCAACTACCACCAAAGTCGATCACACATGCTCTAAGCATATCCACCAGTGTTTGAATTGTCCTTTCAGATTTTCCATCCGTTTGAGGATGATAAGCAGTGCTTAGATTGAGTTTGGTTCCCATGGCAGATTGCATGGTCTTCCAAAAAGTGAGATGAGAATCGAGCATCTCGATCGGATATGATGTTCAAAGGAAAACCATGACGAGATACAATCTCATCAACGTATATCTTGGCGCGTTTGTTAGAAGATAGATCCTCACGAATTGCCAAAAAGTGTGCTGACTTTGTTAGACGATCGATGATTACCCAAATAGCATCATGACCTCTAGGTGTGTGTGGTAGTTTAGTGATGAGATCCATCGCAATGTTCTCCCACTTCCATACCGGTATTTGTGGTTGCTCAAGTAAGCCAGATGGGCGTTGATGTTATGCCTTAACTTTAAGACAAGTTAGGCATTTAGACACATATAAGGCAATGTCCTTCTTCATACCCGGCCACCAATACTGGGTACGGAGATCCTTATACATTTTGTCTGCACCAGGATGGATTGAATAACGAGACTTATCAACTTTGTCCATCAATAAGGTGCGGAGATTGTCTTGACTAGGAATCCACAAATGGTTCTTGTAGTAGAGTAATCCATTGTCTTTTGTTTCGAGTTGAAGTTCGAGATTTTGTGGCAACTCATTTTTCAACAAGCTTTGGGTCACACATGTATGTTGTGCTTGAAGGATACGTGTCTGGATATCAGATTGAACTTGAACACAATGAAGTTTGACACGTTCCTTACGACTAAGCGCATCAGCCACAACATTCGCCTTACCAGGATGGTAGCGAATCTCGCATTCGTAGTCGTTCAGAAGTTCGACCCAGCGTCGTTGTCTCACGTTTAGCTCCTTTTGATTGAATATGTGTTGGAGACTTTTGTGGTCAGTGAAAACCACACATTTCGTACCGTAAAGTAGTGTCTCCAAATTTTGAGAGCAAAAACTATGGCTCCTAACTCAATATCATGAGTTATGTAGTTCTTCTCATAGATTTTCAATTGTCTTGACGCATAGGCTATGACTTTGTCTCTTTGCATGAGAACAAAACCAAGGCCTAGGTTTGATGCGTCACAATAGACAACAAAATCGTCGTTGTCGTCGGGTAAAGATAAAACAGGAGCATTACAGAGTTTTTATTTCAGTGTTTGAAACGCTTCCTCTTGTTTGGGTCCCCACTCAAGGTTTATTCTTCTTAGTCAAAGTGGTTAGGGGAATCACGATCTTTGAAAAGTTCGCGATGAATCGTCGATAGTAACCAGCAAGACAAACAAATGAACGAACTTCGGTAGGAGTAGTAGGTGTACTCCAATCCCTAATCGCACTGATTTTGGCACGATCTACATGTATACCTTGTTCGTTAACAATGTCTCCCAAAAATTGAACTTCTTTTAGCCAAAATTCACACTTGGAAGAATTTGGCGTAAAGTTGTTCTTTCTTCAGGAGTTCCATCTTTAGACGGAGATGTTGTTCGTGATCGGCTCAAGACTTAGAATAAATGAGGATGTCGTCGATGAAAACAATGATGAACTTGTCTAATTACAAAACTCTATTCATTAAGTCCATGAAGACGACAAGAGCATTCGTCAAACCAAAAGGCATGACAGTGAACTCGTAATGGCCGTATCGAGTGCGAAAAGCAGTCTTGGAATATCTTCTTCGAGTACACGAAGTTGATGATACTAAGAACACAGATCAATCTTTGAAAAGCAGGTCGCACCTTGTAGCTGATCAAAAAGATCATCAATGCAAAGTAGGGGATATCGATTTTTGATCGTGAGTTTGTTGAGCTCACGATAATCGATACACATTCGGAAGGATCCATCCTTCTTTTTCACGAATAGGACAGGAGCGCCCCAAGGTGAAAAGATCGGATGAATAAATCCCTTGTCTAAAAGTTCTTGGAGTTGATTTGACAACTCTTGCATTTCAGACGGTGCAATTGGGTTGGCACCAGGTACAAGGTCAATACGAAACTCAACTTGACGAATTGGGGGTAAACCAGGTAGCTCTTCAGGAAACACCTCAGGAATATTCCCGAACAATGGGGATGTCCTGAACAATTTTTCCATTGCCTTTTTCTTCTACGATATGTGCCAAAAAGGCTACATAATTCTTTCGTTGGTATTTTTGGGCCTGGGTACAGGTCATGAGTTTTAGGCTACTAGAGGGTTTCTCTCGGTGAACTTCTAAGGCTTTGCCAGATGAAAGAGGTATATGAACAACCTTGTCGAAACAGATCACCTCAGCATGGTGTTTGGTTAACCAACCCATTCCTATGATGATGTCAAAACTCCCGAGTTGCATTGGTGTGAGGTCAATGGGAAAAAGGTGGAATCCAAGTACAATTGGCAACTATGAATGACATAGTCGAGCACAGGGGTTCACCACTAGCTATTTTCACCGTTAAGGGTTTTCCTAGTTTAGTTCTAGGCATCGAAAGCAAAGCTTCAAAGGCTAGTGATATAAAGCTTATATTGGCACCCGAATCGAAAAGAATAGAAGTAGGATGATTGTTAACAAGGAACGTACCGTTAATGACTTCGTTATCAGCACGAGCCTCCTTGGCATTAATGTTGAATGCGCGTCCACGGGCTGGATTTGCATTCGCGTTCACCAATTTTGGCAGTTGTTTCTAAAGTGACCCATCTCGCCACAGTTGTAGCAATAATGAGGTGGGAACGGAGGTCTAGCAGGGTTGGCTTGGGGTTGAACAGGGTTCTAAATAGCTTGTTTTGGGGCCGAAAGACAAACATTGACTAATCTAGAGAGATATTAAAAATATCGACTAAATATAAGGATGGTAGTCATTCGTTCATTACTTAAAAACAATCAAACAACACACGGTGAATAATCAAAGTAAGTGGGTCTTTATAATGCATCGCGAAGACATGCTTTAGCCTATAAGTGGACACTCACCCCAAGAGTTCTCAAGTAAGAGTGGCTGGTCCGATAATGCGGATTTATACGAACACTCTAGCCTTAGACAGAAAACTCAGGGTACAGGCATCCACCCTTCCAGATTGCACGTGTTCACATTAATAAAACCCAAACTTTAACGGGATTTTGAAAACTTACAAGGCTTTAAGTCAAAATAAATCATCTAAGGATAGATGATTGATTTTCAAAACGAATTTGTAACTTGTATATTGTTTTGGTAGTCACCTAAGGATAGGTGATGGTATTTTTTTAATAATCTAAACGCAAGATATCTCGCGTTAGGGTCCTAGGAAGGTTATAATCTAGGTCAAAGAATTACTAATAACCTAACTCCCTATAACCATAAGCTCTGATACCAATCTTTCTGTAACACCTCGACCACGTAAAACAACGAACCGCGGCGGAAACGTCGGGGAGTCATGTCACAAAACTATTGTTTCACAACTAATGGAATTTGAAATGTTGTTTTAATAAGTTAAATGTTTACGTTGTCTTGGGATAAACAAGAACAACACATAAATAAATTGTCTTTCATGTTTTAATTTACAAAGTCCCACGTCCATTTCTACGTGAAGCATGCATCATATTATCAAGCATTGACTCCTAAAACATATGTGAAAAGAAAGTCAGCATAAAAATGCCAGCGAGTATATAGGTTTTGTGAGTGTGTCAAATTCGTGGCTTTGTATATATATTGCAACACCTCGTCCGACTACAAGAGTCGTTAAGTGAAAACCTCGTATCAAAAGTGTTTGATATTGCAATATAATTAACCAACTAAAACAAGTTGGTTAGAGTTGTTAAAACCTTGTAGCCATGAGTCTTGACCAAAACGTTTCTTTTGTAAAATAAACTTGTAATAGATTGATTCAAAAGAAAACTTCGTATGGTTTATATCTTTAAATGAAAATCATTGCGTGACATTGTTCAAAACCATTTGTCCATGTTATAAACCATTTGTGTGTCTTATAAATCAATCGTCCGTGTCAGAAACCAATTGTCCATGTCATAAACAAATCGTCCATGTTTTTAATTGTGAAACCTTTTGATCGTTCTTTAATGAACACATTCAAACATGTGTTGACTATACCACCAAAGGGTATCTTTAATAGACCACCAAAGGGTCTGTTTAACTAGACTAACAAATCAACAAATGATTTGTTAATCAGAAACAGTTTCTGTCATTACCCAAACTTCCACCAAATCCAGTGAACAGTCCGATAATGGGAATGTCAGTCCTATGGTACCATAACATACTGCTGGTTAGCTCGGCCAAAGCTAATGAATGTGATTCGTGTTATGGATAACGCATCAACAAGTTGTTCATATGATTGAAATCGTATTGTTTTATATATAAACCATAGACATTGTTTCTGAAAACTTGAAAATGATTTAGCACATATGAGTCACCCCAAAACATTTGAAAAACGTAAAAGTGGGGAACTTATGTACTCACATAAGCCTTGCGTAGTAAATATTTAGATTTGAAGAGATAGTTTAGCATATATGAATCACCCAAAAGCATTGAAAACGTAAAAGAAGGGAACTATGTACTCACTTTGAAAATCATTTTGCATATATAAACCATGTATATTGTTTTGAAATCTTGAAAGTAATTATAGGCATATATGAATCACCCCAAAACATTTAGAAAATGTAAAAGAGGGGAACTATGTACTCACTTGGGATTGCGAAAGTGTTCTTGATCAACGGAATAAACAAAGCTCAAACGTGGCCTAATGTGTCAGATAAATATGTTAGCGTGTCGGGACTACAAACGGGAGATCGGATAGAATGAAGTCTTATAAACCAAACGAATGTTGGATCTCATGTGATATGGTTTACCAAACTTAACATTCTGATTTGTAAAGGGTCCTAAGTACTTTTGACCCATTATGACTCGTTAAGTTAGTTTATGCTACTTTAACGGGTCATTAGCATAAACGCGTGATCATCCTATGATAAGTCTTAAATTCCCCAAACATGTTTGAAAATGTTATAACATCAGTTTATATGTTAAAAAATTGGTTACATGTGTTTAAAATGGATTTATGCGCAAAAGGGCATTTTGGTCATCATTTTTTTAAGAACATAGAAGTAACTTATCATAACAGTAACCAAACGACGTGACGATAAGGTATAACCTTAGTAGGTTATTCCCTATACAACTATGGTCACAAATATGTGTTTGGTCGGATCCTAAGATTGACCAAACAGGTCGGATTCGAAAGTCAAAGCGGTGGTCAAGACCGCTCGATTTACGACCCTAAATAAGCACTAAACTAGAAATGACGAGTTATACATGTCAACATATGTCTAACTAAGTTTATAAAACTAATTTGGTATCAAAATTGGTGTTTTGATACCCGAAAATAGTTTTGTCGTAAAATGCACATCATGCGCATTTTTGATCGAAACTTTAACTCGTCACTTCGACTAGTAAACGTGGTAATCAGAAGGTGAAATCGTTAGGGATTATAACCTTTGTGATTACGATAACGTTGCAAAGTTCAATTGAACTTTGAATTGAACAAATATGGTCAGAACCAAAAGTCAATCAGGAAGCCAAATTGTTCGACTTTTAGCTCAAAATAGCTAAAATAATGAAAGAACTAGGAAGAGTACTTAATCGTGCTTAAGAACACTTTCGAAACTCAAGATAGGAGGCTTCCAAAGGCTGGAAACAAGCTCCAAGAAGGATAGAAAGAAGAACTTCACACTTTGCTTTGAAGTGTGTTGAAATTGTGTGAAAAAAATGGAAGAATCATGGGGTATTTATAGTATTTTAGGATTAAAGAGGTGATGACAAGTGTCCTCAAGTGTGGATTAGTGTCCTAACATGTTTCAACACCATATGAAGTGTGGCAAAGTGAGTGCTAGGTGTCAAAAATTAGAGATAGGTGGCAAACTTGGTGAAGAAGCAAAAATATTTATTATTTTTTGACATTTTTGACCCTTGGACTTGTATTTTCACTTGTTTTCCATTTTAACACCTTTAACCTAATATTTAGGTTATATAAAGGTGTTAAGACATGTGTAACTTGGATTATGCCCGAAAATGTCATGGATGTCAGTTCGTTCGGTTGTACGGTTACGCGTTTCGCAAAAATGCGTAAAACGATTTAACGAACACGAAAATGATCGAAATTGTGCAACGATTAACATTTTTACATTATCATCAATAGAATACAATATTTTATTGAATACAAAAATATTTAGAAATAAAACATTGGGTTTCATTGAATACGAAATTGTTTGTAATTGTGCAATGATTGAAAAGGCACAAATTTCACATATAATTTTTACATTTTACATTTAAATTATTTAACACACCATATTTTAATTATTACATGTTATTTCAATTTGTACAGTTTTTATTTTATTTTATTTTATATGTTCTCGGCATGTGTTTGATCAAATTGCCGATGAGTTGCTTATGAAGAGTTTGTCGAGGGTTTATTACTATAGACAAGCAGCTATTGTTTGCTATACACACAAGTGTGTTTAGATACTCGTGTATGTTTGTTTGTGTCTTGTATATGTATGTGTAGATATGTGTGTATGTTTGTTCGGGTTCTCGTATATGTATATGTGTTTATTTGTTTGTGTGTGTTTATGTGCCACACCCTGAATTCCGATGGGTTTATGCGTGACAATTGATAACAATTTCACAAGTGGTAGCGGAAAGTAGAATAATAAAGTAATAAACATAAAGGATTGAAATTTATTGAATAAAAATTTATAATAAGTTCTTCGATACAATTCCCACAAGGTAGGTTTGAAATAAAACGTTAGGACATCAAAGGCCATTAAGCAGTGGAGTCGCAAATTCCAAGGCTTTTTCTTGACCAAACTGTTTCCAGCCTATAATCAAGGTTCGTTACCTGCTGTTTAATCTTTTGAAAATACGTCAGTTTTCACTAATAAATACAATTAACCGACTCATTTTGAAAATTATTTTATAAATCATTTGATACATATTATGATAACCCGTGGGTAATCATTTAATATTTCTTGGGATAGATTTCTTGTCACTAGTTTTACATACTTGTCAATACAGTCGGGAACCAGAAGTCTATGACAGTACTTTGATAATGGTACACACCATCTTTAATATAGCGTCTTTTGGGTGTATGCCTACTACCCCACGCATATTTTATATGGTCATTCCTAATTGATAACTCGGGATGTCCGGACACGGTACCATTAACCCCCAAATGTTTAATGTTATTCAAGCAATACGGATTAATCGGGTTCTTACATTTATAAAAGCATTTTCCCATTTATATAATACCCGCTCCAAGTGGCTAATACCATATCCTAAGTTTTTTTTATAAAATAGGCTAAGAGTATTTACCTTTGCTTAGCAATAAACTATAGATTTAGTTCTTTAAAGCAAAGCCTTAAATCAAGTTGTAAATCCTAGGCACGATTATCCGGAGGGCTCTATAGTCCAGAATGAAACAATTTAATTATCAATTAGAATGTTCATGAATCATTTGGTAAGTTCTTTGACTTGACTCATTACTTTGAATCTTATTCGGTTTCGCTAGATTAAGTGTTGACCGGGTAGAATGTGGTTTATATCCTTGCAGGTGCGAAGTCTCGTTGGATATGGGTTATTTAACCAAACATTTTGATTTGGAATGGTTTTGAAAATAATTGACCCGCTATGACTAGTTTATACGAATTATGTTCATGTAATTAGTCTTGCGCGAAAAGTAGTTCCGGGTGACCAAAATGGGTCTATGACGAGTTTGATACTTCAAAACATATTTTATAATGTTACTAAATTGGTCTTGAGGTTAGTTTATATGCATTATTGATTTAAAACCACTTTATGCCAAAAGCGCATTTTTGACATTTTAATATATATATAGATATATATATATATATATTTCAAAACATACTTTATAATATTAATAAATTAATCTTGAGGTTAGTTTGCATTATTGATTTAAAACCACTTTATACCAAAAGGGCATTTTTGACATTTTAATATATATATATGACTCATCATTTACCTACTATACATGATAACCAAAAGGTATAATTATAGAGGATTACACTTTATATTATTACGATCACACAGTCGGGTTTGATTGGGTTATAAGGTTGACCAAACGGGTCAGAATCAAAAGTGAAAGCAAAAGTTAAACTGCTTGACTTTCGATATAAGAATGAGTGCTAATATGAAATTGATGAGTTGGGCATGTTAAAACAAGTTTTATAAGTTTATACAAACTGGTATAATGTCAAAACATGTGGTTTTAGATACTTAGAAGTTCATTTATCGCAATTTGCATAATTTACGTTTTTTACTTTTATTTATAACATGCTTGACTCATCCTTTCATCTACTTAACGTTTAATCGGAGGGTATAATCGCAGGGGATTCATGCCCTTATTAATTCGATCATGTAGGAAAGTTCAATTCAAACTTTGACTTGACCAAATTGGTCAGAACTGAAAGTTAAACTTTTTGACTTTTAGTTGATAACTAGCTATATAATTGAAATTGACTAAAGAGGAAAGACCTTACTAGACTTGATGACTACTAAGAACTCTTAGAAATCAACACATAAGTCCAAAGAAGCTCCCAGAGAAAGATATAAAGTAGAATGTGAAGGTGTTATCAAAATGAACACCATATAGGGCTATTTATAGTGAATCAAGAGATCACAAATCATGACATGTGTTTCCAGGAACTCTTAGATGCTGATTAGTTCCATAACACATGGAGAAAGGAGGAGAATTGTGGTGCAATTTGGTGCTTAGTGGCAAAAATTACAAGCTGCTAGCTGCAATATACGGCTAGCGAAGGCCTTACGGACCGTAAGGGTCCGGCCTTGCGGTCCGTAAGGACCTCTGGCCAATAAGGTTTTGAAACCCCTTATGGTCCGTAAGGAACCTCCAGAAATGGAAATTTGCCATTTTTGCAATTTTAGTCCTTCGACTTTAAATCAAATCCCCATTTTGACGCTTTTGGTCTTTCCCCTTCCACAAATCGAAATTATATAGAGAGTTTGGACGCGTGTCGCTTTATAATTCGAAACAAATATCTGGCATGTTACATTATAAATACCTATATTTCGTCATGTTTGTATATGGTGGTGGTGACCTGCACTGGATATATGTTTTTTTCATTTTAGTTTAAGTGCGCGAAGGGTAGTTCTTACTCTTAAGATTGATAAATTTAATCTAGCGCGTAAGTATTTTTGTTGCTTTATTATGTGCTCTAAATACAATGGTGAGGATATCAACTTGGTCAACAAAGATAAAACAACATCTATGATTGGTACTAGTACCCTTCTTTCGACGGATAGCATTATTGAAGGGGGGACTTGATGAAGCAATTTTAGGATCACCAACAAGGAGGATATAGCAGACGAAGCCTTATGGGGACCACTTAATCCTTCGATCATATCTACAACATCAATGTCGTCATATATAACATCAACGACATCGGTATAATTGTTGTACATCGTAAGATGTTTTGAATTACATTCATATTGTTACGTTACACATTTAGATTATATATGATATGATCAAGTGGGTGATTTTGTTCACTCCTTTTCAAAGTTAAATGTTGTTGATATGATTATACCTTGCCCATTAACCGTCCTAAGCTTCAAATTGTTGATGTTTTTCAGAAGTGTTTAATTCAATCTTACAAACTTTTGATTGTTGATTTTATATGTCAATTTTTTTCGTAAACTGCATCCTTGTGCTTATTTTGTGGGGTCAACTTGCATCCATGGTTTAAAAATTTCACTGCCCGGGTCCTTGACTATCCAATTCCATAACAACTTGCATCTTGGTTTAGACATCAAATAAAATGGTATTTTTGTAATCTTGTTATCCTAACATAATGAGTCCCTCCAGGAACTTCTTCTACCTCCATCGAACCTGTAATGAACCAATCGTTGTTCCCATAATATGCACCTTCGATAATCGTAGAACTCGTCTGATGGTTAGTGGATTTCGGAGGATATGTGGAATTGAATAGGAATTCGACCCATACTCCATTTAACGTTCCGTATTTTTCATTCTTTTCTGTTTTATTTTAATTCGTATTCTATCTCTAATTCTTTGTAAATCAAGAGCTGATCATAATGGAAACTATATTTTACATCATCCTTGTTTAATCATACTTGCATAATACGTAAACGTTTGGCGAATACACATTTTTAGTTCAAAACAAGCCATACATCGAGACATATTTTATTTGAAATATTATTCATATGTGATTTTGTTGGTGCATTATGTCTATTGCCTGCGTCTAGGATATGCGATATTGTATATAGGGCTTAAACGTGGAATTTATAAATGCTATTGTGTATTTTATATGTTTGTAGAGAGTCGTACGAGTGAGTTACTTAACTCGTACGAATGACACTCTGTCACTCGTATGAGACAGTCACTCGCACGAGTCAAGTCTCTGTTGCACACACTCCAGTGCGAGTCATGTCGACCTATAAATAAAGAAGTGTTGTGTCAGAGCTAGGAAGTGTTAGTTCAGTTGGTACGGCGAAGCCCTGCTGATTTGTTTACTTGCCTTATACTTTGCATGCCAATCAATAGATTCAGAGCATTTAAACAATAAGATCTCACTTGTTCATTTGTCATCCTCTATAGCAATGAATTCCGCCTCTGATAGCTGAGTTAGGTCGGACCGGTTGCTCATCGGAGGAGCTGATTCCCCCCTCATAGATTTAACATTACACATGCGTGCATACACTTAAAACACCTACAAACATTCTTAATGATGTGTTTTGGGCACCAAATAACCAACAAAACAACTACAAGGGCCAAAAATGAAATTTATCTCCTCCTAACTCCCAACCAACTAATTTAAACCCCAACCACTTATCCCACTTATAAATACCAACCACTAAAACCTTCTAAACACTTTCACCACATCTAAATCACCCTCAAACACTATCTAATCTTCTAATTCTTCCACTTTGGGTTTAAAGTTCAAGAACCAAAATAGTGAGTTTTGGTCTTCCTACTTACACGTTTCTTCTAGTTTTTCTTCTTCTCCATCCTTGGATAACCTCTAAGAGCATTACCACATGTTTATCAAGATAAAAAAGATGGTTTGTCACCATTTTTGAGGTTCGAGTTTGGATTTTTGTTAAACTTGTCTTAACTTTTGTTAGGATATGAGTTTGATTGTTGTGAAAGTTTAAGATGAAATAATGAAAGAAGATAAAACAGAAATTAAAGGTGAAGCAGAATAGTAAACTTTTTCAATCACAACAATGAAGATATTGCTTTCATCAACATGCTTTTATAAATACAATGATTCATGTATGCACGAAGAATTACAACTCCCCCTCAGCCTGATCACTCTTATTTGTTCGTACAAAAATGTCAAGAAGGAATGTGATTAATAGAACAGTACATGCATTGTTCTATTTATAGTGCAAACGAAACATCTGAGGAATTTAAGCTCACGTTACCTTGACAGTGACATCTAACAATCTTACAAACTCATAACATCTGCTGGAGCCTAAGTACTGTTACATTGATAAAAAGAAAACTTTGTTGATAAACCTCTGTTGAGAAACTTCTATTGAGCTTTATCCTCTCTTGGTCTTTAACATTTGTTGATCCATAGCAGAACTTAGCTTCATCAGACTTTGTCTTCATTAGACTTTGTCTTCATCAGTAGAGGTTATCTTTGGCATACCTTTAGCTTTGAGCAGAGTTTGTCTTCAACAGATCTTGTGAACAGACTTTGGCCTTGGCAGACTTTAAGTAGCAGATGTTGAGTCTTTGCCATTGGGAGGAGAAGATCTTCAAAGCACTATTATTTGTGATCAGAGGTTGTAGATTGTTTTCGCTTTCCAATCATCTGTTCTTTTGTGGGGTCCACTAGATCCAACAATCTCCCCCTAGAACAGATGAGGTCAAAACACTTCTTTATTTCTGATCTTTATTCCTTATCAACTTTCCTTTATTTGTCTTTTGAATTTTAATTCAAAGTCCATGGCTTTCAAGTTCAAGGTTCAACATATCTTATAGGTCATCAGCATTCAGACCATATACATCCTCCATTCTTAGCTTTTAAACTTCACCATCTGATCTGATTAATGTTAATTCGTTGGTGCTTGAGGATGACTTCCATTTAGAATTTTTGAATCAGATGGTTGTCTTGGGTGAAGAGTTATTTTTGATGAGTTCGAAGATTGGGCATGCTTACTAGATTTGCAAGTGTTTCATACAGTTTGGCACCGGCAGGATCTGTGTGATATAGCAGCTGGTTTTTCAATCCCTCTTTTTTGTATTCTTCAAACAACTCTTCATCAGCCTCAGACATCTTCTTCTGCCTTTTTACTTGTTTCAAGGCAGCTATAGACAAATCAGATGCTGAGGACTGCTTTTTAGATGTAGGGGTCTGTTAAGGGATAACTAGTGTTGGAGAATCTGGCTTCTTTGGAATTGTAGGATCCTTTTCTCTTAGCTGTTCCAGTCTTTTGTAAGTTTCAACTATTCTTGATTCTGACCATCTAGCAACAAACCTAATATTACCATACTTAGTAGCAACAAGCTCTTATCTCATTCTTTTCAGCTTTAATGCCTTGTTTTGATCAACTTGTTTGTATTTCTTCCAATCTGGTGGAGTTGATTTATGTAAAGGATCATTGAGCATTTTTTGAATTCTTTCTATTTCTTCTTTGAGAGCATATGTTGACCAATCTTTGAACTATGTTCTGTTTGCTTTATATGGTTTATGTTTCATGATGTGATCAAGGTAATCCTGCCATATTCCTTATCAAGCTCAGCATTGATTGGCTTGTTAGACATGGACTTGCTTAGGTCCTTATCTTCTATCTTTCTTACTTTGCTAAGTTCTAGTGACAAGATCCCTTGAGAAGTCATGTCATCCTTCCCTTTGCACATCTCTTTGCCAATTTTCCCAGCATGTCTTGCTTTTAACTTTAAATATTCATCTAAGTTCTTAGGCTTTCGATAACCAAAGAATTATGGGAAGGATCTTTGTGATGCATCCTCTATTGAGAAAAATGATTCAATTTCTCCTTGGATTGCAAGAATCTCAAGAGGATACCGAGCAGCCAGTGGGATGACTTGTGATTGTGGTTGAGTGTATGGAAGTGAAGTGGATTTAGGTGGAAATGATGAGAGTGGTGTGGCTGCAATGAGGGCAGATGATAAGGGGATTGGTGATGGAACCTCCTCATCATCTTCTTCCATAACAAAAGTTTTTCTTTTGCGTGTGAATTTGAATTTAGGTGAAGGTGGGCGTAGTGGAATTCTTGGTAGTGTGGACATTGGTTGGGTTAATGTGGGAAAGGTTATCATGGCAGAGGTTGTTGAAACATCTGTTGAATCAACATCTGTTGGTTGGTTTAGAGGTGATTTTTGTGGTTAGGGTTTTGGTGGTGAGGGTTTTGTTTTGGGTGCAGTAGAGGATACACTTCTTGTAGACCTAACAGTGATTTTAGGAGGGGTGGTAATTGGTTGTCTAACTTTTCTTGTTGACTTTCTCCATTTTGAAGTGCTAACATCCTCCTTTTCCCTTTTACATTGCCTGTTCTTGTTCAATTAATAATGAAGCCTTGCTTTCAAGTGTATCTTACCTTCTCTGCTTTTCTAAGGCAATCTCTTCAGCCTTCTTGTTTAGGGTCTCATCAATCCCTTTTGCCCTTCTAGCATTTGATGCCTCAGCAGAGGTTGGGGTTGATTGTTTAGGAGTAGACCATGGCTTTTGTTGTTGCACCTTTGATGATTTTGCCTGTGATGAAGGCTGTAACTTTCTTGACTTATCATTCTCCCCCTTTTTGGCATCATCTTCTACTTCTTCTTGAAGTACAGTTGGAGGGGCAGAACCGATGGTCTTTAGCAAATGATCCTCAACGGCCTTAATATCAACTTGTGTAACGTTGTATCTTGCCTCAACCATATTCCTTATTAGCTCCACATGGGTGTTATGATTGATATCAGCTAAATTCCTTTGAGCTTGGATGATTGGTTGCACTGATTTCCATAGCTCATGGCAATTTGCTGAGTGGAAGGTTGACTGGCAGAGTTTTGTAACATCTGTTTCATCATGCCTTTCATTTCATCTATTAAAGATTCCAGGGAAGTCATTCTCTCTGTCAATTATTTGTATCTTAATTCATCACCTAATTTAATAGGATCATCTGAATCCCTACCAGAGGTAGTTTTATTTTGTTCTATAATAGGAGAAGACTCCAAATTAACAAAACTAAATGCCCCTTTGTCTAGGTACCTGGGACTTCCAACTGGAATAGAGGTTACAATTGTACCCTCAACAGTTGTTGCCTTCAAGGAAGTCTTATAGATGAAAACATTGTCCAATTGATAAACTATTGTTTCCCCAGTTGTAGTGGCTGCTTCACTTGAACTACCACCAAGAGTTACATGTAACTTAAGGGGTGTAGCCTCCTCAGCTGTTTGTGGGCTAGCAAGTTGATCTTTCTCAGACTCAATAAGTTGTGGAAGTTTGCTTTCTTTAATTGGTAATTGAGAGGAACCGATTTGTGTCTGAGTAGTATCAATTGCTGCAAACAGAGGTATAAATGTAGGTGGAATTGGAGTGGAGGGTTGTGGAGTTGAAAGAGAAACAGCCCTGGGAGAAGGGCTTGAAAACAGACTTTCAGGTGAAAAATCTGCTTCATGAGGTGGTGTCCTTGTGCTTACAACTTGATCCTTTTGTGAGGATTCAAGAGGAGTACTGATAGGTGGAGATCTTTCCACCTGTTGTGAGGAAGTAGCAACAGTGATTTCTAGTGGCTTTGGTGTTGCCACAAGTTTATCCTCTGGGATATCATCTTCCAGGTGTGCCTTGTTTGTTTATTTCTTTTTGGTGGCCTTTTTGGATGTGGGGGGTTTCTTTGTGAGTTTTTCTGGTGTGGGTTTCACAACACATGTTGTGGTGTCATGATTACTAAGAGCAGTGGGCTCAGCAATAGAGGTATGAGCAGTAGATGTGGACTCATCTAAAAAAGTCTCATCCCCCTTTGCTTGTGTTTTTGAAACTTTTGACTCTTTATCTTGCATTCTTGTAAGTTTCATTTGTAAGACTTGTTATTGTAAAAGCTTTACCTTGTTGAAAATCCTTGTTAGACACTTGTTTTGAAGGTAATAGCTTAAAAGTTTGGGATACGTAAGAAAGGCTTTTAGTTTGTTCCCTTTAATAGTAATTACATTTGCCACCAAATCTAGGAACAATGCTTGAGATAGATTATAATCTGAGTTAGTCAAAATAGCGTATCCCAATTAGTGAACCCTTTGTGGTATCTCATTAATGAGGTGATCTTGGCAGGGAGACATATAAGTAAGGTATGGAAAAACTATCTCATTTCAGCAGGAAATTGAGGTTTATAGATAGTAACTCCTGTTAATTGACCCTCATAGCCTCTTTCTATGAATTCTGTGTTAAGGTTTTGCTTTTCAAATGTAGTATTACCTGCCTGGTCATTTAGAGCAAAAACTATGGATATGGAAGATGGGGATATCTGAATAATTGTCTCTCCGATCTTTGATGTGATAGCATGAGGCTTTTTATTTTAAGATTGAACTTCATCATTTGCCCAGAACTGTCGGAGGATATCCACATAATTGGTGCATCGGCAGTTAGGATGGTGTAGTATTTTGATGATGTTAACACATCAATTATTGAGTGGAAGGCTTTGTTTTTGTCAGTTTCCTCAAAATACGGGAGGTAGTTATGAGGAGTTTTTATTTGAAGAGCCATTATCGGAAATGGAAGTGAGAGGGTTTGTAGAAGATGAGAGTAAAAACCGCTTTGTATGAATTTTGAATTCAAGTCGGCAGTGTAACCTCTGTTTTGGATGAAACAGGGTTTTATAAAGGGAAAAAGTGAATACTGACGTGGCAGATGATATTTAAAATATCTGATGGCTAACATCTGTCCACGTGGTATCCTCTGTTTGTAATGGATGAGAGTTGTTTGGTAACCTCTTTTGGGAGGCAACAGAGGTTGGGATCAGTGTATATGAATTGTGGCTGATTTTAGTCTATCAGAGGATAGACATCAGAGATTAGGGCAACAGTGGTTATCCCTTAAGATGTTATGGAATAGTGGGGAAAAAGAACAGAGGATACCTTTCAACAGCGGATAAAGTTTAGCCAAACAGAGGTTCTAAAAACAATGGTTTGAAACAGACTTTAAGGATTTTTGAAAAAAATTCAAGTACGACTATTTTTAAGGATGGATTTTGATTTTCTAAAAACATTTTAATGCTTTTTATTCATGGAAAACAAAATTTTGCTTTTAATCCAAGTTTAGCATACCAATCCTTGAGATCAAACTCCTAAAGGTAGATGTGTCTAAAGCTTTTGTCAACACATCTGCCAGCTGATCTTTAGTTAGAACATGATGCAGAGAAATCAAACATTTTTCATAGCAATCCCTCACAAAGTGATGTCTGATGTCAATGTGCTTGGTTGATGAATGAGAAACTGGACTTTTAATGATGTTTTCAGCTGCTTGACTATCCAACATCAAAGGAGTCTTTAAAGCAGTCACACCAAATCAAGCAACTGATTTTGAAGCCACTGAAGTTGAGCTGTACAGGTTGTAGCAGCAATATATTCAGCCTCTGCTGTAGATGTTGAAGCTACTACTTGCATTTTGCTTTGCCAAGAAACCAGGCAATTACCTAGACACTGACATCCTCCTGAAGTGGACTTCCTTATTATATGACAACAAAGTCACTATCTTAATAGCCTGAAAGCTCAATACTACCATTAGCAGGATACCAGATACCAAGTGTGAGAGCACCTTTTATGTATCTGAATATCCTTTTCATAGCTATAAGGTTAAACTTTCTAGGTGCTGACTGGGATCTAGCACAGACACATGTGGCAAACATCATGTCTTTCCTTGATGCAGTTAGGTACAATAATGACCCAATCATGCTTCTGTACAATGTTTGATCAACTACGTCATCTTTATCATCAATAGTGACCAATTTTCCAATTTTGAGGTGGCCATGGGCGTACTACATGGTTTACGATCATTCATATCAAATTTTGTTAATTATTCTTTGACATATTTGCTTTGATGAATGAATGTACCATTTTGCAATTTGCTTAACTTGGAGACCAAGAAAGCATTGAAGTTTACCCATGGCACTCATCTTAAACTCTACTGTCATGAGTTCCTTGAACTCTTCACACATGGAAGTGTATGTGGATACAAAAATGATGTCCTCCACATAAATATGGACAATCATCAGATCTTTTCCTCTCCATTTTGAAAACAATGTTTTATCAATCTTACCTCTTGTGAAGCCTATGGATTAGAGAAAAGTGGATAGAGTTTCATACCAGGCCTTCGGTGCTTGTTTCAAGTCATACAAAGCTTTATTAAGCTTGTAGGCATGATCTGGATAAAAGGCATCTTCAAAACCAGGGGTTGGCATATATATACCTTTTCCTTGATCTTATGATAAAGAAATGCACATTTGATATCCGTTTGATACACCTTGATGTTATGGTTGACAGCAAAAGCTAAAAACAGTCTGATGGCCTCTAATCTTGCTACTAGAGCAAATGTTTCATCATAATCAATGCCTTCTTCTAGTCTATAGCCTTGAACCACAAGCCTAGCTTTGTTTTTTCCAACAATGCCCCATTCATCTGTCTTGTTCTTGATGACCCATTTTGTGCTAATTAGACATACACCCTGAGGCAATGGTACAAGTTCCCATACTTGTTGTCTTTTGAACTGTTGGAGCTCTATCTGTATGGCCTCTACCCAACTATTGTCTTTCAGTGCCTCTTGGTACTTAACAGGTTGTGTGAGTGATAGAAAGCCAGCAAAAAGACAAATGTTTTGCGATTCACTTCTTGTGAGTACCCCTTCATTGATGTAGCCAATAACTTGGTCTGGTGGATGATTTTTAAGGTAGAGTAGATCTCCCTTGTATGGAACGATGGCATTTAGAGGTGAAGGTTGCGGATGAGAATCATCTAAGCTAACATATGTTGGCAATTTTGAAGAGTCAACTGATGTTTGGAATGGAGGTGGAGGCATGGGTGGAATAGGTGTGAAAATGGGTTGACTTTTTTCACAGATGATGGACTTTTGTCAAAAGTAGATGTATTGGATGAGGCGGCCGAGGTTTGAGGATCAACAATTGTTGATGTGGCAATGGCAGAGTTTTGATAGCTGTTTTGAACATTTGTTCCTATGGTGGTGGAAGTGACTTTATATTGTGGAATCACAATGTCAAATCCATAATGTTGATTAGAAGACTGTGGTGTACCTGCATGATTAGTCTTGATAGACACATCTTCAATGTAAATTTATCTAAATCAAAAAATTAGCAGGATTTGCTGGGATTTTTAAAGAAGAAAGTTCATTAAACTTTATATTTAAAGTGTCTTCTACACACCTAGTCCTTGAGTTAAACACTTTGTAAGCTTTGACAGTAGTTGAGTATCCTAGAAAATAACCACAATCTACCTTGGCTGCAAAATTGGAAATTAAATCTTTTAAGTTTAAAATGAAACATGGGCAACCAAAGATTTTGAAATAAGAGATCAGTGGTTTAATTTTGAACAGAATTTCATAAGCAGTCTTTTGATGTCTTGGGTTGATTAAAACTATGTTTTGCACATAACAAGCAGTGTTTATAGCCTTTGCCTAAAAGGACAATGTAAACCTGAATCTGCAAGTATTGTTCTGGCAGGCTCAAACAAAGTCCTATTTTTCCTTTCAACCACCCCATTTTGTTCTTGTGTCCTTGGGATACTGTGCTGTCTTACAATCCCTTTTGACACACAGAAGTCATTCAACTCCTTGTTTTTAAATTCTGTTCCATTGTCACTCCTGAAGATTTTACTTGCAGATCAAATTGTTTTTCAACTTTTCTTACAAAGTCCTGCAAAATCTCTGTAGTCTCATGTTTGGAGTGTAAAAACTAAGTCCATTTAAACCTTCAAAAAAATCAACTATGACAAGACAAAACCTCTTCTTTTTAAGACTCATTATTCTAACAGTGCCAAACAAGATCATGTGTAACAATTATAAACACTATGTGCTCCCATGGGCGGCGGCGGTTCTAGACGGAGGTTTTGGGGATAGAACAGATTCGGCAGAACGAAATAGACATGTAGGCACAGAATCAGCAGAAGCTTTTCATTTCATTCATTCATATCGAAAGAGTATACATCTTGACTGGCCGGCGGGGTTCCTGGAGAGAATCCGCCAGCGTTTCCCCTAAGGGAACTTCCAAAACTTACAAAACAATGAACACACAACACCTATTTATAGACATGACAGCTCGTGCGAACCAAGCATGTTGTCACTCGTACGAATGGTCATTCGTACGAGTGAGATGTTATCACCCGTACGAGTAACAGAGTCACTCGTACGAAGCACATTGTCACTCGTATGAGGCACATGTCACTCGTACGAACTAGTACTCATTCGCACTTGGGTCGTGTCGTACCTAATACAATATTCAATACACACTCTTTCTAGCCTATTCGCACAGTGACGGCCATAAAGTGCATCAACACACTAACTAGTTTTGGACTCATAAATAGATTTGAATGAACTTTTTGTTGATTAACTTTTAGACAGGAAACACAATGTTCATCACATGTGAATTGTTTTGGTGGAAGGCCCCTTACAAGACCTTGTTTTGAGAGTGTGATGATAGTTTTAACGTTTGTGTGACCAAGTCTTCTATGCCATAGTTATGTCTCTTTGTTAGAGGCAACTGAGAACAGTCAGGCATAAACATTGGATTATCCTTCAACATATCTACCACATACACGTTGCCACTCCTGTGAGCAATAACCTATGCTTTGCTCTCAATTATGATTGTTTCAATCTTTTACATCACTTCTGGCCCAACAATCTTACAAGATTCCTTAGTGAAGAACGACCCGTAGCCTTTGTCACTCATTTGAGACACACTAAGGAGATTAAATTTTAAATTGTCTATAAGATTGACATTTTCAAACTTGAGTTTCTCTGCTTAGACTGTACCAACCCTAACACCTTCCCTTTTGAGTTGTTAACAAAGGATATATCTGTGCTAGAAAATATTTGAGAAGGGCTCTACATCCTGTCATGTGTTTGGAGCCTCCATTATCTACATACCATAAAGTATCAAGACAAGTAGGAGCTCCTTGAACATCAGTAATATATTAGTTTTGGAGAGTGTCCAAAGCCAAAATGGCATTGGATGGGGTCACAGACATTCTAGCCTCAAGTCCATGAGAATTATCAAAGTTTTAAACAGATTTTTGAAACATCTGTTGTGGACCATTTCTTGTCAAGTGGTTGTAACCATGAGGATATTTGTTCACCCTTGGTTTTGAGGGTCTTTTGTAGATCCCATAACAAAATGGTACACTTTTATAAGGTGGTTGGTCATATCCTCTTAGAAATTTGTTTGGTAGTGGTGCATCTGTTACCTGAACCTCTATAGGAGTAGAGGTTACATTCAACTGTTTGGTAACAGGTGTTTGGACTGAGGTGAAGGTCTGTTTAGACTTTCCTTTTTTAGTACTAGCCCGTGGACTCTCAAGTGTTTTAGATTTATACTAATTTTACTTGACATCAAAATTTTTGAGATAAAATCACTCTTGAGTTTTGTGATTTTTCTTACCACCTATGGTGCAATGACGTGCAGCAATAATCACACTTTTCTTGTTTATGTCATAAGCTTTTATGTGAAAACAGTCTTTAGTGACATGGTTTTTCTTTTCACAAAAGTCACAAAACAAGTTTGATATCTTCTCTTTCTTCTTCCCTTTTTCAGTCTTTTTGTCAATAGATGTTATAACATCTCCTAGAAGGTATTTTAAGAGAATGATTTTCACTTTAGGTGCTTTCACACCTTCAATGGTTGAAAAATCCATTGGCTTAAAATTTTCAAAAATTTCACATTCATCTGTCCATGTTGGTTTAAATTGATATTTTTCAATTTCCTCAAAAGTTGAGGATCCTTCAGGTCTCTCTAAAACAATTTTCTTTTCATTTGGTTCTGTAACTTTAATTGCTTGACCAGCCAAGTTAGTAGGAATTAATTCAACCGAACCAAACTCCTTTTCAATAGTGTTTTGAGAAACTTGGTCATTTTTGAGAAAACCTATGCGAAATTTTACATTGCTTTTGATCTGTTTTTCTAGCATCAACTCATAACCTTTACAGGACTCTACCCATTTTTCATATGTGATCTAGGTAGATTCAAGCTTCTTTTTAAAACTTTGATATTTTTCTATAATTTTTTGGAGTTGATCCTTGGTTATGCTTGATTCATGTTTGATACTACTGATTTCACTTTCTTTTTCAAACAGTTTGATTTTAACTCTTTGACAAGTTTCTAAAACTCATCATCTAAGATCTTGTTTCTAAGATTTCATTCACCTCTTTAATGTTAGCAAAAGCAATGATATATTTGTCTGAACATAAGTCTTTAAGAACTTAAGGTGATACCTTAGCAGCAGCTATCATGGCGCAATCACATTTTCTTTCATAAACACTAGACTCCATGGGTCTGACAGATGATTCATAACTTCTTCACCAACCTTTTCTTCTAAAACATCTGTTTCAACATTATCACAAACCTCATCAGAATTGGACACCACTTCCTCAGACTCTACCCTTTCCAATATTGTCTCTAGAGCCATAAAACAAAAATCAACATGTTTCTATTCAAAATTGTCAACTAGAGCAAAATTTTCATCTGTAAGTTCTTCAGGTAAGCTGCTCAAATCAACAAAGTCTTGTGTGAAAAAACAGTGTTAACTGGTTTCTACAAGAGCAGAGGTTTGTGTAGTTTGTGGTGCTGGTTGCACTTGAACCCGAGGGACTGGGGTTTGAACATATATTCGTATTTAAATACACAATCACCCACAAACAATCAATCTTATACAAACACTTAAACCTTTAACATGCTTATTTGTTATGCTATTTGTGTATTCATGCTAGAACAATCTTATGCCATGTTATCTATCATTTACTTTAAAATGTCTCCTTTAACATGTATAGCGCTATAGGATTAGCACACCGCCCCGTTTGTTGGGTCATTGTAAATTATTAATCTTTACGGTATTATTCACTTTGGTGGTAAGGTTACGCTAGTGGAAACTTTGGGTTGCTATTTAGTCTTGCATGCTAGTATGATTATATAACTTAGTATACAATTAACATATGGATTTGAGATTCTGTTCATACTTATGTTATGTAGACAAACTAGTATGCCCACCGATATAATTTGTGTTGGCAAATATTTTATACATGTTGCAGGAAATATTTGATGATGATTTCGTAAGAACGGACTTAGGGTGGATTAGATAATCACCTAGTTTTATTTTATGCATTTAACTATCTTTAGTTTTGAAATTCCAATTGTTGTACTTTCCATCTTCATGAACAATGTAATGCATGATTTAGTGAAATGACATGAAATTTTGAATTTTAATTTAATGTCACAAATTTAGTGTTATGTTGTCTTTGAGCAATCTATTATGTCTCACCTTGATGTTTTTACTATCGGTTGGGCTGTGACACTCCATATACTGTATGTTTACTCTTAATTAACTTTGTTAAAGAACCATGTTTAGTGTAACAATGAGTAAACAAATTAGATTTTGGTTACAAATGACGAACCCACTTTATTTACATTAAAAATTTTCTGTGAAGGTGAGTTCTCTACCAATCCTGGTAGAGCATACGTATATGGTACAACAACCTTCATCAATTGTGCTAATATTGATGGTTTTGGGATCAATGTTTGGAAAGAAATGTTTAAGGAAGTTAGATATCCATGTGATATGGTTCCTTTACTAGTATTTTAAGGTTTTGTATGTGTGTTTGGATTTAGGTCTTAAGTCGTTGAGTAATGATCTTGATTTTAAATATTTGTTTATTCATGTACGAATTGGAGTTAAGCTTATTGATATATATATATATATATATGTGTGTGTGTGTGTGTGTGTTTTGAACATTAGCATTCACATGTGTTTATGAACTCGTTACTCTAAGATGTTGGTCCATCTAATGTTATGATTTCAATTGAAACGGGAAAGAAAGTAGTGAACTTAGTGCATTTAGTCCTATCAATGCAAGTGAAATGGGAGCACTAGGAGTGAACTTGCATTAGAGGAAGATTGCGATCAAGATTATCCTTATCATATTATAGATAAAGATAATCACGTGGAAGATGTAAAAGCGGATATGAGTCGTTTTAAGGCTTATGTTGATTATGATGATGAAGAACATGATGATAAATATTATAATGAGCATGCTGAGCAAGATAGCATCAATGTTGACCTTGCTAACTTTGACAGTAGCATTGATAATAATGACCATTCCTCGATGTTAACAAAGGTTATAAAGAGGATCAATAAGGAAAGAAAATCCATTGGAAGTGATTCATCTTATAATCCATTCTATATCGGCCAGTTAATATTTGATAAGTAAAAGTTGAATGAAATAGTGATGTGTCTGAAAGAAAACATGTTAATATAGTATAAAAACTCGCATTTTGATAGTTGTTTGTTGTAAATATTGCTTAGAATAAATTAAATGTTTGTTTCTAAGTATTTTACAGGTTCCTTAGTGAAATGGAGGATTTTCGGACCAGATGTGAAGATTACTAAAGATGCGTAGAAGGTATGCCCAAACCTATCGTTTATAGGTGGTAAGCCTGGAAGAAGTATACGAGTCGTGAGCCCCAAGTTAGTGCACTGACTTATTGATTGGAAACCCTAGATTGCTAAGGGTGTAATTTGACTTGTTTATGGGTCATGACCCAGGCTCTTGTTTACAGGTCGTAACCCACCCAAATTGTACATGGGTCGTATATAAGGAATAAGATGTCATTGAAACCCTAAGAGTAGACAAAACCAGAAGGAAAAAGCAAAAAAAAAGGGGTTGTTAAGGTTCAAGGATTCAAAATCGGAGATTCAAGAGAAGATTCAAGGAAGAAGAACATACATGAGGACAAGAGATTGTTCCTTATTGAGTTAGCACCCTTCGTATTATCATTTTCTATTAGTTTCTATCGTGTATTCATTGAATTCTTTAGCTTCATTTGTTACTATGAATAGTTAACCGCGCCATAGCAAGTTAGGGTAGGATGATTCTTGTTACTTTGCATTGAATTTGGTGATTTTGTTATGAAAGTGTCTTTTTATTAAGGTTTGCTTATGAACTTATGATAATGTTATCTATATGTTGAGTATTGATGTTTAAATGAGTTTGTGTGGATGATTTAGGTCTTTCTACGAGGTTATGCATGTTTATCTTTAGGCTATATGCCGATCGTTAGTCTAGGGCTAGATGCTTAGTAGACAAAGGATAAACTTGTTTGGATGTTAGTAATTCATATAGGTCACCTACGGGAAGAATCTTATTATAAGAGTTTGCTTGAAATTGAGTAGTCTAGATGCCAATTTGCTCAGTTCGTTAATCTAGGTCTCAAGAACAATATAAGAGACTCTTAGATCACAAGGGATGAGTAAATGTCTTAGTTACTTAGAACCGGATAGCAGGGTGTGTCTATAGCCTGGTTATTTGGGGACATGGGGCTAACCTGAGGAGGTTCTAGCTTTTTAACGCTACACCCTCTTACTAGTGTCAACTATGATGGGTTTTTCAAAAGAACCATAATCAACTGTTTTGCAAAAGTAATTAGATGATTCTGAACCTAACTAGTTATTTTCTTATCATTGTTTTTTCTAAGCTTAAATAAATAGGTTGTTTAGTGTTTTTTGATTATTAATGGTTACTTAGGTTAGATATTACGAAAGAGATAGGTTAAGTGATCTTAGTGTCCACAGATTGATACTTGGGTACTTACCTAGGCTATATTATATATTGATAGGTATGCTTGTCTAGAACGTGTGTAGTTAGTTTCAGTGTATTTATCCTTAAAACTCGGCTGTGTTAGTGTCAATTTATTTGTTACTATCTAAGTATGTCAAGTTTTTGGCGTCGTTGCTGGGGACACACCCTATTGCATATCTATCTTATTAGTAGCAGTTTAACCATTAGTTAGGTTTAGTTTTAGTTTTATTTTGCTTTGTTTCTACTTTCTTTTGTGTGCCTTAATACTTGTTAGTGCGCTAGACTTCACTTAGGAATGACAGCAGAACAAACTATTTTGGATTATGTACATCCTTCTGCAAATGCAATTCGGAACAACATCACTAGACCGAGAGTTGGAGCGGATAACTTCACGATTCCTACTATATTCATAACTATGATTCAGTGCCCGTGTCACTTGTGCATTGAAGAGTTCTTGCGTAGGCCGACAAGCACCAACGTAACGAATTTGTACAAAAACTATGAGGAAAAACACCACATTCCAAGGATGTTATGTAGCATTGATTGTACGTATCTTGTGTGGAGGATGCGTCCAACTAAGTTACAAGGCAAGTATATGAGAGGTGATCACGATTACCCAACGGTCATGTTCAAAGCGGCCGCATCGCAAGATTTATGGTTTTAGCGTTCGTATTGTGGTCCGCCAGTTCACTAAACGACATCAGTGTGCTCTAATAATCTCCAATATACTTCACTGAACGAAATGGAACCGCACCAAAGTGTCCATTTCAAGTGAATGGACATAAATACAAACGTGGATACTATTTAACCGACGGGATCTACCATACTTGGTCAACGTTTATGAAAACGTATCCATTTCCCGACTATCCGAATAAAAAGAAGTTCAAAAAATTGTAAGAAGGAGCAAGAAAAGACATGTAGCATGCTTTTGGTGCCCTAAATGGAAAAATGAGATATACTTAGCAGACCCATGCGTGCTATGACGATGGACAAGATTATTAGTGTGACGTATACATGCATGATACTACATTATATGATCTTAAAGGACGACATGCATGCATTCTCATCGGTTCACATCAGGAATCAGTTGTCGACCCGTTTTTTACCATACAATTCTTCGAGAGTTGATGGATCAAGATACGCATTTTTTACTTAGAAATGATCTTGTGGTCCATCTTGTAGCTCCAAATCTAGCGTACCTCGAGGAAGAAAACGAGGAGTGGTTTGTTTTTTATTGTTTTTTCAGTTATCTTTTTTTATTACTTTGCTTTGAATTATGTACATTATTTCAATGAAGTTTAATTTTTATCTAACATTTAATTTTTTAAAATTAAAAAAATGGGTTATAGTATTGGTAGGCACTACCAATTTTTTGTGACAAATTGGTCACTTGAAAGAAAATTGACATAGGGACATTTGGTTGGTTGGGGCATGGATATTATCCTTGAGTGTCCTTCCTCCCTAATAGGTAAAATATTAAAATCCCTAGGTACCTATACAGGTTTTTGTTTTATGGTTTTCAATAAATATAAAACACGTCTTGATTGTTATGCCGAGTTCTAATATCATATCGATACTATAATGAACTGAATTGATACTAATCGAAAGTTTGTTGACAAATGAGAGAGGAATCTCACTAGTTTATATTAGTTATCAACTCAATATGTATTACTGAAAAAGCATAAAAATCCAATAAAACATGATCGAGAAATTACAAAAAACTTACTCTATTTTTTATTGCTTTAAAACAAGCTATATTATTAACAAGAGTTGAGGGTTAAGAAAACCAATCTTAACAATAAAGGTTAAGATCCATGGCTTTATAGCCTAGTGCTATTTTGAGTGTGAGATAAGAATTTAGACCAATAGGTTCCGGGTTTAAATCCAACATGAGGGTTTTTCTTATATTCATTGGGTTTTCTTCTAAATTAGTGTATAGGCATTATGCTTGTGAAAGTTTGTGTTATTAGATGTTTCCGTTGACAACATAATAATACTCCAATAATCCGAATTTGCAGTTAAAAGAAAACGTTAAGAAAAGTGGAATAAAAAATCGGTACAAGGACAAAATACGTAACAGCCCATTTACAGCTTTCTAGGAAGAATGAGACGAAAATACCCTTGTTGGGTAAGGATAGGGGCATTTTGGACAAAAGCTGGGCGGAAAATACTGCTAAAAAAGGAAAAGTGACCGCTATATGGATAAGCACTGTTCACAGCTGGAGTACAATGTATGCTTTCTGGAGTACGCTTGAAACGGGTCGGAACATAAATGCAACCATGAGACAGTATCCAAGGCTCCAATCCACGCAGTTACACGTGCACTTTTTTAAACTATTGTGAACGTTGAATATTTTTTTTTAAAGAAAAAGTAATTTCAGTTTTAAACATTTTTCAAACAGTATGAACATTTTTATATATATTCAGAAAAAAGTTAGTATTAAATGACCTAAATATAAAATAATGACGTTGCTTAATGTTTAGTGCTTATGTTTTAAAGTTATTCAGATTTAAATAAAACAGTATTTTGTATATATTGTTTAGTAAACTTTTTCCTACTGATACAACACAATAAATTTAATGGCATCTTTTAAATCTAAAATAGCTTTAAAAACTCGTTACAACTATATAGGAGTGGTATTTAGTATCCAAAATCCGGTATCTCGTTTTATATCAACTATAATTATTAAAAAAATTTATAACGTCATTCGATTCTAATTTTTGAGATTGATTTTATGTCCTGTATAAGCTTCAAAACATCAGAAATATAGATTGTGACTTTTTTAATTAACTACAAATATAAACTAAAGTAGAATATAATCAAAAAAAATTATAAGAGAAAAAAACGAAAATAGTAAATACCAAAACCGTAATTTTAAAACGTAATTATACACTTAAACTAGAAAATAAAAATACTAATTTAATGAATAAAATATAAAGTTGAAGGAGCGTAAAAACTTGAATTTTCGTTGCCCTCATAAAAACCCAAAAACCGTGTGGGAGCAGTTACAGCTGTAGGTTCTTCTTGCCTGCTAAGCAACATGCTGTTTATTAAACCCATTTATTTCTTATTAATTAATATTATATATATTTTTTCAACGTAAAAAATCCGAAGTTCTGTCTGTATATAAATTACCCATTCCCCCTGCAGTTTTCACAACACCTCCAACCTCACTTCATCTTCAACCTTCAATTTCTCCAAAACCGTCACAAAAATGGCCTTCACTCATCTTCTACTTCGCCTCCTCTTCATATTTTCCATCTTCAACCTCTCACTCGGAGCGAGACGACTCACTGAGTTAGTTCAAGACTCATCCAACCTCCTCCACTACCACAACGGCCTCCTCCTCACCGGAAAAATCTCCGTCAACTTCATCTGGTACGGTTCATTCAAACCGTCACAAAAAGCCATCGTCTCCGACTTCATCTCTTCTCTCTCTACCAAATCTTCTGTGGAACCATCCGTCGCCACCTGGTGGAAAACCACCGAGAAATACCACACCAAATCCACCCCTTCCCTCTCCCTTAGACTCGGCAAACATATATCCGACGAATCGTACTCCCTCGGAAAGTCGTTGGCTGACGAACATCTCGTCCAGCTGGCTTCCCGAGGGGAGTCGTATGACGCTGTTAACGTTGTCTTAACCGCATCAGACGTGGCAGTTGATGGTTTCTGCTCTAGCAGATGCGGGTCCCACGGATCTGCATCTGGTTCCAAAATGGGACATATTAAGGGAAAGAATTACAAGTTTGCCTACATCTGGGTTGGCAACTCGGAGACCCAGTGCCCGGGTCAATGCGCGTGGCCGTTTCACCAGCCAATATACGGGCCCCAGGCTGCACCACTCGTCGCACCCAACAACGATGTGGGTATGGATGGGTTGGTGATTAACCTGGGTGGTTTGTTAGCTGGTACGGCCACGAACCCGTTTGGAAACGGGTATTATCAGGGGGATGCGGATGCACCATTAGAGGCTGCATCTGCGTGTCCAGGGGTGTATGCGAAAGGGGCGTATCCTGGATACGCTGGGGACTTGTTGGTGGACTCGACTACGGGTGCAAGTTATAATGCGCATGGTACAAATGGAAGAAAGTATCTCCTTCCTGCTTTGTATGATCCGTCTACTTCAAAGTGCTCCACATTGGTTTAGATAGAAAATTATAGAATAGGTAGCATAGAAATTGTATCTATGTTATAACTCATTCATTGATTGTATTCTTTTATTTCTTCCTATTGTTATTAATATAAAGCATTTGAATCTCAAAATATTTCTACATACAGCTGTTAGTTTCATCTAAAGTAAGCCAAAAAAATATAAATGAAAACAAATGTAACGCATATATATATGTACACATAACAGAAAAAATCAAGGAATACTGAGCACTTATGTTAAAAGATCCGGATGCTGACTTGAAGAAACATCCGTAAGTGTCTAGAGATACGGATGAACAACTTCATTCGTACGTAGTAGACGCTAATAAAGTTAATGTTTAATAATGTAGCGTTTAGTATAAACCTATACAAACAAGCAAGAAAAATATGTCTACACTGGTCATCAGGAACACCATTGGTTATAATTAGTTCAGATTTTGTTTACAAAGAAAGTGAAGGATGAAACAAAACAAAATTAAGGTAAACATATAATCCTAGTATGCTACCCATGTCTGTTATTAAGTTAAGGATCGAGTGATTCTAAGTTAGGATTTGACGAGCGTCCAATACGGGTGACTCTTTGTAAAAATCCATCGATCACTTCTTCCTTTTGCTCGTAAACGTAGAAGACAACGAAGGCGAATGGAAGAACTGAAACAACAATAGCAAATTGGTTGTAGTGATACAATGCTTGCATCGTCTCCTGGTTCTTCTATGGTGTTTAAGGTTTAGAACTCAAATTCAAAACCAGAGATGACACATTCGACGAGCATAGTCACATATATGTCGATTTGGGTCATGTCTTATATCAAACAAATATCTTTGAATGTTTTAGGTAAAAAGGTAATATGCTAAACATGCCCGGAATCCTTCATAGTCCATCTTTAATGCATATAAATTTATAAATTGTTGGGCATATAAAAAACTAGAGTAAAGTGCCATTTTGGTTCCTGAGGTTTGGCCAGTTTTGACACTTTAGTTCAAATCTCAACTTTTTTGCATTTGGGTCCCTGTGGTTTCAGTTTTGTTGCCATTTTGATCCAAAACTGAAATCAGCTCAAATTCCCAAATTAAATCCCGATATTTTGTCATTTTGCTCAGGGGCATTTTGATCATTTTCAAAAAACTTGTCTCTTTCCTCTCTCTCTATTTGCGTATTATCACCAACACACACACATCCTCTCTCTCTTCACCTTCTCTCACACACATAAACACAGATTTGCATCTGATCTGCATTTGAATCGCCTCAAAAGTGTGCCGGAAATGAGTGTTGGACGAATTAATTAATTATAATATCTTTATTAGAGAGGTAAATGCTATAAAAAGTAACTAAACTAATAATTGTTAAACTTAGCTAATCTAAAAGTAAGGTTTATTCAAGACTAAATAAGGTGTTTACTTATGCATGACTTCTTTTATCTTTGAGATGTATATGTGCAACATGTTTGTATGCATCCTTAACGAAGATCAAACCTTAGGATGTTTAGGATTACTTGAAGTTGAACCCCTAAAGCTAGGTTACCTAAACCCTATGAAACACTAAGTTTCCGTGTTAAGCTCTCCCTTTGAAACCACTGTTTACCTGGTATTATCAATCCTTGTATCAAGCACGCATGAAATGAATTAGACAATGTCAAGTTTGAACTTGACTCGATGTCTTGACGAGCCTATGATGCAAGCTCGAGATTAAAAAATATCTAATAGACATAACACACAAATTTGAGCTCCATTTGAGATCTTGATGATGTTTGCCTTAGATGACGTTTATTCGTATTCGAGTCCAAGTAACTTAATAGAAACTTTTACTATTCGTTATTTTAGGGGCCCTGTGGTTTGAGAAATCTTTTTGAAGAACCTGATCAATTGTTTTAAGTGTTCCAAATAAAAATTTCATGTGAACAAGAAGGTTCTTAAGTCAATTTCTGACTTGATATTCTCCGCTAACCCTATCGCTACCATTAATCAAGAGATATCATCTTGGTTTGATTTCGACGTTTGATTGGGTTCTTTTTCATCTTCAAAGTCAATTGCAACCATAGCGTTCGATTTGTGCTTTGCTTAGGGGGTGCACAGGCACCTCCTCAACTTGGGTTTTAACTATACAATAGTTCATAAATATGAGGAAAAAACGAGACAGACCCCTTCAGAAAATATACAGGCACCATCGGGAAAAAATCCAACGCACCCAACAAGAATTTGATCCTCTGTGGGCGAACGTTTTTTCCGTTCGGTGACTAAAGGCTCTTAAACTTAGAGATGTGGATGAAGAGGGTAAATGGTGTTTTTTTAAATCAAAACATTATATTATTTTATTTAATAGATACATTTGACTTTCTTTGAACTCGGATACACTTTAGCCACTAGCTCCTAATTTACGCATCCAACTTTATTTTATTTACTGATTTACTTTTATATTATAATTTTTTAACTTGTAAATCGTGATCCTTTAATAATTTTATTTGTTTGTTGTTGAAACAAATATTTTAGATTTCAACGAGTACATGTGATTTGAGTTATTTTTTAGTTTAGTCTAAAGATTTTATTTTTTGTCTATTGATTCAAAAAAGTTTTATCGTTGGCATTTTGGTTCACTGGGTTATTCATCCATTTTTCTAGTTAACAAAATAAAGCCTAATACTTTTACAACTTTAGTCATTTTTCTCAAATTATTCACACCTAAACCCAAGCCTGCATTACAACCTTGTACAGACCTCTCGGTGTTTATTTCTATTAGGTCAATCGGTTGAGGATTGATCACTTGTCAAACTTATGATATTTGTTTGGTTTGTCTCGACTCGAGTGTTCCATGTTGATATAATCATCGACCGAGTGCTGAGCGAACAATCTTGTGACGTGTGTGATTATATATAAAATAAAATTTGAAGTAAGCTTATTATGTCTTTATGTTTCTTCTAATGCATAAATCAAAACGAAAAATGGTTGGAAGCAAGTAAAAGATTTTCAAACGTTTGAGATCTGAACCCACGGATTACACCTCTCTTCTACCAATTTCGTTTGGGTATATGTTGAAGCAAAATTTTGAGTGCTTGAGTACAAACAAACATTTAAGTGTGAGGATATTCTATATGCATATAATTATACATGTTTTTCGTTTCATGTTAAACAAACTTTTTAATGGCTTTCTTGAAAATATAAATGAAACAGGTACAGGCCATATGAAGATCCTGTGAGATCTTGTACTTGACACGGGACGTGCCAGGTAGGCATGGACCATGCCCGATCGCCCAATTCAGCCTATAAATTGAAGCTTGTCACATCCATTTTTCTTGCTCAATTATTTCCTTTCCTCTATATTGTACTGTAATTCTACCCCTTCTACATTGGTTTTGTAAACCTAATATTGTAAAAACAAATCTAATTAATTTTCAATCTTGTGACAATTTATAAAAATCAATTAAGTTTGTTAAGGTATATCTTCAATGCCATAAGTGGCTAAAGTTCTTGTTGTCACTTGGAGGGAAACGATCCTTTGATGGGTAATTAACGAAATGGGTTATGGATAAACTTACGGTGCAGGAATTAGATTTTTTACCGAAATACCGGTATTGTATCGATACCATACTGAGACGTACCATTCGATCATAAACAATATAAGTATTAGATTTTTCGAATTCCGGTATCAGTAAATAATTGTATAAGTACTGGTATTTTTAGATAAAAAACCGATATTAATACCAAATTTTACCAAGTAATTCCAAAGGTTCTTTGTTTCAACCATTTAATTAATTTATCTTCTCATATAATTCATAATCTGATACCGAATTATGACTATTTTTTTTTATCAGTGTTCCCCTTTAAACCTTTTTGTATTTGTATTTGGTATATTTGCAAGAGTTATCATCCACAAATTTGTTCTAATTGTTTGAAAATGGATTTCCAAATGTCTTTCGAGAATATCATAACTAATTATTTGCGGATGTAGCAGATTGTGGCTTTTCATAACTAATTATTTGAGGCTTTTCAAAGTCTATCGACACATTTTTTTTATTAACTTATTACTGTTTTTAATGTTTTTAATGGATTATGAGAAATTCAAAAAACAATCATTTGTGATAATTCTTAGATCTTGATAATTAGTATCATAATTAAAACTTCTTTGTAATACAATTGTTCGTATTTATTGGTTATGGAGATTAGGTAAACAATGAAAACGCTAAAGCGGTATAAACGTGGTAAAATACCGAAAATTGGTACTGAACTGATATATTTGGTATGGTGTTCGGTATCTATTTTTTCTCAATTTCGGTATCAGTACCCTATGATACCAGTATGATACTGAGCACATCCCTATTACGATGTGCGTGTGGGAATGACTTTAAGTACTAATTAATATATTGAAAGTGAGTTTTCCAAGTAATTAAAAACAAATCATCAACTTTGTGTTTGTTGAATCAAACATTCATGTTTTCTACGGCTATATAGCAATAACATGTTGATTGCTTGAAAGAGGGTTAGAGAGTATACTTCATGACTTTGGGTTTGGTAATTCTTGCATTAGCGTGGTGGCAAAATCTAAGTGCTAAGGACTTGATTTATTCCAATCTTCACTACTTGTTGGACCTACAAAAAAAACATATGATGTCCAAAAGCCAAAGCATGATCATTTGATCAAGAAATAAACAAGAGCTTGAACCGAATTCTCCCCATAGGTAGTGAATTTTGAACACCTAATCAGAACATCTGTTGAAGACAAGCGAACATTTGATCAAAGCCTTGGAATTGTTGTTTAAGAAGAAACAAGATCTGTTGAAAGCTAAAGTTTGTTGAACTTGAAGAGCAAAGGTCTGATTAAGAAGACCAAACATCTGTCTAGCCAAATAGATATTTGGAATTAAAGCAACAGAGGATAGCTCTAACAATGGTTTCTCAATATACCAGTACTTGTTTTGTATCATAGTTTAGTTTAGTTAGATCAGATGTTAGATTTGCACAGAGGATAGCTCTAACAATGGTTTCCCGATATAACAGTACTTGTTTTGTATCAGAGTTTAGTTTAGTGAGATCAGATGTTAGATTTGCATAGATATTTGCTACATCTGTGGAATCTTAATAGTTAGGAATGTTAGATGTCATTATCAGGGTGTTGTCATCCAATCACGAACAAAGCTTTTGTACTTAGTATAAATAGATCTCACCTATTAGAGATCTATTCTATCACTAAACACCATGTTTTCTTTTGTACTAACAAAACTATTAAGTGATCGACTGAGGAGGAGTCTATAGAGTCAATCTCTTGTAAAACATTTGTAATCATTTGGATTTTTAATGAATAACAATTGTTGATGATGACTTCTCATTTATGATATTTGTCTTTTGTTATACAATTCAATATTGTGTTGATCTTAACTGTTTTATAATCACAAACCTTGTAAACTCGGACCTAACAATTGGTATCAGAGCTTGGTCATGTTAAAATTGATTTCACAATCAATTTAAGATACATAGATCAGCTCAACAAAGATCCAATATTGTTTGTATAAAACTCAACCATTTGACTCAATAATGCTCTTTTCTTAAACATTATGATGTCAATCAAAATAAGTCAAGAAAGAAAATAAGTTTCGAAAGGGATGATGGCCATGTCACCAGGGATCAACCATCATTTCCCAAAAGAGTTGAGTCTTGTCAATCATCTGTCACACAAAACTTGAACCGATACCCTACACAAAGGAATGGTCAAGTATTTGTTACTCCACACACACTTCCACGAGACTATGGGCAACCACCATGTAACAGGGTACCACATAGGTATGAAGAACCTGCGTAAATGCCCCAAAAGCCAAGAGTAAATAGTCACCCTCATGGGTATAATCATCTCATTGGGAATGGTCAACCAACAATTGACCCAATTGTGAAAGCACTTGCGGAAGGTCAGAAACAACTGTTAGAGATAGTACAAAAACTTTTTGTGAAAAATGACCAATCCCAAGGAGCGGATGCAGTGGTTGAGACCTCCAAGTACAAAGCAGATAATGCTTTGGATCATCTGCAAAATTGACCCATTCACCACTGTCTGCAGGGAACATCTGTTGGAAATTTGAAAGTGTAAACAAATGATACCCTAAGATATATATCTATTCTATTAATAAAAGAAATAAAATGTTTCAAAAAATGCACCAAAAAGTTCTTTGCAACATTAATATGTTGTTTTCAAAACAAGAAAAATCAAAATTGCAGTTTTTAAAACCAAGAAAAGATTGATAAAATCAACAAAAACAAAACTTTGTTTAAAAAGAGTGTAATATCTATTTAAGTAGTTCAAAACAATGTTTAACCTTGGTTAACCACTGTTTAAGATAAAAGAAGCACTGATTCACCATCCACTATTTGACTTTAAAAGTCAAACAGATCCACAGTTCAAAACTTACCACTGTTTCACTTCAAAACTCTATTTAACCCAACAAAGGTTTCAAACATGGTTCTATCCATTTCAGTTGGTTATTCAAACATATTTTGAGCACAAAAGAGGTTTCAAATAGATATTTGAAAACATACCTTATCTTCCTTTTCAAAGGGTTTCCTTAAAAGGACCCACGTTCTAAACAAAGGTTTGGCATAACTGGCCACGTAGACTAAAAAGGTAATCGTTGGCCACGCTGGCATCCCTGTTCCATTAACCATATAAAAACCCTCTTCCAGCAAAGTTTTTACTTAACCAAAACTTATCAAAATCAAAGCATTTCAAAAAAGGAAAACCTCTTATTTGCTTCTAACAAACTTTGCTTAATCAAAAGATTTTCAAAAGATTTGACTAAATCTTACCATGGTTCTCGAATTGAAGTCCTCCCATAATTACATGCCGTATCTTGTAAAACACAACAAGAATATGGTCTTCAACACCATCATTGACATCATCACTTCATCCGAATATATCCATGTTCTTACTACAAACGCCCCCATCTATTAATCCCCTTTCAGGGAATTTTGGGCAAATGCAAAAATTTTGTTTCAAAATTGTTGATGCACTTTATGGCCTCTCACTGTGCGAATAGGCTAGAAAGAGTGTGTATTGAATATTGTATAGATTAGATACGAACACACGGCCCAAGTGCGAACGAGTACTGGCTCGTACGAGTGACATGTGCCTCGTATGAGTGACAGTGTGCCTCGTACGAGTGACTTTGTTACTTGTATGAGTGATAACATCTCACTCATACGAATGACCCTTGGTACGAGTGATAACATGCTCACCTCGCACGAGCTGTCATGTCTATATATAGGTGTTGTGTGTTCATTGTTTGTAAGTTTTGGAAGTTCCCATAGGGGAAACGCTGGCGGATTCTCTCCAGGAACTCCGCCAGCCAGTCAAGATGTATACTCTTTCGGTATGAATGAATGAATGAAAAGCTTCCACTAATTCTGTGCCTACTCCATGTCTATTTCATTCTGCCGAATCTGTACTATCCCCAAAACCTCCGTTTAGAAACGCCGCCGCCCACAGACCACAACTGTTATCAGTGCTACGATACTGATTCATTCAATCTAATAGTTGATGAACCACCTACGCTCATGAATTTTGGACGTATGAGGGGTTTTAGACGTAAAACATCAAATAATCACACAATCCATGGACATAATGTAAACTGAAACCATAGGATTGTTAGAAACTGATTTTTGACCAGATCTGTGCAAAAATCATGTCAAAGTTCGAAGAAATGAAGATTATGGATCGAAAAGACGTTATCAGTTTCGTTCGTATGAGCGGGCTATGGCTCGTAAGAGTGACACTTTGTTACTCGTACGAAGCATCACTCGTACGAAGCACCACTCGTACGGAGTGGTGACCAAAAAAAGTCATTTTTGATTGTATTGACGAGACAAGTGTCCAAAAAAAATTTGGTGATTACAAATTTTTTCAAGATTTTAATGTCTAATTCGGGCTGTTCGGAGACACCGTCTAGAGCTTCAATGTATAGATTTAATGATACGATCACAATAGGAAGAAGATTTTGGGGTAGTCACTGATACCTGCGCAAAACGTTGATCATCTGGTGTAGTGACTATTAATGAGCCTTAACGTTAAGTCAGCATTTGATCAAAACTGCAATTTTGGGAATTTTTTCGTAGAATTTGAGTACCATATGCTGTAGTCGCGCCATAATCGTCATTCATATAAGAAATCAAGACGTCAGAATTTGCAAATATGAGAGGGAATAAAATTTTTTCACGTATATGTTAAAATTCCGGCATTTATGAAATTCGTGATGCTGCAACAGTATCCGGGTAGTTCAGACTGCAGATTATCTGGGAATCACAGAGGATCGAAGATTTATTAGAGATGAGATAACATTTAAGTCTATTCATGAAATAGACTATAAATTCAGAATGTGTGATCAAAGAATGTTCAGAATTTTCAGATCATGTTAAAGATTGATGCTCAAGGGCTAACTATCTGATCCACAATGTGGAATCAGAAGCACATACGACTGCCTATCATTAACTCTGCATTGCAATGAACTGTTTTTCAGACTAACCGCCAGAAAACACGGATGTCTTGTAGTTTCAGATGCCCCATTCCAGCGGAGATAGCTATATATCTGTTATTGTGACTAAAAGGGAAGAATGTGATCCTGATTACCGAAGAATGTTTCTCAGATTCGATGTGTTACCAGATAGTTTGTTTCCGATGATTTGCTGATTGAGAAGATTTTGCGGATATTTATTGGTTTGAAGTTTTTCGGTGTGGTATTTTAAAGTTTTTATCAACTGCCGGTTGGGTTTGGAAGATCAGAGGATCGAGCATCAGGGGAGTGCGCTAAACCGAACGCGAATATGATTGACGTCGAAATGGAGAAGCTGCATTGTTTAATTTCAAGTTGGTGAGTATTCGAGAAAATTTGTAGATCAAGCAAATCAGAGGGGGTCTTGGACCGTGCAAACAACGACTTGAAGATCAATTTCTGGAGAAAATTATTTCAGGGGGAATGTCACTTAACGTAGATAATACAAACCCGGATCTTCAATCAATGGGGAATTACGACGTCAACAGATACCCGATTGAAGCTGCAGAATATTCAAACACAGCTCTCAGATTTCAAGTTCAAGCTTCGACAGTGACGTCCAATGGGGAAATTGTTGATGCACTTTATGACCGTCACTGTGCGAATAGGCTAGAAAGAGTGTGTATTGTATATTGTATAGATTAGATACGAACACACAGCCTAAGTGTGAACGAGTACTGGCTCGTACGAGTGCTATGTGCCTCGTACGAGTGACAGTGTGCCTCGTACGAGTGAGTTTTTTACTCATACGAGTGATAACATCTCACTCGTACGAATGACCCTTCGTACGAGTGACAACATGCTCGCTTCGCACGAGCTGTCATGTTTATATATAGGTGTTGTATGTTCATTGTTTGTAAGTTTTGGAAGTTCCCTTAGGGGAAACACTGGCGGATTCTCTCTAGGAACTCCGCCAGCCAGTCAAGATGTATACTCTTTCAGTATGAATGAATGAATGAAAAGATTCCACTTATTCTCTGCCTACTCCATGTCTATTTCGTTATGCCGAATCTGTACTCTCCCCAAAACCTCTGTCTAGAACCGCTGCGCCGCCCTGGACCACAACTAGTATCCGAGCTGCTCTGATACCATTTGTTGGTGCATAATGTTTATTGCCTAAGTCTAGGATATGTTGTTTATGTATATAGGGCTTAGAACATCTGTTTTTAAATGTTTAATGTATGTTCTATTTGATTTGTAACTGACTCGTACGAGTGAGACACATGACTCGAACGAGTGACTCTCTGTCACTCGTATGAGGCAACCCCTCACACAAGTCACACTCTGTTGCACACTCTCCTGTGCGAGTCATGTCGACCTATAAATAGAGGAGTGTTGTATCAGAGTTACGAATCCTGTTGGTGTGGCGAAGCCCTGCTGAATTGTTCACTTGCATTGTACTTGTTCACGTCAATCAATATATTCAAGGCATTTAAACAGTAGATGTCACTTGTCTATTTGTCAACCTCACTAACAATGAATTCTGCCTCTGTTAGTTGAGACAGATCAGTCTGGTGCTCATCGAAGGAGAGCCGATCCCCAAAACCTAACCTGTACTATCCCCAAAACCTCCATCTAGAACAGCCGCCGCTACCATTTGTTGGTGCATAATGTGTATTTCCTACGTCTAGGATATGTTGTTTATGTATATAGGGCTTAGAACGTCAGTTGGCAAATGTTTAATGTATGTTTTATTTGATTTGTAACTGACTTGTACGAGTGAGACACATGACTCGAACGAGTGACTCTCTGTCACTCATACGAGGCAACCACTCGCACGAGTCACACTCTGTTGCACACTCTCCTGTGCGAGTCATGTCAACCTATAAATAGAGGAGTATTGTATCAGAGTTACGAATCCTGTTGGTGTGGCGAAGCCTTGCTGAATTGTTCACTTGCATTGTACTTGTTAACGTCAATCAATATATTCAAGGCATTTAAACAGTAGATCTCACTTGTCTGTTTGTCAACCTCACTAACAATGAATTCTGCCTCTGTTTGTTGAGACAGATCGGTCCGGTGCTCATCGGAGGAGAGCCGATCCCCAAAACCTAATCTGTACTATCCCCAAAACCTCCGTCTAGAACAGCCGCCGCTACCATTTGTTGGTGCATAATGTGTATTGCCTACGTCTAGGATATGTTGTTTATGTATATAGGGCTTAGAACGTCAGTTGGCAAATGTTTAATGTATGTTTTATTTGATTTGTAACTGATTTGTACGAGTGAGACACATGACTCGTACGAGTGACTCTCTGTTACTCGTGTGATATCCCGGGTTTTTCGGATAACTTACACGTGACACTTGTCGAATAAAGTATATGTTATGTGTATGAACGTGTACGAATTAAAGGAATACGTGATAAGTATTTGTATGATTGTTTTAGTGATAAAATAATTACAGTAGATATGTATACGAATGGAACCGAAACCGCAAGCACAAACCGAGATCAAACCTTAAACCCAAACCTATCTCGGCTGCAAGATCAAGCCGCAAACCCTTTGTGAACAACTCAAATCATTCTCGGTCGATATCAAGCCCAAGACCGCAAACTTATTTTGTTTAAAACCAAACCAAACCAACTCAAACTAATCGGCCACATGATCAAACCCAAACTAACCCACCCTAGTCCCTCGGCCGCGAATCCAGGATCAAACCGTAACCTTTATCCCCTTTTGCACCTATATAAACAAACCCCATGCATGTTTCATTCACATACACAAAACCCTAAACATAAACTGCCGTCGGCAGCCTTACTCTCATCCCTCTTGATCGCGAACATCTTCTCTCCTTCAGCATCTCGATCTGATCAGCTTTGTTCAATTTCCTGGTCGCTAACAGCTGGTCCCTTTCAACCTCGGTCGCAACAGCTTTCCTGTTCTTTTCTTCCGGTCGCAGCAGCAACCATTGCCATCTTCAGTCTCGGTCGCAACTATCCAGGATCACCGGTTCCTTAACATACTCACGGTTCGATTACCTTATCATTAAAAGTCTAGAATTTATCATATGTTTCTAGATCGTAGTCGGGTATATGTGTACTGATTTTGTTGTTCTCGGATTTGCATGATTGAATGAGATGGATGATTGTATTGTTTCGGATGTATATATATCTGCTTGAACGAATTGATCAGCTTGTTTTCGGACTATATGTGCTTACAAGTAGTCTGCTGAATTGACTGTATGTATACGCATGATTGTTTTCGGATATTAGATGTATTATATGTAATCGGCTGAATTAATCATTGTTGATATGCATGTATACTTGTTTGCGGATCTCATGAGGTTGCAAGTGTGTTTTGTTATAATAACTAGAAGTTATTGAGTAGGGTTTGCATGGATAGGTTATTAGTATTAATCTATGAGTAGAAATCAGTTTTTAATCACCTAGGTTAACCATATGAACGAATTGTGCGAATTAATGGTAACAGTAATGCTGAAACAGTCTGCTGAATAATAGTTACAGCCGACTTCATCTGGCTGTAACTCGGTCGTTAGTTGTCGAAAAACGGATTTTCTGATGTCTAGAACTTAGAGATTTGAATAAGGAATCTAATGGCGCTGGATTCATAATTTTCTGAAGTCGTTTGATATTTTTAAAGGGCTAAACAAGTTCAGTAACTAAAGCTGTGAAAAATTCTGAAATTTTGTTGGTTGTTTATCAAGCTAGATTTTAAAATCAGTAGAGAGTTGAGTCATAATTTTTGTACAGAAACTAGGTATAGAAATTTCCGGGCAACTCCAACTGGAATTTTGTTAATCGGACGATCAGTGATTTTTAAATAAATTCTTCCGTGGACTGCAGTCAGAAAGCGGTAAATCTGACTGCAGCTTAATGAATTAATATTTATGGTTAATTGGTAAAGATTTAGGACTTGGAAAAATTATATAAATTTCTATGGTATAAATGTCACCTACTGTAAAAATATGGGAATTTTTGGAATGCTAGAACTATTTTAAAAAATCCTAGAAAACAGCTGAACAATTGAGTGTTGAGCAGAAAGCTGATAACTTGTGATTTTATGCATTAAAGTGTTGCATGGATTTGGAATATGTTCATGATAAGTTGTTTGATTACTATGATCACATGAGAATACTTGCATGCATGTTTGAGTGTTAGAGATGTTGTTTGTGTGTATCAATTTGTGAGTAAATTGCGTGTGGAATTTGTATTGGTGTGATTTCACACTGACGTGTAATTAATTGGTTTGTTAGGACGCAACTAGCGGTCCCATCTCTTATAACATCTTTACTACACTAACCGAGCAAATAAAGGTGAGTTCACGGCCCATAACTATACGGTAACTAAGTTAATGTTAATGTAATGTTATGGTCACTAAGCAGCTTTATCACTTAAGTCCTCGACAATCTCCTCGGATCGTTAGTATTTGGGTTAAATAGCGGGGGAATTATAAGTAGTACTACTGGGCCCGACAAGCCCCATCCGAGCTAGTCGCGCTAGCCGACCTGGTATGGTCAACGGGTGAATAATTGGCCTAACACCGCCATGGTCATGTGATAGGCCTGGCAAAACAGAGGCACAACAGTCAGCTTCGATCGCGAACTCTTACGTGACATGACTTTAGGCTAGCTACCTATATACATTAATATTGAACTTAATTACGAATCAACTTAATATTCCGGGTTTGGAATATTGGAAACATCAACTTATTATCCCGGGTTGGGGATAATGGAATTAACAACTTAATATTCCGGGATGGGAATATTTGAAGCAACAACTTATTATTCCGGGGTTGGAATAATGGAACTGATACGTTATCCCGGGTTGGGGATAACGGAGTAATCAAACTATAACCGAACAAACGAATTTATGAAAACCTGTGAACTCACTCATCTTAAATGTTGACACTTGTTTCTTTACATGTTTCTCAGGACGCTAGGAGCTCTAGGTGCACGCACATGCATTGAACAAGACATCATTATCGAGTCATATTTATTAATATTGTTTTGGGATTTTTCATTTGTTTTGGCGTTTGTGTTGGCGCCCGCATCACTACTTATTTAAGCTTCCGCTCAAACTTAAAAATAATGCTCTGCTAAATATTGGTAATTGATATAAAATCTACAATGAACGATTTTGGAAAACGTTATCAAACCATGTAGAGTCGTTCGACGTACTAGTGTTTCAGATTCTGGTTTGTTCACACGCCTCGCGGTAAAACTCCGCAATTGGAAATTGAGGGTGTGACAGATTGGTATCAGAGCCACTAGCTATAGAGAACCAGGTTTGCATTAGAAGTAGACCTAAACTATAGCTGATATCACGACACTAGACTTAGTTTGGCACCGAATTATTATATCTTGTTATGTAATATACTACAACTGTGTTTGGTAGGTTATGCCTTCATAATAAGAAGTGAAAACAACTCATAACTAACTACACGACCTAACAGGCAATGTCATCATCCTCATCGTCATCATCATCCGACAGACTTACGCCACCAAGAGCACTAGGAAAGGCACCAATGGTGGAACCCATACTACCTTATGGCGTAGAGACACGCTCAGCGGCGAGGAAAAGGCTCGCTCTGGGAGAGGAGTCGTCGTTACGCCCAACTATTGTTATACCGGTTGAACCGGTTAATCCTGTAGAAATAGGAATTGACATGCTTAGAATCCTGGTACATACACAACAGAAACAGTTAGAAAGAATGCAGAAAACCATCCTAGCACAAGGATGGATGATCCGACACCTTACCGGAAAGACCGACTCGCTCGAGGAAGAGCATCGTACGAGTAAGATAGCTCGTAACACCATAGCCAGAGATCTGCGTGCTGAGCAGATAAGAGCTGACTGGCTTGAGGACAGAGTCCTGGAGAATAGTTGGAACATTCAGGAACTGCAAAATCAAGCACTTGCACCAGCACAGGCCCCTCCAGTGCCGGTAGAGGAGGATCCAGAAGAGGATCCAGAGGAGGATCCTGAAGAGGATCCGGAGGAGGACCCAGCTGAAGAAGCTGGAAATGCCGCACAGGATGACGGCAACGACAGTGACGTGGGAAATGGAGACGTAGATGACTGACACATCTCGTTTATATTATTTGTTTTCCTTTAGTTTATTTATTTTCCCACTTGCGTTTAAACTTGAGACTTGATAGTGAATTCGTATGTATGATTTGCATTTTTGTAAGACGTTGAAATTTCAGTTAATCAAGTATTTCTTTTGATCATTTAACATATTGAGTTGACATAACTTACTAATTATTAAAGTACGAAGTAGGATAACTATATTGGATATATAGACTTATCGGGGTGTGTTTGTGTTGTGTTTCGAAGATCTAAATGGCGACTGGAAGACGTGGAAACCTTAACCTGACGCCCGAAGAGCTAGCTGCCATGATCCAGGAGCATGTGAACGCAGCTTTAGCGGGTGTTCAGAACCAGCCAGCAGGTAACCATTATTAAATTTTCGCGTGAGAATCTAATAGTGAGGCTAGTAGAATTCCTTGCTGACTTCCTGTCCTCTGTCAGCAGGAGGGGGCTTTAACCCCTACAAGATGTTCCTTGACGCAAAGCCTAGCAAATTCTCGGGGGCGGAAGGACCCATTGGACTGGTCCGCTGGATCGAAAAATCGGAATCTGTTTTTGAAATGTGCAACTGCCTCGAGGCCAACAAAGTCAAATATGCAGCCTCAAGACTGGAAGATGGGGCACTGACATGGTGGAATGCCCAAGTCCAAACACATGGGCTTATAGCTGCGAATGCAATGGCATGGACTGAGTTCAAGGCCCTGATTAAAGAGGAGTACTGTCCACGAGACAGAGTGCAACAATTGGAGCAAGCTCTATGGAACCACAAGATGGTGGGATCGGAAATTGAAGCTTACACTGCAAAACACCATGACTTGGTATTTCTGTGTCCTGAATTGGCCAACACGGTGGAGAAAAGACTCGAGTTCTATCTCGGGGGTCTGGTTCCGGAAATTCAGGGCATGGTGATGTCTAGTAACCCTGTAACTGAACATCAAGCAATCCGATTGGCTCACAAACTCACCGATAAAGCGGTGGAACAGAAGAAACTGCCAGCACGGGGTACCACTGAAGTCGCCCCAGATAACAAAAGAAAATTTGAAGACTCCACTGTTCGACAGTCTTCGTCATCACATCCGCAGCAAGGGAACCAGAAACGGTTCAATCATTACCATAGTCACCGGGGTCATCAAAATCATCTCGCCAACAACAACAACAACAACAACAACACCCCGAATGCAAGCGGATATGCGGGTCGAAAGCCGCAGTGCAACCGCTATAATCTCCACCATAACGGCCCTTGTGCCGGAAGTCGCTGCCAAAGATGTGGCAAGGTGGGACATGCAGCAAAGGATTGTCGTGGGGAAATCATGTCCCGACAAAATCAGAATCAGCCCCAGGGTCAGCAGCAGGGTATAAACCGGGGATGCTATCAGTGTGGTAGCACTGCTCATTTCAGAAGAGACTGCCCACAGTTGCGCAACAACAACAATAATGGTGGAAACAACCACAACCACAATAACCACAACAACAATAATAAAAACAACAATGGGAACGGTGGCACAGGAGGTGCCAAAGGTCGTGCATTTACATTGGGCCGCGGAGAGGCCAGAAACGACACGAACGTGGTCACCGGTAAGTTTCCCCTTAATGAACATTTTGCTACTGTGCTTTTTGATACGGGTGCGGATAGGAGTTTTATATCTGAGTCTTTTAGGAAGAACCTAAATCTCACGCTTAAACCCTTAGAGACCCCTTATGTGATAGAATTAGCCAATGGTAAATCGGTAGATGTGACCCAAATCGTATCCGGCTGTCAACTCAAACTCGCGGGCCACACTTTTACCATTGATCTGATGACAACTACCCTGGGTAGTTTTGACGTGGTAGTCGGAATGGACTGGCTATCCGACGTCCGGGCTGAAGTTCTCTGCTTCGAAAAGTCTATCCGTATTCCACTCTCGAACGACGAAATCCTGACAGTACAAGGCGATAAGGCAAGCGCCGTCACCAACATCATCTCATACATGCAAGCGCAGAAGTATCTTCGGAAAAAGGATTCCTTCGCTTTACTCGCACTAATTACCGAACAGCCTAAGGACGAGAAACGTATAGAAGACATCCATGTCGTCCGTGGTTTTTCCGATGTATTCCCAGAAGAACTACCTGGTCTTCCACCACATCGACAATTGGAGTTTGAAATCGAATTGGCAAGCAATGCAACTCCTATCGCCAAGGCTCCATACCGCCTAGCTCCAGCCGAGCTGCAGGAGCTGTCTACCCAACTTCAAGAGCTGCTAGAAAAAGGATTTATCCGACCAAGCGTTTCGCCATGGGAGCTCCAGTCCTGTTTGTCAAGAAGAAGGACGGGACTTTCCGCATGTGCATCGACTATAGGGAACTCAACAAGGTTACAGTCAAGAACCGATACCCGTTACCTCGCATCGACGATCTCTTCGACCAACTTCAAGGGTCAAGCTACTACTCCAAGATTGATTTACGGTCTGGTTACCACCAGCTACGCGTCAGGGAGGAGGATATCGCTAAGACGGCATTTCGCACTCGGTATGGCCATTACGAGTTCTTGGTCATGCCATTCGGTCTCACTAACGCACCTGCGGTATTCATGGACCTCATGAACCGCGTGTGTAAACCATACCTCGACAAATTTGTCATCGTGTTCATCGATGACATACTCATCTACTCCAAAAGTGAAGAAGAGCATGCTGAGCATCTACGATTACTGCTAGGATTACTTCAACAGGAAAAGCTATATGCCAAGCTCTCGAAGTGTGATTTCTGGATTCGGGAAGTTCAGTTTCTCGGGCATATCGTGAATGAAAAGGGCATCCACGTAAACCCTGCCAAGATTGAAGCCATCAAAAACTGGGAAGCACCTAAGACACCGACGGAGATCCGCCAATTTTTGGGATTGGCTGGTTACTACAGACGCTTCATCGAGGGATTTTCAAAGATCGCACAACCGCTTACTACCCTCACCCAGAAAGGCATCAAGTATGCTTGGGGTGACAAGCAAGAAGCAGCATTTCAATTGCTGAAGCAGAAACTTTGCAGTGCACCCGTTCTGTCCTTGCCGGAAGGGACAGATGACTTCGTAGTGTATTGTGATGCTTCCATTCAGGGATTGGGATGCGTATTCATGCAACGCGATAAGGTCATCGTGTATGCGTCACGACAGCTGAAGGTTCACGAGAAAAACTACACAACGCATGACCTGGAATTGGGAGCAGTAGTGTTTGCACTTAAGATTTGGAGACACTACCTCTATGGAACGAAGTGCACAATCTTTACTGACCACAAAAGCCTCCAACACATCTTTGATCAGAAGGAGTTGAACATGCGACAGCGTCGCTGGGTCGAACTCTTGAACGATTATGAGTGTGCCATTCGGTATCACCCGGGTAAAGCTAACGTGGTAGCTGATGCCCTCAGTAGGAAGGAACACTTGAAACCTCGTTGTGTACGAGCACTACAACTCACTATTCATTCGGGGCTACCCGATCAAATACGCGACGCCCAGTTAGAAGCAGTTAAGGAGGAAAACATCAAAGCCGAATCAGTGGGAAAAATGGAACGCGATTGGGAAGTAAAGCCCAATGGAGCCCGGTATTTTATGAATCGCATATGGGTACCTCTCTACGGAAACCTTAGAGAGCTAGTCATGGACGAAGCTCACAAATCTCGATACTCTGTCCATCCGGGTTCGGATAAGATGTATCAAGACCTTAAAGCTGCGTATTGGTGGCCCAACATGAAAGCCGATATAGCCACCTACGTGAGTAAATGTTTGACTTGTGCAAAAGTCAAGGTGGAGTACCAAAAGCCATCGGGCTACTCCAACAACCTGAGATCCCAGTGTGGAAATGGGATCAGATCTCAATGGATTTCATCACTAAACTCCCGCGAACCTTGGGTGGTTGCGATACCATCTGGGTGATCGTGGATCGTTTAACTAAGTCCGCACACTTCCTAGCTATTAAAGAAACAGATAAGATGGAGAAGTTGACTCGCATCTACATTAAGGAAGTAGTTTCTCGGCACGGAGTGCCAACGTCCATCATCTCAGACAGAGATGCTCGCTTCACGTCAAACTTCTGGCGGTCACTCCAGAAAGCGTTGGGAACCCGCCTGGATATGAGCACAGCCTATCACCCTCAGACTGATGGTCAAAGTGAAAGGACCATACAGACCTTGGAAGACATGCTTAGGGCATGCGTGGTGGACTTCGGAAATAATTGGGAAATTCACCTGCCTTTAGTAGAATTCTCATATAACAACAGCTATCACACGAGTATTTCGGCAGCACCGTTTGAGGCATTATACGGTCGTAAATGTAGATCACCGGTCTGCTGGGCAGAAGTCGGTGACAGTCAACTCACAGGCCCTGAATTAATACTTGAGGCCACTGAAAAGATTGTACAAATCAGAAACCGCATGGCGGCGGCACGAGATCGACAGAAAAGCTACGCTGATCAACGACGCAAACCGCTCGAATTTCAAGTAGGCGATCGCGTCCTACTAAAGGTGTCACCCTGGAAGGGTGTAATCCGCTTTGGAAAACGGGGCAAACTTAACCCACGGTATGTAGGCCCGTTTGCAATCTTGAAACGTATTGGACCCGTAGCATATCAATTAGACCTTCCTGCCGAACTCAGTAGAGTTCACAACGTATTTCACGTGTCAAATCTGAAGAAGTGTCTATCAGATGAAAATCTAGTTATTCCATTGGATGAGATCCAAGTGGATGAGCAACTGCACTTTGTAGAACAGCCTATCGAGATCATGGATTGTGAGATCAAGACTCGAAGGCACAGCAAGATTCCAATCGTTAAAGTTCGTTGGGACTCTAAGCGTGGACCGGAGTTCACGTGGGAAAGAGAGGATCAAATGAAAAGCAAATACCCACACCTCTTCGCAACTGAGCAGCAAACTAACGATACCACTAACTAAATTTTCGGGACGAAAATTCTTTCAACATGGGGATGATGTGACAACCTGGAAATTTCTCATACTTTCGTGTACTATTGTTGACTAAATTCTTGTGCATGGCACTTGGAAATTTTTGTGTATGACGGGAACTTCTTGTAACGTTGCGTACCATCATTAACGAACTAACTCTTTGTGCGTGTCACTCTAAACATGTACGTTACATGCTAAACCGCGTTTACTCAATTTTCGGGACGAAAATTCTTTCAACATGGGGATAATGTGATATCCCGGGTTTTTCGGATAACTTACACGTGACACTTGTCGAATAAAGTATATGCTATGTGTATGAATGTGTACGAATTAAATGAATACGTGATAAGTATTTGTATGATTGTTTTAGTGATAAAGTAATTACAGTAGATATGTATACGAACGGAACCGAAACCGCAAGCACAAACCGAGATCAAACCTTAAACCCAAACCTATCTCGGCTGCAAGATCAAGCCGCAAACCCTTTGTGAACAACTCAAATCATTCTCGGTCGATATCAAGCCCAAGACCGCAAACTTATTTTGTTTAAAACCAAACCAAACCAACTCAAACTAATCGGTATCAAACCCAAACTAACCCACCCTAGTCCCTCGGCCGCGAATCCAGGATCAAACCGTAACCTTTATCCCCTTTTGCACCTATATAAACAAACCCCATGCATGTTTCATTCACATACACAAAACCCTAAACATAAACTGCCGTCGGCAGCCTTACTCTCATCCCTCTTGATCGCGAACATCTTCTCTCCTTCAGCATCTCGATCTGATCAGCTTTGTTCAATTTCCCGGTCGCTAACAGCTGGTCCCTTTCAACCTCGGTCGCAACAGCTTTCCTGTTCTTTTCTTCCGGTCGCAGCAGCAACCATCGCCATCTTCAGTCTCGGTCGCAACTATCCAGGATCACCGGTTCCTTAACATACTCACGGTTCGATTACCTTATCATTAAAAGTCTAGAATTTATCATATGTTTCTAGATCGTAGTCGGGTATATGTGTACTGATTTTGTTGTTCTCGGATTTGCATGATTGAATGAGATGGATGATTGTATTGTTTCGGATGTATATATATCTGCTTGAACGAATTGATCAGCTTGTTTTCGGACTATATGTGCTTACAAGTAGTCTGCTGACTTGACTGTATGTATACGCATGATTGTTTTCGGATATTAGATGTATTATATGTAATCGGCTGAATTAATCATTGTTGATATGCATGTATACTTGTTTGCGGATCTCATGAGGTTGCAAGTGTGTTTTGTTATAATAACTAGAAGTTATTGAGTAGGGTTTGCATGGATAGGTTATTAGTATTAATCTATGAGTAGAAATCAGTTTTTAATCACCTAGGTTAACCATATGAACGAATTGTGCGAATTAATGGTAACAATAATGCTGAAACAGTCTGCTGAATAATAGTTACAGCCGACTTCATCTGGCTGTAACTCGGTCGTTAGTGGTCGAAAAACGGATTTTCTGATGTCTAGAACGTAGAGATTTGAATAAGGAATCTAATGGCGCTGGATTCATAATTTTCTGAAGTCGTTTGATATTTTTAAAGGGCTAAACAAGTTCAGTAACTAAAGCTGTGAAAAATTCTGAAATTTTGTTGGTTGTTTATCAAGCTAGATTTTAAAATCAGTAGAGAGTTGAGTCATGATTTTTGTACCGCAACTACGTATAGAAATTTCCGGGCAACTCCAACGGGAATTTTGTTAATTGGACGATCAGTGATTTTTAAATAAATTCTTTCGTGGACTGCAGTCAGAAAGCGGTAAATCTGACTGCAGCTTAATGAATTAATATTTATGGTTAATTGGTAAAGATTTAGGACTTGTAAAAATTATATAAATTTCTATGATATAAATGTCACCTACTGTAAAAATAAAAGAATTTTTGGAATGCTAGAACTATTTTATAAAAATCCTAGAAAACAGCTGAATAATTGAGTGTTGAGCAGAAAGCTGATAACTTGTGATTTTATGCATTAAAGTGTTGCATGGATTTGGAATATGTTCATGATAAGTTGTTTGATTACTATGATCACATGAGAATACTTGCATGCATGTTTGAGTGTTAGAGATGTTGTTTGTGTGTATCAATTTGTGAGTAAATTGCGTGTGGAATTTGTATTGGTGTGATTTCACACTGACGTGTAATTAATTGGTTTGTTAGGACGCAACTAGCGGTCCCATCTCTTATAACATCTTTACTACACTAACCGAGCAAATAAAGGTGAGTTCACGGCCCCTAACTTTATCCGGTTTTTAAACAACAGGGGAGAAACATGTATACACTCTCAAACTCAATCTCTTTACGTTATACGAATTTAACGTCACATAACTATACGGTAACTAAGTTAATGTTAATGTAATGTTATGGTCACTAAGCAGCTTTATCACTTAAGTCCTCGACAATCTCCTCGGATCGTTAGTATTTGGGTTAAATAGCGGGGGAATTATAAGTAGTACTACTGGGCCCGACAAGCCCCATCCGAGCTAGTCGCGCTAGCCGACCTGGTATGGTCAACGGGTGAATAATTGGCCTAACACCGCCATGGTCATGTGATAGGCCTGGCAAAACGGAGGCACAACAGTCAGCTTCGATCGCGAACTCTTACGTGACATGACTTTAGGCTAGCTACCTATATACATTAATATTGAACTTAATTACGAATCAACTTAATATTCCGGGTTTGGAATATTGGAAACATCAACTTATTATCCCGGGTTGGGGATAATGGAATTAACAACTTAATATTCCGGGATGGGAATATTGGAAGCAACAACTTATTATTCCGGGGTTGGAATAATGGAACTGATACGTTATCCCGGGTTGGGGATAACGGAGTAATCAAACTATAACCGAACAAACGAATTTATGAAAACCTGTGAACTCACTCATCTTAAATGTTGACACTTGTTTCTTTACATGTTTCTCAGGACGCTAGGAGCTCTAGGTGCACGCACATGCATTGAACAAGACATCATTATCGAGTCATATTTATTAATATTGTTTTGGGATTTTTCATTTGTTTTGGCGTTTGTGTTGGCGCCCGCATCACTACTTATTTAAGCTTCCGCTCAAACTTAAAAATAATGCTCTGCTAAATATTGGTAATTGATATAAAATCTACAATGAACGATTTTGGAAAACGTATTATCAAACCATGTAGAGTCGTTCGACGTACTAGTGTTTCAGATTCTGGTTTGTTCACACGCCTCGCGGTAAAACTCCGCAATTGGAAATTGAGGGTGTGACAACTCGTACGAGGCAACCACTCGCATGAGTCACACTCTGTTACACACTCTCCTGTGCGAGTCATGTCGACCTATAAATAGAGGAGTGTTGTGTGATTGTTACGAATCCTGTTGGTGTGGCGAAGTCCTGTTGAATTGTGTACTTGTATTGTACTTGTTCACGTCAATCAATATATTCAAGGCATTTAAGTAGTAGATCTCACTTGTCTGTTTGTCAACCTCACTAACAATGAATTCCGCGTCTGTTAGTTGAGTCAGATCGGTCCAGTGCTCATCGGAGGAGAGTCGATCCCCCCTCACAAGTGGTATCAAAGCCTTGAGGCTTGATCTGCTGACAAACATCAACTTTCTGCAGTCTACCAACAGTTGTCAGATTCATATTTACCATTGAAGCTTTCTGTTTCTACATTTTCCTAAACTGATCTCGGAATTGGACTAATTCATGGACAAAATGGACTAGGATTCTAGGATATCACGTTAAAATCAATCCTAATCAATCCTTAACCATTTTAGATCTAAAATCGAACTTAATCATGTCAAAATCGGTAATATTCGTTCGTTTGGTGACATAAGTTGTTTCCTACGGGTAGAGAGACATTCGTACGAACGAGTAAACAAAAGTTCTTAAAATTACAAGTTAAAAGTTGAAACTGTGATTCGCACGAGGTACTCATTCGTACGAGCAACTCACTCGTACGAGCCAACGTTTCATTCGTACGAATAGCTTGTTCGCACAAGTATCTTCTTTGTACGAATCATCTCATTCGCATGAATTTCTGAGTCGTACGAACTAATTTTGGTTGCACGAATTTTTTGGTTATCCGCACGAAGAAAAATTTATGATTCTAATAAGTTTTTCGGAACGTGTGTTTCTAAAATCTTTGTAGAAAAATGGCAGAAGAGTTTTATAACGCATTTGCTACATCAATGGTCACAACTACAGCATCTCAAAACATGAACCTCGAGAATGAGATGGGTACTATGACGAAGCCACCAAAGTTGATGAACCTTGAAGACTTCGACAGTTGGAGTGAACGCTTTATGAAATGGGTTTAGGCGAATCATTTTACCTGTTGGTTTGCAATCGAAGAAAAGTATCAAGCTCCTGCTGGAGAAAACAGTCTCAAAAAGACATTGGCTCAACTTTCAGATTTTGAAAGAGCGAAGTTCATAAATGAGAAGAAAATGATGAACATCTTACAACAACCCATCAAGGAAGACATATTGGCGATGTTACAACATGATGATAACGCACAATCATTATGGAATGCTTTTCGATTGAAATTCCAGGGAAGTGCACAATTGCGAAAAGGGAATAGGGCATTGTTGAGTAAAGAATTTGGCATCTTTACTTTGATCAAAGGAGAGACAGTAAAACAACTGATTGAAAGATACTGTCATCTGGTTGTGCAAATGAAGCGAATGCGAATCATAAAGACGAATGAAGAATTAGTTGATAAACTTGCGAATTCCTTACCACAAGGCGGATTTTCTACCTACTTGACCATTTTGAAGAATGGAACTGAATATGGTAACTTCTCATTACCATGATTCATTGAGAGATTAGAGGGACACGAACTTGAGATGCAGAAAATGGCGAAGAACAAAGGCGCCTAAGTGCAACAAGACGTTAATCTATATTACAAGAATAGTTCTGCCGCTCAAATGCAGTCTCCAAAGATCCAGACTGCCTTTAGCGCTTACAGCACACCAAGTTCACCGTCAAATTAAAACAATGGTTTTCTATCATTTGATATGGTCAATTCGAACACGTCTCAAATCCCACAGTCATCACATGGTTTGAGCAATCCCCAGATCAACCAGAACAATCAATCAAATCCTACTCAAAGGGTACTACAGTGCAATATCGTTGTTGATTTCCATAATGCATAAAACTTTGATGAGAAGACTGCAAAGCAACATATGTCACTATTAGCGTCGGTTCTCGAATCTTATGACAGTCTTGTAGTAGGAAAGATTGGAAATTCAGAAATGACTAGAGAGGACTATGATCAGATTGATCTGGTAGAGATGGAGTTGATTGACATCAAATGGCGTATGGCATCTATTGTTAGACGCGCACAAAGCTTCATGGAAATTACCGGGAAAGAGAACTTGGGTGGATTAGATGGAAAACTGGGATTCAAAAAATCTAAAGTTACTTGTTTCAAGTGTCGGGAGAAGGGACATTTTAAACGTAAATGTCCAAACAGAGAAGTTTAGGGTAATCAGAACCCATTTGCCGACGACTACTACAAGAAAGCCATCTATCATCGTCCTCAACCAAGAACTAGAATGGTGCAAATCGAAGATAGACAACCAGAAACCAAAGACAAAGCACTTGTAGTGACTCAAGAAGACGGGGGCTTTAACTGGAACAAATACATTTCCAAGAATGATAGTTTGGCATTGGTTGCAGAAAAATCAAAGAACCTGAAGAAGAATCAAAGGCATCTTTTGACGAGGCTCATGAAGAAGATTTTTATCACACATCGTCAAAAAAGGAGGAACTTTTAAACAGCGCTTTTAAACATCTCCTGCCTAATGATATTCTGAAAACTTTTACAGGTTACTTTGAACCAAGCCATCGCTCATCTTGTGAAGAACAGAAAAAGCCTGATGTTGAAGAGATATTGATGAAAAGATGGAGAAGTTTTCAGATGAGGCCAGCAAAGCGTGTATGGCAAACGTAAAAGAGGTAAATGAGTCTAAAAGAGAGTATGTGACAGAAAAACCATGTTTGAAATGTGCTGAGCCATGCAGTGAATGTGTTGTAAAAGACAAAAGATATAATGAGCTTAAATTCAAACAGATAATTGTCGAGTGACGATAAATCAACTAAAGAAGCTTACGAAAAATTAAGCAAATCTGTTAAATAATATGAAAAAGCACTTAGAGAAAATGACGAAACACTTTCTATGCTTAAAGCGACAGTAATGGACAAGAAAATGACCATTAATATTCATTTAAATACTATCGCTGAGCTATAAAGTGAACTTGAGAAGATAAAAATAGAAACAGAAAGGGTTAACAAATTGTTAATCAGTTATTCTACAAGCTCTTACGTCACTGATCATATTCTACCTAAGATCGAAAACAAAGAAGAATATAAAAAAGATGAAAACAAGAGTGCAAGTTACGATCGTGTTCCACCACCCATGTGGAATGGCTATGCTTGTAAAAAGCCATCAGGGGTGGAAAAGGCGCTCAATTTAGAACGGAAAACTGAACAGTCAAACGAGTTGCCTACGAACATAGATGTAACTTACACAAAATCTGAAAATGAATGTGACTCTGAGGTGGTTAAAACAGTGGTTGAAAATGTTTTAAAAGGAGAAATCTAAAAAAATTGAATCTGATGTTGAAACATCGGAAGATAGTTTAAACACTGATCCAAACATCATATTTTATAAAATGCATTGATTTGATAAACTATATTCTGATGAGGACTTCCTAATCCAGAATGTGAATCTGGATCGTGTCAATAAATTGTTCAAGCTTGTGGAGGTAAGCCATTCTGATTTAGACAAACATGATGTATCATTTTACTCTAAATCAAAATGTGTTAACAGACCCTACCAACAGAGAAACAGAGATTATCCTAAGAATAGGAGGGCTGTTTTGGGTTTTCAAAAGTGAAGAATGAACAACAAGTTCCAAAAACTAAACCTTACAAAGAAAATCAATTTTGTTTTTGGAACAACAACAGAAAAAGAAAAATAAATCATCGGTACACAATCCAATGATGATTTCAAGAAAGAAAAAGAATGTAGAAAACAAATTTTGGATTCCTCTGTCCGTAAAGACAGTAGGACATGTTACAAATGTAAAAATGTCGGGCATATTACACGACATTGCTCACAAAAATATCCAAAATCTGTTTCTAACTCTAACAGGTCTACCAAGGATGAGAAACAAAAAGCACCTATGGTTGCACCTAAGCAAATTTTGAAAATAAACAATGAATCCTATAAAAATGTTAAACCAATGACTCAACGTAATTCTAAATTTGAAATTGGTGAATCTTTCACCAAGAATCGTCAGTTGGATTCAAAGTTTTATGCTAAAAGGGCAAATTTTAAAATGCAAACATGGGTTACAAAAGTCAAACCATCCAAGGTAGAACTGAAATATTCTGTTCCAAACAAAACCGAGGCTAAACAGAATGTCAAAAACAAAGTAGGCCTGAAATTTGATATTCCGAACCCACCCAAGACCAAGCAGGCTTGAGTTTCTTTGTTTAAATAGTTTCTTCCTCATATGTGTAGGGACTCCCACGATCGATCATGTCTAAATGGATTACTGATAGTGAGCTTCCAGACACATGACAGGGATGCTTGCGTTGTTCCACGATGTCAAGGCTATCCGAGGAGGGTATATAGGTTTTGCAGGAACGCAAGGTGGAAGAATTGTAGGTGAAGGTATTCTGAAGAATGGAGTGGTTTCATTTGATAAAGTGAACTACATCGCAGAACTTGAGAATAATCTACTCAGCATTTCGCAAATTTGTGACAAAAAAATTTACAACGCACTTCAATGATAAAAAAATGCTTGATGTTAAAGCCAGGATTCAAGATTCCTGAGGAATGGATTCTTATGCGTGCTCTAAGAGAGAATGATCTGTATGTTCTCGATATGAGTGTCGCATTTACAACATCAAAGAAGGTTTAGTGCTTTGTTTCTAAAGCTACCGAGAAGGAGTCTATCTTATGGCATAGGAAGATGGGGCACATCATCTGAGAAAAGTGAATTATCTAGTACACAACGACCTAGTGGGGGTGTTAATCTGAAGAATTTTCAATTATCTGATGATTGTCTGAGCTGTAAAAAGGGGAAACAACATAAGAAATCACATCCAAGAAAGCTTTTGAATTCTATCAAGCTACCACTAGAGAGGCTTCATATGGATCTTTTCGGGCCAGTAAACGTCAAAAGCATTTCTGGAGATCTATATTGCTTGGTCGTTACAGATGATTTCTCAAGATCCTCGTGAGTTTTTTTTCTGGAGAGCAAAGATGAAACATTTGAAACTCTAATGATTCTCTTCAGAAAACTTGAAAACCTATATCACTTGCCTATTAAGAGGATCTGCAGTGACAATGGTACAGAGTTCAAGAACAAAAGGATGCTCGAATTCTGCAATGAAAAGGGGATTCTTCATGAATTCAACGCCCCCTGTACTCCTCAACAAAAAGGAGTTGCTGAACGTAAGAATCGCACACTGATCGAGACTGCCAGAACCATGCTAGCCGATTCAAAACTGCCAATTAGTTTTTGCAGCCAAGCAGCCGCATCAGCATGTTACACCCTGAATTGTGTGTTAACAGTCAAGCCTCACAACAAGACTTGTTTCGAGTTACTAAAACAACAGAAGCCTAACCTTGCGTTTCTGGAGCCTTTTGGATCACCGTGTACTGTATTGGACCCGGATGGTAAACTTGGAGCCAAATTCTTGAAAGGATTTTTCGTCGGTTATGCTACTCCACAAAAACGTGTCTTCTTGCCGAGTCTGAACCAGGTTATTCTTACACAAAATGTTGATTGTCAACGGTATACTACGCCTTTGAAGAAACCTGGGGATCCATGACTGTTCAACTATGAAGGTTTGTGGAATTCATTCGACCTACCAGACGTGCCATCTGAAAAAGAACTTGCTATGCTCTTTCAACAACATCAAATATCTAATCAAGAGCAAGTTTCTAGACCGTTGGTGATTTCCCTGTCACTTCCTGTTAACATTTCTGATGTAGGTCCGAGCACTACTCTTCAAGACTCTGTATCTGTACCAATCTTGAACACTGCTGAATCATCTACCCAGCAATCGCCAAATACCGACTCTGATCGAGAACCAACTTTCGATGATCGAGGATGTCGTTCCGATGAAGGATCTGAACATATAGAAAGCTTCCTGAATGATCAAGCTGTTCAATCAAATGTCAGGAATGAAGCTTCATCTTCTACACCGGTTGTTGATGAAGTAATCACGAATTTGCAAACTCAAGTGGATGTTTCGAGTGAAGTAATGCCGAGGACACTTTCTTATCATCCATCGAAGAATATCATAGGTAGCTTACAAACAGGAGTGCAAACTCATAATCAGATTGATAAGGATCTAAGCTGTTTTTATACCCGTATTGCTCCGCTACAAACCAGACTTTCTAATAGTTGTTTTCTTTACTCGAGAACTGGAAAGACGTGTTAAAAGAAGAGCGCTAGATGGACGCAATGTAGGAGGAATTGCTTCAATTCTAGAAGCTGGGAGTCTGGAAGCTTGTTGACCTACCAGATCATCACAAAAAGATAAACACTAGATGGGTCTTCAAGAACAAGCGTGATGACAGAGGGATAGTGGTCCACAACAAAGCTCGACTCGTGGTACAAGGTTTTCATCCGCAAGAAGGGATAGATTACACAGAAGTCTATACCCCGGTCGCTCGTCTAGAAGCTATCCGCATATTCTTGGCCTTTACTTCTTGGAAAGGTTTCAACGTGTACCAGTTGGATGTCAAATCTGCTTTCCTGTACGGAAAAGTCAAAGAGGAGGTGTATGTCGGCCAACCACCAGGGTTTGTCGATCCCATACACAAAGACAAAGTCTACCTTCTGAACAAAGCCTTATATGGTCTATACCAAGCCTCGAGAGCTTGGTATGAAACGTTGTCACGACATCTTATAGACAATGGCATTCTCAGAGGAATTGTAGATTCTACCCTCTTTACCAAGGAAGTGGATGGACATTTGATTATCGTGCAAATATGTGTGGATGATATCATCTTCGGATCGACAAATGACAAGGTGTGTAAAGACTTCAAAGAAGTCATGAAGCGCAAATTTGAAATCAGTGCGATGGGGGAGATGAAGTTCTTTTTAGGACTTCAGGTTGATCAATTGCCTAATGGTATCTTCATCCATCAGAAAAGTATGTTCATAACATATTGGAGGAATTTAATATGACAGGAACTAAACCAGCATCTACTCCATTAGCTCCTAATCACGGCATTTGTCCAGACCTTCATGGAGTCAAAGTTGACGAAACATAATATCGCTCCATGATTGGATCCTTGATGTATCTAACAACTTCTTGACCTGATATCATGTATCCTACATGCCTATGCGCCCGTTTTCAGTCTAGTCCAAGAGATTCGCACTTTCTCGCTGTCAAGCGTATTATGAGATATTCGAAAGGATGTCCAAGCACCAGCTTGTGGTATCCTCGACATGACGACTTCATTCTTGCGGGTTTCTCAGATTCTGACTTCGGTTGCTGCAAACTAAATGCCAAATCTAAGACGGCTGGTTGCCAGTTCTTCAGAACCCATTTGGTAACGTGGCAATGCAAGAAATGAACTGCGGTTGCTCTCTCTACCTGTGAAGCTGAATACGTTTCAGCATCTAGCTATTGTTCCCAGATTCTCTGGATACAACAGCAGATGAGAGACTTCGGACTGCAATTTCTTGACACACCCATATATGTAGATAATCAGGCTGCAATTGATAGCACTAAAAACTCATGTCAAAACTCACGCACTAAACATATTGAGATTTGACACCACTTTATCCGTGACAGCTACAAGAAAAAGTTGGTTAGAATTGAAAAAATCCACACTGATGACCAAAAAGCAGACTTTTATACCAAAGCATTTGATTGTTCAAGATTTAAAAATCTTTTTAAATTAAATGGTTTAAGAAATCTGACATCAGGAGATATTTAGGAGGCTGAGTTTGAGGATGACGCTGACTTGACGTAATTCTCATTGGTATGACGTGTTTTCTGTACATACTTTCTTAAAAATTCTTAAAGAAAAATTCTAAAATTCCAAAAATATGTTTTTGATTTTGGGGGAGAAAGTTTTGGAAAATAAAAAACATTATAAAAGTAAAAAAAGAGTTTTTGTGAGAAAGAGAGATAATATTACATCAATATAACAATCACAGTATGCTAAAGATATGGAATGATTAAACAAGTAATTAAACAGGTCTTACTACGGATGTGCCAATAGGCTTCACTCATTCAGAATATTGTCTTCAAGATATAAACCTAAAAGAAAAACTGAGTAACTTGTGGGTTAACATCTCTCGGATATATGGACTTAGTACTCCAAAATTTTGTTTTAGAGAATGCCAAATTCTGCGATACTAGGTCTTTATATTATTCGATATTTGGGGTATTATCCGAGTTCTTCAGATTTTGCATTAGCAATGGCCTAGAACTTGTATATACTTTATGCATTATTCGCCTATACAAGCTGCACAAAAAATGAGTATGTCATAAATATTTACGACATCTGCAGTTCAAAAGATTCCTTTAAGGAACACCACCTAAAGACGAGCCTTCATATTTTTGTCTGTATGAAAATACTAACCTGAGCTCTCAAGGTCTCGCAATTCACCCCATTTACAGATATCAATTGGATATATTCACGTGTGAAATGAAATCTTGGGATCTCGATGCGAGAGTATATTCTGAGATGGGAAACACAGTTACTTCATGTTCCTTAATATTACCTAACATATCTTTAAAGTTGAGAAACGAGAAGAGGTTCAAGTGGATATGTATATATTGGCAATCTAGGTAAATCAGTTTAAGAACTTAATGGTTCTACCAAGATAAACGGTACTTGTGATTTGTTTAAATGCTTGATATGATTCTCTTAACACAAAACTCACAAAAAATATGTAGGTATATTGATTTTTACTTGTTATTTCTTTTCAAAAAAATCCCAAAAACCCAAAAAGATTTTCAATTTTCTTAGCTTTTTAATTTAGTTTTAGTCTACCGATGATGAAAACACCGGTAGTTCAAGTCATGGCGACACTTGCTGAAGGAAAGCTGAAGACCACGGGTTGGGAGCTAATCAAGAAAAAATGAAATTACCTGAACATCATCAAAATTTCAAAATTTTAACTTTAACATTTAAGGATCCTACCCATACGAATAGTCACTCGTACGAGTGAATGAGATAATTTAACATTTTGAAAACTTGCTCTTATGAGTGGACATTCGTACGAGTTGTAAACTGTACCAAATAACACCTAGTTAAACCGAACTTAAAGCATGTTGATTTTAACAAATTGAAGGTTGATGTATAGGTTATTGGGGCCAATTTTAACGTTTTTAAGTTCAATTTTATGTTTTACGGTTCGATTTCCCTAAATCTACGTTTTATGTCCATTTGGTCCAAATCTGGCATTATAACGGCTTAAAACAAGCATAAGTACCTTTCCTATTGCAAGGGGTGTGCAAATCAACCTCCCCAATGTATTGGTACGTGGTATATGTCAAGAAAATGAAGTAGAAGAACTGGTTCACACAAAATTCTCTCTCAACCGCACAGAGACAATAGACTGACTTGTGCGAATGAGTGAGCCTTTTATACTCATTCAGTAGTTGTTTGTACGAGCAGTGGCTCGTGCGAATGAATACAAATGTCACTCATACGAGTCAGTGATACTCATACGAGTCAGTTTTGATACTTGTAAACTTTTTGATTTTTTTTGAAATTTCTATCTGTTTAAATACCCACTCAGTTAACCAAGTCCAAGTTAATGACCGTGGTTATCTGATTTGCCTACCAAGTCCAAGTTAATGACCTTGGTTGACCAAAACAGATTTATTTAAAAATGTAAAGTTTCAAATTAATGAACTTTGTTGCCTTTAGGTAATATTTTCTTTTCTTGATTAGCTCCCAACCCGTGGTCTTCAGCTTTCCTTCAGCAAGTGTCGCCATGGCTTGAACTATTGGTGTTTTCGTGATCGGTAGACTAAAAATAAACTAAAAAAAAGAGATTATATTACATCAACATGACAGTCACAGTATGCTAAAGATATAGAATGTTTAAACAAGTAATTAAACAGGTCTTACTATGGATGTGCTACTAGGCTTCACTCTTTCAGTAATTGTCTTCAAGATATAAACCTAAAAAAAACTGAGTAACTTGTGGGTTAACATCTCACGGATATATGGACTTAGTACTCCGAAATTTCGTTTGAGAGAATACCAGATTCTGCGTACTAGGTCTTTATATTTAATCGATATCTAGGGTATTATCCGAGTTCTTCTGATTTTGCGTCAGCAATGGCCTAGAACTTGTATATACTTTACGTATTATTCGCCTATACAAGCTGCACAAAAAAATGGGTATGCCATCAATATTTACGACATCTGCAGTTCAAAAGATTCCTTTAAGGAACACCGCCTAAAGACAAGCCTTCATCTCTTTGTCTGTATGGAAATACTAGCCTGAGCTCTCAAGGTCTCATAATTCACCACATTTACAGATATCAACTGGATATATTCACCTGTGAAATGAAATTCTTGGAATCTCGATGCGGGAGTATATTCTGAGATGGGAAAAACAGTTACTTCATGTTCCTTAATATTACCTAACATATCTTGAAACAGTTGAGAAACGAGAAGAGGTTTAAGTGGATATATATTAGCAATCAAGGTAACAGTTTAAGAACTTAATGATTCTACCAAGATCAACGGTTCTTGTGATTTGTTTAAATACTTGATATGGTTCTCTTAACACAAAACTCACAAAAAATATATGTATGTATATACATCTTTACTAGTTACTTCTTTTTGGAAAAAATCCTAAAACCCAAAAAGATTTTCAGTTTTCTTAGCATTTTAGTTTAAGTTTTAGTTTACCGATGATGAAAACACTGATAGTTCATGTCATGGCGACACTTGCTGAAGGAAAGCTGAAGACCACGGGTTGGGAGCTAATCAAGAAAAGAAAGAATTACCTGAACGTCAACAAAGTTCATTAATTTGAAACTTTACATTTTTAAATAAATATGTTTTGGTCAAACAATAGTCACCAAGGTCATTAACTTGGACTTGGTAGGCTAATCAGATAACCAGGGTCATTAACTTGGACTTGGTTAACTGAGCGGATATTTAAACAGATAGAAATTTCATAAAAAATCAAAAAGTTTACAAGTATCAGAACTGACTCGTACGAGTATCACTGACTCGTATGAGTGACATTTGTATTCATTCGCACGAGCCACTGCTCGTACGAACGACTGTTGAATGAGTATAAAAGGCTCACTCATTTGCATGAGTCAGTCTATTGTCTCTGTGCGGTTGAGAGAGAATTTTGTGTGAACCAGTTCTTCTACTTCATTTTCTTGACATATACTACGTACCAATACATTGGGGAGGTTGATTTGCACACCTCTTGCAATGGGAAAGGTACTTATGCTTGTTTTAAGCCGTTATAATGCCAGATTTGGACCAAATGGAATTAAAATTTAGATTTAGGGAAACAGGACCGGTAAAACATAAAATTGAACTTAACAATGTAAAAACCGGCCCTAATAACCTATAAATCAACATCAATTTTTTAAAATTAATATGTTTTAAGTTCGGTTTAACTAGGTGTTATTTGGTACGGTTTACAACTCGTACGAATGTCCACTCATACGAGCGAAGTTTTCAAAATGTTAAAGTATTTTATTCATTCATACGAGTGAGTATTCGTACAAGTAGGCCTTCTAATGAAAAATCTTGATGACCGTACATCATTCGTACGAAGTAGATCTGTTCAAAATTCTTAAAAATTTCTCTAAGCATAATTGTTCATCCGTACGAATTAGTGACTCGTACGAATGATGTTTTGATTCGGATCTTAATGTTTTGTTATTGAATGTGACTTGTACGAATGAATGGGTCGTACTAGTGACTCTGAAAGTTGTAATTTTTTGAAAAAATTCTAAGTGTTGAATTTCTATGAGTGCAGGTCAAGAAATCTTCTTTCTCGCCATCCCATAATGTTTGCTGTCTTCTGGATGATTCTATTTTAGAAATCGCTGCCTATCGGGAAGTTTTAGATTTTTTGGGTAGAATTACGATTACGAAGGCTCTTACAGATCATCATGTAGCTTATCGTTTGCATATTGAGTACTTCTAGAATGCGGCAAAGTTTGATGCAGATGAGAATGTGATTGTTTCGGCTATGAGGATTAGAGATGAAGATATTCAGGTTAAAATCATAGAAGATTTGGTCTAAAAAGTGTTGGAATTCAATGACTACGAAGTTGACCCTACGGGATTTTCTGAATACATGGTGAATGGATGTTTTTATCATATGGGTTATGCCGAGTTCGTGAATGCTGCTCCCTTTAAGAAGGCGAACCTAAGTGCGCCTTTCAGATTTATCGCACATTGTTTTATACATGCACCGAGTCACCGAAAAGGAGGTTTTGATGATTACCAGATGTGCATGATCGCCGCACTCGTTCTAAACCTACTAAACAACTTTTCGAAGGTGATATTTTCTCAGATGGTCCAGAACACAGAGAGAGAAATTTTTATAGTACTCACTGTTCATCCAAATGCTGCTAGATCATTTGCATCCCAATCTGAAGTGTCACACCCCAACCGATGGCGTAAACATCGGAGTGAGACGACTAGATTGCTCATTCCATCATAACACTATTTGCAACAATAATTAGATCAACCAAATTTCATTTCATTCGAAACATCAATTGTCATATTACAACAAAATCCAAATAAGAGTAACATCAACGAAATAAGTTAAACAATAACATAAAAATTAACTTAATATTCTACACGTGTTTCTATGCCATTCCTACTAAGTTCCATCATACAACTTCAGAAACCTGCAACATGTTAAAAGTATAGTTCAATAACAAAGTATTGGCGAGTACACAAGTTTAATATCATAGCATAAGTATAAAATCTGATTTAAACAAATCTACATGAATAGCTAGCATACAAGAGGGATATGAATCTACATATCAATCCTCTAGTGTACCGCAAAATAGATTAAAACTTAACATTGACCACAAGAATACAGGCGGTGTGTTACTACTATAGCGCTATACATGTTAAGGGAGGCTCGATCAAAGTTAATCACATTTAGATCACATAAGAATGTACCAAGTAACAATTCAAGTAGCATAAGACTAAAGCATGTTGATGGATTGTTTGTGTATAGAATAAAGTGTGATTTAGTGTAGTTTTTGTAAGTTAATCATGTTGCACCCTAATAGTAGAAAGCATAAAAAAAGGGGTCGAGTGTACTCACGGTTTTGCGAAGTATTATCCGTGAGAGAGTTAGGTTGATTTAGGGGATGGAACACCAAGTTTATCCTACACAAGGAAAACATAGGTGTATGAGTATTAGATTGACAGGGAGTTTAATTTAGGAATTTAAAATGCGCAAAGAAAGTATGTGCAAACGAAAGTATTTATCTAGACATTATCGCTCGTTTTTTACACTAATAAGCCCTGAAGGGTGTTTGTGTTTTTATGGGTCATGCCCAATAGAATCGTAACGATTGTTATGTCTAAGTAAAATAACCAACTTTTTTATGACAACTAACCATTTGGTCATGGTCTAAGTTTCGGTTATATTAAGTATTTAAATATAGTTATATTACTACTAATTAATCATATAGTTCATGTATTTCATGGAAGTCATGTAAGTCATGTAAATCATGCATGGAGGTTGGAGGATAACCATCCTAAACCTCTTTTATAAGATTCACCATTACACAAGATTGACACAAGGACAATCGAGATGGTCAAGAATTATAGAAATCATCAAGTGAGGGGTGGATTAAATAGTTGAATGGCCAAGGCCTTCATGTAATCACACCTACCCCATCACAAACTTGAAAGCTCAGATGGCTCAACACTTGTGGGTTTGAAAGCCTAATAAAAACCACAAGTTTAGAGACAAGATATGCCTCTTGATTGTATGTGAACAAGTCTAGCTTAACACACTAACCATAAGCTTTGATTAGTGGCATATGTAGCATAGATTTGTTATGTTAAAAGTATGTTCGAAAAAGTTTTATAAGTTATCTTCCAAAACAGAAAGTTTGGCCCCAAAAATGATGTGATTCCACCTTGGTTTTCCATGGAAAACCTATGGTAACATCCATAGGGCTTTAGCAAACATTGTTGAGGAAGAAACAAAGTGAAAACATTGAAAATTTTGAAGTTTGAAAGATAAGAATTTGGGTAGAAAGTTTTGTGCACTTTTGGACCTCGAAATGGTGTGGTTTCACCTTAGTTTTCCCAATCAAACTTGTGAGAACCTTCCTAGAGGTTATCCAAGAGTGTTAGAAAGAAAAACAAGGTAAAAAGAAGAAGGAAAGTGAGTCGAAATTCACTTGCAAGCTGCTGAGTTTCAGCTGAGAATTTCGGAAGTTAGGGAATTGTTTGAGGTGTGTGGAGGCTTCTAAAAGTGAGAAATGGATGGAGGAACCTTGAGTTATATAGGGGAAGGACTCGAAGTATCCATAACGTGTGCGAAACGTAGTTTTGGGTATATCTTCTTCGAGGACTCGAAGTTGATGGTAACCAGAGCGTAGGTCGATTTAGAGAAGCAAGTCGCGCCTTGAAGTTGATCGAAAAGGTCATCGATGCGAGGAAGAGGGTAATGGTTCTTGACTGTAAGCTTGTTGAGCTCAAGATAGTCAATGTACATGCAAAAGGATCCGTATTTCTTTTTGACGAACAGAACTGGAGCGCCCCAAGGAGATGTGCTAGGGCGTATGAAACCCTTCTCAAGAAGCTCTTGAAGTTATCTAGACAGCTCTTGCATCTCCGAAGGTGCTAGACGATAGGGGGATTTTGCGACTGGAGTCACACCAGGGATGAGGTCTATGCGGAAATCAACAGAACGAGCAGGAGGAGGACCCGGAAGATCCTCGGGAAAGACATCAGGGAATTCGCGCACAACGGGAACTTCACTCACGCTTGGACCCTTCTCCTTCTTTTCCATAATGTGGGCAAGAAAGACGAAGTATTCCTTACGCAAGTACTTGTTCACTTGAATACACGACATAAGCTTGAGACCTTTGGAAGGTTTCTCGCCATAGACGTGCAAGGAATCATCGTTGGGAAGGGGAAGGTGAATGCACTTCTTCGAACAAACAACTTCAGCATGGACTCGCCTAGCCAATCCATGCCTACTATGATATCAAAACTACCCATTGGCATGGGTATGAGGTCAATAGAAAACGTATGATCATTAAGGTTTAAAGAACATTTGGAAAGGACATAATCGACAGTGATGGATTTTCCGTCGGCGACTTCAACTTCGAATGGTTTAGGCAACTTAGAACGACTACACATAAGCAAAGGTTCGAATTCAACGGATACAAAACTTTTATCTGCACCAGTATCAAATAAACACGTAGCGTATATATTATTAACAAGGTACGTACCCGATATGACGTCGTTTGAGTTTTGAGCTTGAGCAGCCGTGATGACAAAGGCTCTGCTGCGAGCTTGCTGCTGCTGCTGCTGATTGTTGTTGTTACATTGCGGGCAGTTGTTGGCGAAGTGATTCGGGTCTCCGCATCTGAAGCAGGCACGAGCGGCAGGAGCTAGGGTCGGTTTTGATTGCCGGCATGGTTTTGAGGAGGTGCGGTGGTCACAGCTCCGGCTTGGTTGATGGGGGCTTGAGGAGCATTCCGGCATTGTTGGGCAAAGTGCCCATACCTATTGCAGATCGTGCATAGGTGGCATGGGGCGGTAACAGGGTGATGGAAGGGACATGTATTGCACTTGGGATGGGGTCCGGTGTACGCTTTCTTGATAGGTTCGGGTGCGGGCAAAGTTGGCTGGTGGGGGTTTGGCGGAGTGACTACCGCGCAAATTGGGCTCGAAGCCTTCCGCTTCTTGCCCTTGATGTTGCTTCTTGGGGGTTTGGGCGAGGCAGGTTCGGTGGTTGCTTGGGTGGTTCGGCTTTGGAGTCGACAGAGGTATCAGGTGATTTGGCGTTAGGTGGGGGCTGGACCTTGCTGACTATCTCGGGATAACCTTAGCCATGTGTTCAGCCATTTGCTCGGCCATAAATTTTACGCAGTCCTTTTCCACATGGAGTCGGATTGGGACCTTGACTTGGACTTTGACCTTCTGTTCCCAAAACGCTTTGCGAGAAAGAAATCTAAAAGGGTTTGACAACAAAAGATAGATTTAGGCTTTGATCGTAAAGTGTTGTTATAGAGAAAAGTATTCGTTTTGAGCACATAAGTATCATGTAACACGTATCACTTCACATAGATAGCATAAACATGTTGGCATTCCAAAAGCATAAACACGTATGATTTGCGTAAAGGAATATAAATTTAATTGGTTGGCGAGAATTATTATTATTGTTTTTGGTTACGAGGGGCGTGCGAATCATGCATCGGTTCGAAATGAACGAGATAACAAGTATTAAAAAGACATAGAAATTGAGATAGCATAAAAGATAGGCTCAATAAAATATTGGATTGTTTCAGGTTGAGAAACATTTGACTATTCCAAAGTGAATCGAGATCCTTTCAAATTAGAGAAACGTGCTTTGGCTTATGGGTAAAGTGCTCTCGTCGAGAAGTGATTAACGACACTCTACCCTTCCAGTTACTACACATCTCTAACCGATCGAAAAATCAAAACTTTGGCGAGATTGAAAATCGAGGAATGGGACTAGTTGACAAGGTGCGGGTTTCACCCCTAACTTGACAACATTGTACCCTAAGTGTGGTTGGTACTTACCAAACGGGGAGCGTATTCCGACTCGTTGGTAAGGGTCCACTAGAGTGTGAAACGGAAATTCCCATCAAGATGTGGATTTCACTCCTAACTTGATGGTGTAATTTCGTAAAATCAAATTTCACGGATTGAGAGTGATCACCAAAGTGCGGGTTTCACCTCTATTTTGGTGAGATCGTCTCGTTTGTATTTTGAGTGTCTTCAAGTCTTCAAGTGTGTAAATTGTGTAAGTGTCTTAGGAAAAACACAAATATATATTTAAGACAAAAGAAATAGGAAGAAGCAAATAGGAAGAATTAACATTTTATTCATGAAGCAAGAATGGTCAAGTTGGTCACTTAAAGTATAGACTAGGTCGAACATGGTAATTCTACCTAATTCCCTATAGTTATGGCTCTGATACCAATCTGTCACACCCCAACCGATGGCGGAAACATCAGAGTGAGACGACTAGATTGCTCATTGCATCATAACACTATTTGCAACAATAATTAGATCAACCAAATTTCATTTCATTCAAAACATCAATTGTCATATTACAACAAAATCCAAATAAGAGTAACATCAAGGAAATAAGTTCAACAATAACATAAAAATTAACTTAGTATTCTACGCGTGTTTCTATGCCATTCCTACTAAGTTCCATCATACAACTTCATCAACCTTCAACATGTTAAAAGTATAGTCCAATAACAAAGTATTGGTGAGTACACAAGTTTAATATCATAGCATAAGTATAAAATCTGATTTAAACAAATCCACATGAATAGCTAGCATACAAGATAAATGTAAACAAGGCATGTGAATCTACATATCAATCCTCTAGTGTACCGCAAAATAGATTAAAACTTAACATTGACCACAAGAATACAGGCGGTGCATTACTCCTATAGCGCTATACATGTTAATGGAGGCTCGATCAAAGTTAATGACATTTAGATCACATAAGAATGTACCAAGTAACAATTCAAGTAGCATAAGACTAAAGCATGTTGTTGGATTGTTTGTGTATAGAATAAAGTGTGATTTAGTGTAGTTTTTGTAAGTTAATCATGTTGCACCCAAATAGTGGAAAGCATAAAAAAAGGGGTCGAGTGTACTCACGGTTTTGCGAAGTATTATCCGTGAGAGAGTTAGGTTGATTTAGGGGATGGAACACCAAGTTTATCCTACACAAGGCAAACGTAGGTATATGAGTATTAGATTGACGGGAGTTTAATTTAGGAATTTCAAATGCACAAAAGTATGTATAAACGAAAGTATTTATCTAGACATTAACGCTCGTTTTTGACACTAATAAGCCCCGATGGGTGTTTGTGTTTTTATGGGCCATGCCCAATAGAATCGTAACGATTGTTATGTCTAAGATAAAATAACCTACTTTTTACGACAACTAACCATTTGGTCATGGTCTAAGTTTCGGTTATATTAAGTATTTAAATATAGTTATATTACTACTAATTAATCATATAGTTCATGTACTTCGTGGAAGCCATGTAAGTCATGTAAGTCATGTATGTCATGCATGGAGGTAGGAGGATAACCATCCTAAACCTCTTTCATAAGATTCACCATTACACAAGATTGACACAAGGACAATCCGGATGGTCAAGAATTATAGAAATCATCAATTGAGGGGTGAATTAAATAGTTGAATGGCCAAGGCCTTCATGTAATCACACCTACACCATCACAAGCTTGAATGCTCGGATGGCTCAACACTTGTGGGTTTGAAACCCTAATAAAAAACACAAGTTTAGAGACAAGATATGCCTCTTGATTGTATGTGAACAAGTCTAGCTTAACACACTAACCATAAGCTTTGATTAGTGGCATATGTAGCATAGATTTGTTAGGTTAAAAGTATGTTCAAAAAAGTTTTATAAGTTATCTTCCAAAACAGAAAGTTTGGCCCCAAAAATGATGTGATTCCACCTTGGTTTTACATGGAAAACCTATGGTAACATCCATAGGGATTTAGCAAACATTGTTGAGGAAGAAACAAAGTGAAAACATTGAAAATTTTGAAGTTTGAAAGATAAGAATTTGGGTAGAAAGTTTTGTGCACTTTTGGACCTCAAAATGGTGTGGTTTCACCTTAGTTTTCCCAAACAAACTTGTGAGAACCTTCCTAGAGGTTATCCAAGAGTGTTAGAAAGAAAAACAAGGTAAAAAGAAGAAGGAAAGTGAGTCGAAACTCACTTGCAAGGTGCTGAGTTTTAGCAGAGAATTTCGGATGTTAGGGAATTGTTTGAGGTGTGTGGAGGCTTGTAAAAGTGAGAAATGGATTTCGGAAGTTAGCCACTGCTCGTACGAACGACTGTTGAATGAGTATAAAAGGCTCACGCATTTGCACGAGTCAGTCTATTGTCTCTGTGCGGTTGAGAGAGAATTTTGTGTGAACCAGTTCTTCTACTTCATTTTCTTGACATATACTACGTACCAATACATTGGGGAGGTTGATTTGCACACCTCTTGCAATGGGAAAGGTACTTATGCTTGTTTTAAGCCGTTATAATGCCAGATTTGAACCAAATGGAATTAAAATTTAGATTTAGGGAAACAGGACCGGTAAAACATAAAATTGAACTTAACAATTTAAAAACCGGCCCTAATAACCTATAAATCAACCTCAATTTTTTTAAAATTAATATGTTTTAAGTTCGGTTTAACTAGGTGTTATTTGGTACGGTTTACAACTCGTACGAATGTCCACTCGTACGAGCGAAGTTTTCAAAATGTTAAAGTATTTTATTCATTCATACGAGTGAGTATTCGTACAAGTAGGCCTTCTAATGAAAAATCTTGATGACCGTACGAGTGAGTACGAAGTAGATCTGTTCAAAATTCTTAAAAATTTCTCTAAGCATAATTGTTCATCCGTACGAATTAGTGGCTCGTACGAATGATGTTTTGATTCGGATCTTAATGTTTTGTTATTATATGTGACTTGTACGAATGAATGGGTCGTACTAGTGACTCTGAAAGTTGTAATTTTTTGAAAAAATTCTAAGTGTTGAATTTCTATGAGTGCAGGTCAAGAAATCTTCTTTCTCGCCATCCCATAATGTTTGCTGTCTTCTGGATGATTCTATTTTAGAAATCACCGCCTATCGGGAAGTTTTAGATTTTTTGGGTAGAATTACGATTACGAAGGCTCTTACAGATCATCATGTAGCTTATCGTTTGCATATTGAGTACTTCTAGAATGCGACGAAGTTTGATGCCGATGAGAATGTGATTGTTTCGGCTATGAGGATTAGAGATGAAGATATTCAGGTTAAAATCATAGAAGATTTGGTCTAAAAAGTGTTGGAATTCAATGACTACGAAGTTGACCCTACAGGATTTTCTGAATACATGGTGAATGGATGTTTTTATCATATGGGTCATGCCGAGTTCGTGAATGCTGCTCCCTTTAAGAAGGCGAACCTAAGTGCGCCTTTCAGATTTATCGCACATTGTTTTATACATGCACTGAGTCACCGAAAAGGAGGTTTTGATGATTACCAGATGTGCATGATCACCGCACTCGTTCTAAACCTACTAAACAACTTTTCGAAGGTGATATTTTCTCAGATGGTCCAGAACACAGAGAGAGAAATTTTTATAGTACTCACTGTTCATCCAAATGCTGCTAGATCATTTGCATCCCAATCTGAAGTGTCACATCCCAACCGATGGCGGAAACATCGGAGTGAGACGACTAGATTGCTCATTCCATCATAACACTATTTGCAACAATAATTAGATCAACCAAATTTCATTTCATTCGAAACATCAATTGTCATATTACAACAAAAACCAAATAAGAGTAACATCAATGAAATAAGTTCAACAATAACATAAAAATTAACTTAGTATTCTACGCGTGTTTCTATGCCATTCCTACTAAGTTCCATCATACAACTTCAGAAACCTGCAACATGTTAAAAGTATAGTTCAATAACAAAGTATTGGCGAGTACACAAGTTTAATATCATAGCATAAGTATAAAATCTGATTTAAACAAATCCACATGAATAGCTAGCATACAAGAGGGTAAACAAGGCATGTGAATCTACATATCAATCCTCTAGTGTACCGCAAAATAGATTAAAACTTAACATTGACCACAAGAATACAGGCGGTGCGTTACTACTATAGCGCTATACATGTTAAGGGAGGCTCGATCAAAGTTAATCCCATTTAGATCACATAAGAATGTACCAAGTAACAATTCAAGTAGCATAAGACTAAAGCATGTTGATGGATTGTTTGTGTATAGAATAAAGTGTGATTTAGTGTTGTTTTTGTAAGTTAATCATGTTGCACCCAAATAGTAGAAAGCATAAAAAAAGGGGTCGAGTGTACTCACGGTTTTGCGAAGTATTATCCGTGAGAGAGTTAGGTTGATTTAGGGGATGGAACACCAAGTTTATCCTACACAAGGAAAACATAGGTGTATGAGAATTAGATTGACGGGGAGTTTAATTTAGGAATGTAAAATGCGCAAAGAAAGTATGTGTAAACAAAAGTATTTATCTAGACATTATCGCTCGTTTTTTACACTAATAAGCCCTGAAGGGTGTTTGTTTTTTTATGGGTCATGCCCAATAGAATCGTAACGATTGTT